>CM060306.1:20177618-20180118 GCA_030674185.1 Monoplex corrugatus | reverse complement strand
CATCCTCTGCACCCGCTACCCTCCAGTTTGGTGTGCCCCAAGGCTCTGTTTTAGGTCCCATCCTATTTGTGCTGTACACACAACCCCTCTCTGAAATTATGCGACTTCACTCTATGTCCCATCATAGCTTTTCTGATGACAACCAACTCTATACTTCTGGTTCCCTCCCACAACTGCCCTCTATAATCAGACAAACCCAAGGCTGCATTTCTGATGTTCACTCCTGGATGACTGTAAACAAACTTCAACTCAACCCCATTAAAACTGAACTTAGCCTTATCTCTCCCACCACATTGGCTAAGTGTTCTTCCCTTCCTCTGTCTGTCTCTCTGCTTGGATCTGACATTCCACTATCTTCCACTGTCCGCAATCTTGGAGTCACTCTTGATAACACCCTGTCCTTTGAAAAACACGTCCAGAATGTTTGCAGATTATGCTATCTTGAGATACGCAGAATTTCTTCTATTCGCAATATCCTCTCTGTCGAAGCCACCAAAACTCTCCTCTGTGCCTTTGTTCTCTCTCGTCTCGACTACTGCAACTCCCTCCTCTCGGGCTGTCCTTTCTCTCTCATTCAAAAGCTTCAAAAAGTTCAAAACAATGCTGCTAGGCTCATCTTCAGAAAATCTCGTTCCTCTCATGTCACTCCTCTTCTCAAATCTCTTCACTGGTTACCTGTTGAAAAGAGAATTCGCTACAAGATTGCTTTGTTGTGTTTTAAGTCTCTCAACGGTCTTGCACCCCCTTACATCTCTGACCTCCTCCATCTGTACACCCCCTCTCGTCAACTTCGTTCCTCGGCTGATACTCGTACCTTCCGCATACCATCCTGTCGCACTAAAACCTATGGTCAACGCTCCTTTTCCTATCAGGCCCCTGTAATCTGGAATCAGCTCCCTGTCTCTGTTCGCCACTCTGCAACTCTCACTTCTTTCAAGTCCTCTCTGAAAACCCATCTCTTCCAGTCCCTCTCATGATACTTATAAAGACTCTACCACCTAACTTCCCCAAATCCCCCCTTGTTGTCTTTTGAGCCTTGAATGTCGGCTGGTGTGTGTGTGCATGTGTGTGTGTGTGTATGTGTGTGTGTGTGTGTGTGTGTGTGTGTGTGTGTGTGTGTGTGTGTGTGTGTGTTTGGTTGTGTCTGCGTGATACCTGTAAGCGCTTAGGGCTCTTGTTTTCATCAGATTAGGCGCTATATAAATGCTCTTTATTATTATTATTATTATTATCATCACCACCACATTATTATTATCATTATTATTATTACTATTACTACTACCACTATCATAATCATCATCGTCGTCGTCGTCGTGATCATCATCATCATCATTCATTCAGGCGAGGAGAGCAATAGGAAGAGTGAAGTCAGTGTTATCACTCACTGGACCTTACACATGCGCCATTTCGTGAGCAATGATAAAACCGGAAGTAAACCCTTCCTCTGTCACTGTAGCACAGGCACGGGTGGGGTTACACATACCCGTGATGGGCGCGTACCCTGCAACAAAACATGTGAGTCATTTGATTGATTTTTTGTTTTCGTCCTGAGCAACATTTTCTCGGAGGCACTTACGCATATAAAACATTGGAGAAATAGGCTGTTTTCCCGGGTCCCTCCTCTTGAAGGCCAATTGGAATTCTTGCCTTTCTGAAGTCTTGGTAACAAAACTGGGTGTACTGCAGCGATACGCTCTAAAAGAGGAGAGCAGGCCGAGTTTCACATGGTAAACCCAGTGTGACAACAGAAATGAATGTGAACAATCATCATCATCATCATCGTCATCATCATCATCATCATTCATCATCATCATCATCATCATCATCATCATCATCATCATCATCATCATCACCATCATCATCAAGTGCCGTGTCGCATAGCGTTGTCGATAACGGACCTCCATACGAACCTGTCCTTGTCGCTGCAAGTACATTTCCCACCTTCTCTGTCATCAGCCACCCTGCAAAACCGTCCAATATTTTCTCCCTGGGTCTACCTGGTGTTCCCGTTCCCTGCATTATGGCATACTGATCGACTGATTGATTGACTGATTGACTAACTGGTTGATTGCAGCATAAACCACAATAAAATAGAGAAATCTATTGATTGACTGATTGATTGATGAAAAGTCGCTACCATCAGCAATAAACAGACCCAGTGAATAGCCAGCTATTCCCATCTTTCACACTTTTAATGCTCTGACTTCATATAAAATAAAAAAAAATCTTAACCTCAAAGCGTAACTGTTCACCCTTTAAAACCACTTCATACACCATCAATGCTTCTTCAGTTTTTTGAACCGCTCCTAACTTTTGTTAACATGGTCAGTTTGTCTGCCTCCCCCCCCCCCCCACCCCCCCCCCCCACTTTTTTTTTCTATCGTCGTTTTAGAAATGATGTTGTGAAATAAGACCGTTACTGACAAAGCCGTCGTTTCATCTTAACTGACAGGTTGTCGTAGAGGTTCAGCTCGCACCTTCCCAGATGCCTGCACAGGTT
>CM060306.1:20170118-20172618 GCA_030674185.1 Monoplex corrugatus | reverse complement strand
ACAGAAATGTAATATATGGAAAATGCATTCATAGAACATGTATCTATATGATGTTTGATGCTTTGCATCGTCCAGAAATGTACTGTACAGAACATGTGTTTATACGATGCTTTCTGCTTTACATCGTTCTTCTTCTCCTCCTTAATTAATCCGTGCTGTGCTAGTCGCTTCCTGATCACCAGGTAGTGCGCAGAAAATAGTTTTACACAACGTACGCTATTTTAAACTAACAGAAATGTAGTGTAAAGATGTTTTTCATACAAAGTACGATATTTTACATTGTACTAAACCATGGTGTACAGAAAACGTATTTTACACGATGTACGCTCTTTTATATTGCACAGAGATGTGTACAGAAAATATATCTTATACAATGTTCACTATTTTATATCGTACAGAAAGTGTATTTTATACAATGTTCACTATTTTAATCGTACAGAAAGCGTATTTTATACAATGTTCACTATTTTATATCGTACAGAAAGCGTATTTTATACATGTACTATTTTATATCGTACAGAAAGCGTATTTTATACATGTTCACTATTTTAATCGTACAGAAAGCGTATTTTATACACTGTACGCTATTTCACATCGTACAGAAAGTGTATTTTATACACTGTACGCTATTTTACATCGTACAGAAAGTGCATTTCATACACTGTACGCTATTTTACATCGTACAGAAAGTGTATTTTATACACTATACGCTATTTTACATCGTACAGAAAGTGATTTCATACACTGTACGCTATTTTACATCGTACAGAAATCGTATTTATACACTATACGCTATTTTACATCGTACAGAAAGTGCATTTTATACACTTACGCTATTTTACATCGTACAGAAAGTGTATTTCATACACTATACGCTATTTTACATCGTACAGAAAGCGTATTTTATACACTATACGCTATTTTACATCGTACAGAAAGTGTATTTCATACACTGTACGCTATTTTACATCGTACAGAAAGTGTAGTTTTATACACTGTACGCTATTTACATCGTACAGAAAGTGTAGTTTATACACTGTACGCTATTTTACATCGTACAGAAAGTGTATTTTATACACTGTAGCCTATTTTACATCGTGCAGAAAGTGTATTTTATACACTACGCATTTCACATCGTACAGAAAGTGTATTTTATACACTGTACGCTATTTTACATCGTACATAAAGTGTATTTTATACACTGTACGCTATTTTACATCGTACAGAAAGTGTAGTTTATACAAAATACACTAACACAAAATGAAGGTTATTGAGCGCACGCCATTTTACATCGTACAGAAAATGTGTTTTATACATGTACGCAGACACAAAAACGGACATTAATGAAGAAGACTAGCAAAAGATGAGCAACATTTACAGGACATTTCATGAGGCAAGAGAAATTAGACCATCTGATCACAACAGGAAACGCTGAAGGGAAAAAGCGCACCAGGTTGACGCGGGAAGAAAATATCGGACGGACTTGCGCAGCGGATGAAAACAGAGAGGGTGGGAGATGTACTTGCAGCGACAAGAGAAAGATTCGAATGGAGGGCCGAGATCGCAAACGCCATGTGGCAGGGCAAATGATGACAGCACTACTTTACATCGTTCGGAAATGTAGGAAAAAAAACCCTTTGTATTCAACACAATCTTCGCCATTTTACACCACAAAGAAACAGAGTGGATAGAAAAAGGAGTTTATACAATGTTCCCTGTTTAACATCATATTGCATAATACAGAAAGTGGGTGCTTCAAAATACATATTATTCGACACCGTGGTTTCACACTGAACAAGAAACGTATTCATCGTAATCATTATCACTAGCATCATCTTTTTGTTCTCACCCTTTCCATCTCTTCTTCTTCTTTCTATCTTTTTTCTTCTGTATCCTTTTTTTTTTAAAAGGGAGACTGTTTCATATCGATCGGAGGTGTGTGTGTGTGTGCATGTGCATGTGCATGTGTGTGTGTGTGTGTGTGTGTGTGTGTGTGTGTGTGTTGTGTGTGTGTCTGTGTGTGTTTGTGAGTGTATGTGTGTGTTTGTGTGTATGTTTTTTGTTGTTTTTTGTTTATGTGTGTGCACGTGTGCGTGTGCGTGTGTGTGTATGCGCGTGCGTACACACGTGCGTGCGTGCGTGTTTGTTATATGTGTATGGGTGTGTGTGTGTTACAAAAATGTATAAGTAACATTTTGTCAGCTGTTTCTGGATGGATCTTTACCGAATTTGTGTCAAAGATGAGGACCATCAAGGAGTCACGAATGTGTAAATTTGACAGTTATTGTGATGAGCGCAATACTCAAGAGGGGAAGACGTCGGATTTTAAATCCCAAAGTCTGGGTTTGATCCTGTCTGTGTGCCCCTCGCATGGAGGATAAAGGGTGGAGATGGAGGATAAAGGGTGGAGATGGAGGATAAAAGGTGGAGATGGAGGATAAAGGGTGGAGATGGAGGATAAAGGGTGGAGATGGAGGATAAAGGGTGATAAAGGGTGGAG
>CM060306.1:20155118-20167618 GCA_030674185.1 Monoplex corrugatus | reverse complement strand
TGGGGTGCGTGCGTGTGTGTGTGTATGTGTGTGTGTGTGTGTGTGTGTGTGTGTGTGTGTGTGTGTGTGTGTGCGCGCGCGCATGTGTGATTGAGCGTGTATGCGTGGTATGTGCGTAAGCATACACGCCCACGCTCCTGTGTATATACGAGTGTGCACGCTTTCAAGCACATAATCGACTCGCGGAAAAGCAGGTTCGGAAATTCCCGAGCGTTTGTGTATATAGAATGAACATTTGTTTGCAAAGACGTTTTAGATCTTTTAAACGCCAATGCACAAAGCCTTTTCAGATCCTTTAAAAGCTAATGCCCAAGTATGAAAGGGGTCATACAAACAGAGACGCCAGCAAGCCGCATTTCTCATCTAGTTATCTAACCTGTCTCATGAAGTATTGCTGCCAAAACAAATCAAGAAAAATCATTCATTCCTCTTTCAACTCTTTTGTTGAACAATTTGAAGAATTTGCTTGACGAACGGGTAAAATAATGAACTATTTACACAGTATTTAAAAGTTGGCAAGCGTTGGTGTGTTTTCGTGCAGGGTTATGAGAGTGTATGATACAAAAAAAAAAGCAAAAAAAAAAAAGCATTGATACAGCAGTTGACTTCGTTACTAAAACATTAATCATAACTTATAGGTTATAGCTGACATTGTTACTATAACACTAATCATAACTTGTAGGTTACAGTTGAAATACGTTACAGTTGACATTTTAACTATAACGCTAATTATGCTTGTAGGTTACAGCTGACTTTGTTACTACAACACTGATCATACTTGTAGGTTATAGTTGAAATTTTAATTATAACACTAATTATACTTGTAGGTGACAGTTGACTTTGCTACTACAACATTGATCATACTTGTAGGTTACAGTTGACATTTTAATAAACACTAATATACTTGTAGGTTACAGTTGACTTTGTACTACAACATTAGATATACTTGTAGGTTACAGTTGACATTTTAACTATAACACTAATTATACTTGTAGGTTACAGTTGACATTGTTACTACAACACTGATCATACTTGTAGTTACAGTTGACATTGTTACTACAACACTAATTATACTTGTAGTTACAGTTGACATTGTTACTACAACACTATCATACTTGTAGTTACAGTTGACATTGTTACTACAACACTAATATACTTGTAGTTACAGTTGACATTGTTATACAACACTAATTATACTTGTAGGTTACAGTTGACATTGTTACTACAACACTAATCATACTTGTATGTTACAGTTGACATTGTTACTACAACACTAATCATACTTGTAGCTTATAGTTGACATTGTTACTACAACACTAATCATACTTGTAGCTTATAGTTGACATTGTTACTACAACACTAATCATACTTGTAGGTTACAGTTGACATTGTTACTACAACACTAATCATACTTGTAGGTTACAGTTGACATTGTTACTACAACACTAGATCATACTTGTAGGTTACAGTTGACATTGTTACTACAACACTAATCATACTTGTAGGTTACAGTTGACATTGTTACTACAACACTAATCATACTTGTAGGTTACAGTTGACATTGTTACTACAACACTAATCATACTTGTAGGTTACAGTTGACATTGTTACTACAACACTAATCATACTTGTAGTTACAGTTGACATTGTTACTACAACACTAATCATACTTGTAGGTTACAGTTGACATTGTTACTACAACACTAATCATACTTGTAGGTTACAGTTGACATTGTTACTACAACACTAATCATACTTGTAGGTTACAGTTGACATTGTTACTACAACACTAATCATACTTGTAGGTTACAGTTGACATTGTTACTACAACACTAATCATACTTGTAGGTTACAGTTGACATTGTTACTACAACACTAATCATACTTGTAGTTACAGTTGACATTGTTACTACAACACTAATCATACTTGTAGGTTACAGTTGACATTGTTACTACAACACTAATCATACTTGTAGTTACAGTTGACATTGTTACTAACAACACTAATCATACTTGTAGGTTACAGTTGACATTGTTACTACAACACTGATCATACTTGTAGGTTACAGTTGACATTGTTACTATAACACTAATCATACTTGTAGGTTACAGTTGACATTGTTACTACAACACTGAATCATACTTGTAGGTTACAGTTGACATTGTTACTACAACACTAATCATACTTGTAGGTTACAGTTGACATTGTTACTACAACACTGATCATACTTGTAGGTTACAGTGACATTGTTACTACAACACTAATCATACTTGTAGTTAAGTTGACATTGTTACTACAAACACTAATCATACTTGTAGGTTACAGTTGACATTGTTACTACAACACTGAATCATACTTGTAGGTTACAGTTGACATTGTTACTACAACACTAATCATACTTGTAGGTTACAGTTGACATTGTTACTACAAACACTAATCATACTTGTAGGTTACAGTTGACATTGTTACTACAACACTGATCATACTTGTAGGTTACAGTTGACATTGTTACTACAACACTAATCATACTTGTAGGTTACAGTTGACATTGTTATACAACACTAATCATACTTGTAGGTTACAGTTGACATTGTTACTACAACACTGATCATACTTGTAGGTTACAGCTGACATGTTACTAAACCTAATCATACTTGTAGGTTACAGGATTGTTACACAACATTCTAGATTACATACATTTACTATTATACTGTAGGTTACAGTTGACATTGTTACTACAACACTGATCATACTTGTAGGTTACAGTTGACATTTTACTACAACACTAATCATACTTGTAGGTTACAGTTGACATTGTTACTACAACACTGATCATACTTGTAGGTTACAGTTGACATTTTAACTAATACACTAATTATACTTGTAGGTTACGGTTGACATTTATTAAACACTATATACTTGTAGGTTACAGTTGACATTTTAAATAATAACACTAATTATTATACATTGAAGGTTAACAGTTGATTTATTGACTTTACTACAACACTGATCATACTTGTAGGTTACAGTTGACTTTTAACATAACACTAATTTCATACTGTAGGTTACAGTGATTTACTACAAACACTGATCATACTTGTAGTTAAGTTGACATTTTAACTAAACACTAAATTCATACTTGTAGGTTACGTTGACATGTCTACAACATGATCATACTTGTAGTTACAGCTGACATTTAATAAACCTAATTATACTTGTAGGTTACAGTTGACTTTGCTTACAACACTGATCATACTTGTAGGTTACAGTTGACATTTTAATTATAACGATAATTATACTTGTAGGTTACGGTTGACATTTTAATTATAACGCTAATTATATTTGTAGGTTACAGTTGACATTTCAATTATAACGCTAATTATACTTGTAGGTTACAGTTGACATTGTTACTATAACACTAATCATACCTGTAGGTTGTAGTTAACATTGGCACTATAAACGGTAATCATAATTGCAGGTTTATACAAAACTGCACTTACAGAGACTAACCCAGAACAGAAACAAACAAACTTCATTGTTGGCCTACACGCCAATGGCATAATAGGCAGCAAGTGCGCCTTAACCAAAGTACGAAATTATGCATACATTTAGCATTTCATTTATCAAAATATTTGTATTCAATTATCCATTCACATATATTACATTAATAACTCTAAAGTAGTCTTGCTGCATAATACATGGTGCAAAAGTAGGTATACAGTTATGAAAAAAAGAAAATACGTACAATACTCATTGCATTTATTATACAAACAAATGAAAATTGCATATACATGTAATAACAAGCACAGCCTTAATCCCTCAGAAACTCAAAGTGCTTGCCGTCGGTATTCACACACTCCTCTAATCGAGAGCGGAATTAAGCATCAAAGTAATGATGTGATACTTACTGAATACCTACTTTTGCAACCCCCTGTATACATGGCTGTGTCTGCAATTAGAGAGCCTCAGTACGGCTTAACGTTTTCCTTTTTGGGAGTTGGGAGCTGTGAGATAAAAGCATAAGGAAGGAGAACGGTTTGCGGTGTAAGTTTCTCGCAATATACAAGGGAATGTGCACTCACGTCTTTTGGCTGTAGAATAACCAGCTCCGTCACAACCACCCGAACGTTGACACCCAGACTAGGATGCTGGTACACCGAGTTCGCCTGGAAACGTAAGAATAATTATGGTTCAAACTTAAACGCCGACAACCTCACCACCCCCACCATCACCACCATCAACATAAACCACTATAACTACCTATTCTGCAGCAACCGCCAGGAAGGCTGTGAAATCAGTTAACGCCAGTGATATTATTTTTTAAATATAATGCTGATAGTGTTCTTCGTTCTTGCTGATGTTTCTGACCCCTACTACTGATGCTTCATTTCCTTTAAAAATGTGTATGCATACAAACAGGTGAAAAACTTTTCAGATATATGATAGACATACACACAGACATATCAACGTAATAGTAGAACCCTCTTCTTTTAAAAAAACAAAATAAACAACAACAACAAAAAACCAAAAAAAACAAAAAAAACAACAAAAAAAAACAAAAACAAAAAAACTTCATGGTATCTTTGAAATTTTCAGCACTGGTTATTGGAATTATTTCAAGAGGGGTTCCCCGCAATCGGACAACTCCATATGCTCTCAACCCAAGTCTGCCAGTAAGTATCTGACAGATTTCCTGAGCCTGCACAAAACCCTATGCGTTGGTGTTGGTCTAGAAGTTACTTATGTTCTACTTGCTCGTGAGTGGATAATGAACATCAGCGTACAGCGGGTATATCTTTAAGCTTTTGTGATAGGTTTAGAAAAAAAAGACTTGTAAAATTGATGTTTTTTTAAAATTTCTTTTCAACGCTTGTCGGCTGGTGCAATCAAACGTTTATAATCAACTCTGATATCTAGAATACAGTTACAATCTACAGCTAAAAAGGTATGACTTGTTCACTCTCACCTTATTTTGATCCGCCCATTTTGATCATGTTCAGCTTAGATTATATATAACAAGTCCAGGGCTCATACTAGATTTTACAGAAACAATCTAGGCATAATCTTAGATTTTATTAAAAAAAAAACAGGCGTCAGCTTCGATTTTATATCAAAAAACAATGCTGGCATCATCTTAGATTTTATTTTTTTAAAAGTTCAGGCGTCAGCTTAGATTTTATTAAAAAAAAAATCCAGACGCCATCTTAGATAAAAACAACAACAACAAAAATCCAAACATCAACTTAAATTTTATTTAAAAAATGTGCAGGCATGAGCTTCGATTTTATTAAAAAAAATCCAGGCACAATCTTAGATTTTATTATAAAAACCCAGGCGTCGGCTTAGACTTTATTCAAAAAAATATCCAGCCATCATCTTAGATTTTTTGAAAAATCCAGACATCAGTTTGATTTTATAAAACAAACAAAACAAAACAAAACAAACAAACAAATCCAGGCACCATCTAACATACATTTTGGTGACCTCGTGCCGACGAGTGGGTTTTTGGGACAGTCCCAAGGAAGAGATTTTCCAGGTAATTTTTTTTGACAGATTTGAGAGAAAAGCGTCAGTCAAGAAGTCTCCGAGCGTGACATATCCCTTTTGAACAACTTCCAGGTCATTTCTGACAGATCTGAGAGAAAGGCATCAGTCAAAAAGATTTCAGCTATGATGAATCTCTCTTTTGAACGAATTCCAGGAGCGAACGTCTAGACAAAAGACTGCTCGCAAAATGTCATTTACATAAACTGGTTCTATGCCAGTTACACAGTACAAGACGACTGTTCTTATTTTCACCAATTACCATGCCATGCTTTGTCTACGCCCTGGATGTTTGAAAACATCCGCTGTCAGGAAAGTCGTTAGAACGCTGTGTTTTACCGTGTCCTGTGTGTCTGGCACGAAGATGCTGTGTGGTGGTTGTATCGTGAGGTGGCAAGTGCCAAGCTGGAGTTTCCTTTCCCCCTTAATTTATCAATGTTTGTTTTCTACTGTCAGAACCGGTAGTTCTTTTACAGCTTGGGGATCTGATGAGGAGAGAGAGAGAGAGAGAGAGAGAGAGAGAGAGAGAGAGAGAGAGAGAGAGAGAGAGACAGAGACAGAGAGAGAGACAGAGACACAGAGAGACATAGAAAGAGAGAGAGAGACAGAGAGAGAGAGACAGAGAGAGAGACAAAGTTGAGAGAGAGAGAGAGACAGAGACAGAGACAGAGACAGAGAAAGAGAGAGAGAAGCTCTGTGTGTGTGTGTGTGTGTGTGTGAGAGAGAGAGAGAGAGAGACAGAGAGAGAGAGAGAGAGACAGAGAGAGTGTGCGTGTGTATGTGTGTGTGTGTGTGTGTGTGTTTGTGTGTGTGTGTGTGTGTGTGTGTGTGTGTGTGTGTTGTGTGTGTGTGTGTGTGTGTGTGTGTGTGTGTGTGTGTGTGTGTGTGTGTGTCTGTGTGTGTGTGTGTGTGACTTTCATGTCATCTTCTCCAGCTGAACGAAAAATTAGCAGAATGATCTGATCTGAGTAGCGATTTTTACACTGTTGGGAGACCTTGTTCTTCAAAATTGGTAGCATTATGTCTACCCCCCAACTGTTGAAACTTCCCCTACGTCTCATTCGCGATTACGATCGGACGATCATCACTACCTTTCGTGAATCAGAGAAATTACACCGCTCCCTAGCGAAGTTCAGGAACCATCTACACTTCACACTGCACTGCAAACATCACGGCGTCTTTCCCACCAGCCTAAAAATCAAAACTTCGATGAAAGGAACAGCAGCAAATAATATCATCAATCAGGCACAACGAGCACTCATGAACGAACGCATCAAGCAAATCAACACCCGCATCACTTGTCTGGAAGGGAAAATCCAAGACCTCGAGGAAAGACTGAGCTCTAGCACACTACCAGATGCTATGCTCTCCGAAATCAAAGAGTGGCTAAACAACACACGACGAATAGAATGGGACAAAGTACGCCAACGCCATCGAAAGAAATTCGAACTTCTAGCACCAAAAAACAACAGGAGACAACAGAATGACAAAAGCGAGATTACACCTGTACCGGAAGAAACAAAAAGAAAGACCAAAGAGAGGTGGGTGATCAATCTATCAGATCGCCAACTCACTAAACCAGAACAGGAAGTACTAGAGAAAGGACTAAATTTCGCCGTAGCCCCTAACAAGCTTCCAGTGGTAGACCTCATCACAAGCATTGAAACAGCTTGCAGGTATATTGGCCCTAATTCAGAAGAAGCCACACACTTAAGATCAGACTGTGTCAGAATCATGAAACAGGCCAAACTACCGAAATCCAACTTAACACCGGACCAAAGACGGGCTCTGGCGGATTTAAAGAACGAACACGCCACGATGATCCTACCAGCTGACAAAGGTCGTGCCACAGTCATCATGCCTAGACCCATGTACTATGAGAAGGCAAGCAAACTTCTGGAAGATACTACAACATATGAACGCCTCAAGAAAGATCCTACTTCCAAGTTTTCCAACAAACTGAAAGACACACTGAAACGCCTGAAAGAGACGGACCGCCTGTCATTAGAACAGTACAGGAAATTATACCCAACTGTGTCCGACGTCCCCAAGTTCTATGGTCTACCCAAAGTCCACAAGAAAGAAGTCCCCCTCCGTCCCATAGTCGCATCCAGAGGTTCCATCATGTATGAGACGGCTAGATTTGTGGCGGACATCCTATCACCTCTCGTAGGACACACAGATCATCACATCCACAACAGTGCTGACCTAGTGGAAAAACTGAGTAACTACACCCTCGCTCATGATGAACTCCTTGTGTCATATGATGTCTCTGCCCTATTTACCAGCGTACCAGTGAAAGAAAGCATAGAGATCATACGCCGAAGGTTACAAAACGACCAAACCCTCCACCAACGTACATCTCTCACAGTGGACGACGTATGTGAACTCTTGTCCTGCTGCCTCACCACCACCTACTTCACCTTCCAAGGTGAATTCTACCAACAAAAAGAAGGAGCAGCCATGGGCTCCCCAGTAAGCCTAATAGTAGCCAACCTGTTCATGGAGGATTTTGAAGAGAAAGCATTGGCTTCTTTCCACTCCCCACCACGATACTGGGGGCGCTACGTAGACGACACCATGACTATCCTCCCCCAGCAACTGGTCGAACAGTTCACAGAACATCTGAACAACCAACACCCAGCCATCAAATTCACGAGGGAAGTGGAACAGAACAACTCCATAGCCATGCTGGACACCCTCATCACCAGAACTGATGGCATTCTATCCTTCTCGTCTACCGTAAACCAACTCATACGGACCAATATTTACAGTTCGACAGCCACCAGCCCCTTGAACACAAACTGGGAGTGATTCGAACCCTTACCCACAGAGCTAACACCATATGCAGTACCCAAGAGGCAAAAGACAAGGAGACTAACCACCTGAAAAAAGTGCTCACCATCTCGGGCTACAAAAAGTGGGCCTGGAACAGCCCGGGAGGCAGGAAATCCAACACCGCATCCCAACAGCCAGTGAAACAACACCAGCGCAAGGGACACATCACCATCCCATACGTAGGAGGTGTGAGTGACGCTCTGTCCAGAAAGATCAGAAAACTGGGGGTGGCTGTACATTCCAAACCTTCCAACACCATACGCAGCCAGCTGGTCACCCCCAAGGACAAAACCAGCAAACTCGACAAAGCTGGCATTATATACAGAATAGACTGCCAGGACTGTAACCAACATTATGTCGGTGAAACTGAACGCCCCCTTCAGAAGAGACTAACAGAACACAAGAGGGACTCTTCTCCAGTAGGAGCTCACCTACACGCCGAAAAACATCAATTCAGTGCGGACAATGTCAACATCCTGGACAGAGAAAATAAGTGGTTCCAGCGAGGAGTCAAGGAGGCCATCTACATCGCAGCCACCAACCCCCCGCTCAACAGGGACCGAGGCCGTTACACCCTGCCCCCGGTGTACCATTCTCTGATTCGATCTCGTGAACTGGGTTCATCCCATGTTCGCGAGATCTGAGTAGAGATTCACGCAGACAGCATTAGAGCGCTGACGAAGATGGCGAGAACGCCATCGAAAGCTACGGAACTGTGAGTAGCGATTTTTACACTGTTGGGAGACCTTGTTCTTCAAAATTGGTAGCATTATCTGATCTGTTGTTTTTGTCCTAAATCTAGTGAATTTACTTCTTAATTGTCTTTTGCGTAAGTTGAACAGAAGGCAGTTGGCCAAAAATCTTGCACCTGTCTTGTTTAATTAATCAAAAACGCGCTCTCGCTCTATCTTCAGGTGTTTCTGGTTTGCACAGAATTTGTTCCTGGTCTGTCTCCCACGCGTTCCAGGACCTCATTCAGGCATAAGGTCTATGGAGACTGAAGAAATCATTCAGCTAATTTCTGGCAGGTTTACGAGGAGCCCATCAGCAGAGAACTGTCTAAGCGCTATATATATATATATATATCCATTTTTTTAAAAAACAATTTCCAAAAACTTGACAGACAAAAGGCAACTCGCGCAAATCACGAATGATTTACGTAAAGTCTAGTCTACGTTTTTTCTACAGTAGCCTATATAGTATGGCTGTGCTTATTTTCTCTGATGACGGGCGAGGTTAATGTTACTGTTACTTTTGTTTATAGCCCAGCCGACTGCGTAAAGCCATGTCAGGGCTATGACCGTGTCAAAACATATACTTCAACCGGGAAAAAAAGGAAATTAAAATTAAGTACACATATCAATGCATTCGTGCACATAATCTAAGAAAATGTCCCTGGCGTTCACCACTCCGTCCAATTTATCAGACAGGGGATTTAAAAAAAACATACCTGAATAGAAATTTAAACATAAATAAGGACACTAAAACATATATAAAAACAAGTCTAGGTTAACTAAAATTGCTTCCGCATATCTCACTTCCCTAGAGTCAAAAATGCATTTAATACATGCACCCAATTATCAATCCAAAGAAATAGAGCGTAAGACTTTATCGAACACATACAAGTGAATGGCCAGCAAGGCAGAAAATAATAGGAAGAAATGACAGAAAGCAAAGGAGGAAGAAACAAACGGAGTGACAGAAAAAAGAAAATTTCTAGCACAGAATTTCCGGAAGGCGGGGATACGATTTATACTGAAAGAGTCCCTGGCATCCCCACGGGGGCACGGGCGAGGTACTCAAGTATATAAGCATCGGACTTCCAGTTGGAAGATCCTGGGTTCGATCCGCCCAGACACTTCCGCCTGGTGAGTAAAGAGTGTAGAGACTTTTCCAATCTCCTAGCTCAACATGTGTGCAGACCTGCCAGTGCTTAAACCCTCTTCGTGTGTATATGCACGCAGAATATCAAACATGCACGCATAAGATTCTCTAAGTCACCCTGACGTCAGTAAAGATTATCAAATATGCACACTTAAGATTCTCTGTCACCCCGACATCACTGACGAATACCAAATATGCACGCTGAAGATTCTCTAAGTCACCCTGACGTCAGTAAATATTATCAAATATGCACACTTAGGATTCTCTAAGTCATCCTGACGTCACTGACGAATATTATATTTGCACGCTATAGATTGTCTAGGTCACCCTGACGTCAGTGAAGATTATCAAATATGCAAGCTAAAGATTCTCTAAGTCACCCTGACGTCAGTGACGAATATTAAATATGCACGCTAAAGATTCTCTAAGTCACCCTGACGTCAGTGACGAATATTAAATATGCATGCTAAAGATTCTCTAAGTCACTCTGACGTCAGTGACGAATATCAAATATGCACGTTAAAGATTCTTTTAGTCACCCTGACGTCAGTGACGAATATCAAATATGCACGTTAAAGATTCTGTTAGTCACCCTGACGTCAGTGAAGAATATCAAATATGCACGCTAAAGATTCTCTAAGTCACCCTGACATCTGTGAATATTGTCCATTATGCACACTAAAGATTCTCTAAGTCACCCTGACGTTAGTGGCTGGCTTTATAAAAACATGGAATAATAAAAAACAAAAAAAACACCCAGCATGAACACCCAAGGAAGACGGAGTGTGCAGACTGTGCAGCAACATATGTCCTGCACAACATGAAGAAAACAACGTGTGTTAACCCCCTATCGGTATACTCAGCCCTATCGATGTGGAAACAAGTGTTTTCCTTCCCACACATCCCGACTAAAACCTTTTTCCCCTGGAACACTTACTACTGGCAACCGTGTCTGTTACATGTATGTCATCACTGACACCGGTGGTCAGCCAGCGCGCACAGCCATGCAAAAATTAATACATTCCACTTTATATTGTATGTACATTCCTTCCGGTTTAGAAACATACAAACTTGTTCATAAAGAATAAATTAAAAAAAATCTTTTTCTTTAGTGCACGTTAGATCGAAACAGGACTAGTAGCTACCGAAATGATGACATGGCTTTGAATGATTTGTTGGGGATGAAAAAAAAAATGTATGACCGTTCGCTGTAAAAGCAGAAGAAATAAAAAAAAAAGGCCAGGACAGGTAGTCCAAATTGCACCAAGGAATTTTACATAAGTGTATTTGTAACTTAATTGTGACCTTTAAATTTTCAGGACAGGTAGTCCAAATTGCACCAAGGAATTTTACATAAGTGTATTTGTAACTTAATTGTGACCTTTAAATTTTCAGGACAGGTAGTCCAAATTGCACCAAGGAATTTTACATAAGTGTATTTGTAACTTAAACGTGACCTTTAAATTTTCACAGTGTACACATTCATAAACTTCCGAAGCAATAGGTTGAAATGTCAAGCTTTAGATTTCGTATATATCGCTGTGTATGCTATTTTCAACAAAAGTATACCAACAGGGCGTTAACAAGCGTGCACATACGCATCCCAGAAAAAACAAACAAACAATAAAAAAAATAAAAATAAAAATGGAACGTTAAAAATGTTTCCAGTTATCATGCCATTTTTTTTTTAATGTAACAGTTGTTTGGAAACATCTCCTGTCAGCGGATTCATTAGACAGCTGTGTTCTACCTTGTCCTCTTGTGTTTGGTTCCAGGATGTGAGAGGATGGTGTTCTTGTGATGTGGTACGTGCCAGACAGAAGTTGCCTTAGCCTTCAATTTATCAGTATTTGTTTTCTACTGTCAAAAATAGTAGTTTTCTTAAGTTTGAGAGGAGGATGAAGAAAGAATTGAAGAAGAAGAGATAGCGAGAGCGAGAGCGAGAGCGAGAGAGAGAAGAGAGAGAGAGAGAGAGAGAGAGAGAGAGAGAGAGAGAGAGAGAGAGAGGAGCGATAGCGGGAGAAAGAGAGAGACAGCGGTAGAGAGAGAGAGGGAGAGAGAGAGGGAGAGAGAGCGAGAGAGAGAGAGAGAGAGAGGAGAGTAGTTTATGTGTATGTGTGTATGTGTGTGTGTGTGCGTGCGTGCGTGTGTGTGTGTGTGTGTGTGTGTGTGTGTGTGTGTGTGTGTGTGTGTGTGTGTGCGTGCGTTCGTGCGTGTGAGTGTGTGTGTGTGT
>CM060306.1:20127618-20145118 GCA_030674185.1 Monoplex corrugatus | reverse complement strand
TGAGCTCAAAGAAAGGTTCAGTCAGTCTCCAGTTTCCGATAAGATCTATAAAGGTGGATAAAATGGCTTGGCCATGTGCCAAAAATCATTTCTACAAAGCTTGACAAAAGGCTTGGCCATGTGTCAAAAATCATTTCTACAAAGCTTGACAACAAAGTCCTATGGTAGGCTCCTAATGGAAAACGGAAGAGATTTCGGCCCAGGACTAAATGGTAACAAACCACCCAGAAGTCTCCAGCGAATGGATAAAAGCTGGAATGACGCCAAGGTCTGGCTGATCTAAGTAGGCAGCCTTGACTACCTCACGCATCGGACGACACCAGAGCGAATGAAGCGAACTGAACTGACGATAATTACAATTATGATGATGATGATGGCGAAGAAAATAAACGCAACGATGATTATGTTGAAGATAATGACAGAAATGATAAGACTGTAATTTATGTACATATACGCTATCTCATGATAGTAATAGTCTCAGTTCAGGGAGAGTGTGTGTGTGTGAGAGAGAGAGAGGGGGGGATAGACAGATAGATAGATAGATAGATAGAAAGAGAGAGAGAGAGAGAGAGAGAGAGAGAGAGAGAGAGAGAGAGAGAGAGAGAGAGAGAGAGAGAGCACAGGGTAACTAAACCAGTACCGGCTGATTTTGTTTAATGTGTTGATTTTCTTTTTAATTCTTGTTCCTTTCTTTAAAACAGTATGACGATGAGAAAAAGAAACATGATGATCAGAAGGCTACGCGCATACACACACACACACACACACACACACACACACACACACACACACACACACACACACACACACACACACAACACACACACACACACACACACACACACACACACACACACACACATACACATCACACACACACACACACACACACACATACACACACGACACACACACAACACACACCACACACACCACACACACACACACACACACACACACACACACACACACACACACACACACCACACACCACACACACACAGAATCTGATAGAGCTACACACTTCCCGTTTCTGTACAACGTTCTTCACAGAGCACAGGAAAGTAAACAAAGATAAACACAAACCAGACAAAACAGAAACAACTTGGAACCAATTACGGCTTTCAAGCACTCAGCCTCCCTTACGTGTTTCCTTCCATTAACGTAAAGAGTTATAACCACGGAAAAAAACATCATTATCATCATCGTCGTCGTCGTCATCATCATCATCATCACAATCATGAACATGTTTGTCGTCAACGCTGTCGTCCACTATCATGATCATCATCACTATCGTCATCGTCATCGTCACCACCTCCCCACAACCATTAGTACCAGCGTACCATTATCATAGTCGTCGTTAGAACATTACCAACATTATTTCCTTCTCCTCCTCCTCCTCTTCATCATCATCATCAACAGCAGCATCGTCGTCCTCGTCGTTGTTCGTTGTTTTCACTTCCACCGGTAACATATAGCATCATCGTCGTCCTTACCATCATGCTTAATGTCCTCATCAACACGTTCGTCGTCTTCACAGCCATTATTATCATCATCGTATCATCATCGTCGTCGTCGTCATCGCCATTATCACTCACTGATCGTCACTTCATCACTGAAGTTGTCATCATCTATTGCAATCTTTGATATCTGTTATCATCATCACTAGCAGCAGCAGCAGCAGCACCACCACCACCACCACCACCATCACCATCACCACCACCACCACCACCACCATCATCATCATCATCATCATCATCATCATTTATCATCAAGATCACAGACATCATAGAAATTGTTGTCATCTATGATTATTTTTCATATGATAATAATAATAATTACAATATTTATATAGCGCAAAATCTTGATAAAATCAAATCTAAGCGCTGAAACAGACACACACGCATGCACGCACACACACGCACGCACACACACACACACACACACACACACACACACACACACACACACACACACACACACCACACACCACACGCATGGCTATAAATGGGGGAAAAAATAAAAGCAATGGAAAATTATAGAGAGCGTATTATCATATCTATCTATCGTACCACCAATACCACCACCACACCCATGCCACCACCACCACCACCACCACCACCACCACCACCACCACCACCACCACCATCATCATCATCTACATCCTCCTCTTCATCATCATCAAGCATCACAGTCAGCAAAGAAATTGTTGTGATCTATTACTATCTTTGCTATCTATCGTACCACCAGCACCAGCACCAGCACCACCACCACATCACCACCACAACTACCATCACCATCACCACCACCACCACCACATCACAATCACCACCACCACCATCCCTACCACTACCACCATCACCATCACCATCACCATCATCTACTCACCAGTCCATCACACGTGGACACGGCAACGAAGGAGTCAGCCTCCTGGTGGACATGGCCCTGATACTGACAGCCGACGTCAGCAGAGGTCTCTGCCACCGTGTCGTTCCGCTCCTCGTCCTCGTATAACGTCACGGTCCTCCATGACGTCACGTCACTCCGGAACAACGTCAGGCGATGATGACGTCCCCTCCACGTCAGGATGACGTCGAAGGTGCGAGGTAGTTTCGTTCCAGGTTTGAAAGAAGGAGAGGAGGAGAAAACTGCTGGCAGAATCGCCTGTGGTGATGATTCGGGGCAAGACAGTCTCTGTGTGAAGAACGTGGCATGATGCCGGATGGAGAAATCCTGTCAGATAACAAGGGATACGTTACCTCTAATGCCAAGTACACGCAAAATCAAAACAAGATTGAGAGGCAGCTGAAATGTGGTTTCTAAGAAGAATGTTGAGAGTTCCATGGACAGCAAAGAAAACAAAACGAGACAGTCTTGAAGGAGGCAGACACAAAAAGAACATCAACGAAGAAGATTAGGAAAAGACAAACAACATTTACAGGACATTTTGTGAGACAATAATAATAATAATTACAATATTTATATAGCGCAAAATCTTGATAGAAATCAAATCTAAGCGCTGAACATACACATACGCACGCGCGCACACACACGCACACACACACTCACACATGGCTATAAATGGGGAAAAAGAATAAAAGCAAAGGAAAATTATAGAGAGCATATTATATACAAATATATATTACAATGTGATTCCACTCCGAGCGGAGACAGGCTACAGAGGGGATGAGTGAGGTCAGGATTTCATGCAGAGGAGAAAAGGTGAGTTTTGAGAGCGGACTTGAAGGAGACAAAAGTAGGTTCCTGACGGACTGAGAGAGGAAGTTTGTTCCAGGAGAGTGGACCAGAAACAGAGAAGTCTCATGGACCGTAGGTATTGAGCTTAGTGCGTGGAAAGCGAAAAGTCAGAGGATCGGAGGCAGAGCGGAGGGTACGTGAGGGAACATAGATCTCAAGTAGGCTTGACAGGTAGTCGGGGGCTGCGTTATTGAGGCTTTAGTAGCACATGGTGTCTAGTTTGTACTGTATGCGCTTTGATATAAGAGAAATTAGAGCACCTGGTCACAACAGGAACAGCAACAGGTTGACCCAGGGAGAAAACATTGGACGCACTTGTAGAACGGTTGTGGACAGAGAGGGTGGGAGATGTACTTGCAGCAATAAGAGATAGATTCGTATGGAGGGCCATGATCGCCAACGACATGCGGTAGGGCACATGATGATGATGATGATGACTACCAGATAACAAGGGATATGCTACCTCCACTGACAGATAACCAGGAATCGTCGTCGGCCTCTTTACATCTCAGGAGATGATAGTCTGAGGCCGACGACGACTCCTGGTTATCTGTCAGTGGAGGTAGCATATCCCTTGTTATCTGGCAGTCATCATCATCATAACCAGGAGTATGTTACCTCTATTGCCAGATAACAAAGGACATATTACCTCTACTGCCAGATAACAAGGGATATGTTACCTCTATTTTCAGATAATGAGGGACATGTTTCCTCTCCTTCCAGATAACAAGGGATATATATTACCTCTACTGCCAGATAGAAAGGGATACGTTACCTCTACTTGTTGCTTGCATTTTCCTAATCTTCTTCGTTGATGTTCTTTTTTTTTGACGAGGGATATGTAACCTCTCCTTCCAGATAATAAGGGATATATCACTTCTACTGCCAGATAACAAGTGATATATTACCTCTACTGCCAGATAAGAAAGGATATGTTACCTCTACTGCCAGATAACAAGGGGTATGTTACATCTACTGCCAGATAACAAGGGATATGTTACCTCTACTGCCAGATAACAAGGGCTATGTTACCTCAAATGCCAGATAACAAGGGATATTTTACCCCTACTGATAGATAACAAGGGATACGTTACCTCTACTGCCGGATAACAAGGGCTATGTTACCTCTAATGCCAGATAAGAGGGATATGCAACCTCTACTGCAAGATAACAAGGGATATGTTACCTCTACTGACAGATAACATGGTGTAAGTTATATCTGCTGTCAGACAACAAGGGGTATGTTGCATCTACTGCGAGATAAACAAAGGGATATATTACCTCTACTGCCATATAACAAGCGATAGGTTATTTCTACTGCAAGACAAAAAGGGACATATTACCTCTACTGCCAGATAACAAGGGATATGTTGCATCTACCGCCATATAACAAGGGCTATATTATCTCTACTGCCAGATGATGAGGGATATGTTACCTCTCCTTCCAGACAACAAGGGACAGATTACCTCCGGTTCCAGATAACAAGGAATAGGTTACCTCTGGGTCAAAAGGTGATGAAGGTTAGACAGACAGGTGTCTAAGTACAGGTAAACTAGGGCTTTTACGACCCTCCCTTCTTATCGAAGATCTGAGAGGTTTTATACTCAGAGATGGAGTGTGGAGACGTAAACACTGAAGGAAATGGTTGACTGTAGTGTCTAACGGAAGAGAGGAAGGTCTAAAAGCCTGTGCTGTCTGTCAGTTGGGTTACAAACAAACACGATTGATTCAATGCTTGATCGGTTGATTGAGTGATTGTTTCTTTGATTTGTTAGTCGATTAAATGACTTGATTGATTGATGAAGAGATTAATCGATGAACAGATTACTAGAATGATAAATGAATTAACTGATAGGTGAAAGGAATAACAGAAAGATGAATGCATAGATTGATGGATAGATTGACTGATAGAACGGTGAAAGGATAGACTGAAGGACAGATGGGTGGATTGACAGAAGGATGAACAGATTCATAGATGTCTGGATAAGTCATAGGATACATGGATAGACTGATGGATAATGGATGGATTCATAGAAAAATTAATGAATAGATTGATGAATAGATTGACTGAAAAAATGAATGGATAGACTGACGGATAGATGGATGGACTAATTAAAGAACGAATGAATACATTGATAAATCGATAATTTGACTGATAGAAGGGTGACTGGATAGATTGATGGATAGATGGATGGACTAAAAGAAGGATGAATGAATAGACTGATAAATATATAGACTGATTGATAGACGGATGAATGGATAGACTGATAGGTAGATGGATGGACAAATAAAGGAATAAATGAATAGACTGACATATAGATAGATCGACTGACAGAGCGGTGAATGGATAGATTGATGAATAATCTGTCCATTCACCCTTCTCTCAGTCAGTCTGTATATTCATCAATCTATTCATTCATGTACGCGCGCGTACGTGTGTGTGTGTGTGCACGCGCGTGTGTGTACACGTTTTCCATCAGTGCAGCGCTTGCTGAAACAGGTCGCCGCACCTCTGGCTCTGGCCTTATCAAAAGAGATAAAAGGGTAGTAGACGAGAGCATAGTATAGACATAACGCTCCGTAATTCCTCATTTATCTTTTATATTCATTTTAAAAAGCTTGTGCTGCACTGACAGCAGAGTATGAAAACCAAAATGTTATACATAATTATAAACATAACTGCCCTGCCATTACCATAATAACCACCACCACCATCGTTACCAAGGGCAACAACCAAAACTGTCCCCCGTGGGGATTCCGGGAGGTCTTTCAGTATAAATAGTATCCCCACCTTCTGGAAATTCGGTGCTAGATGTTTCCTCTTTTCTGTCACTCTCTTTCTTTCTGCCTTGTTCCTTTGCTTTCTGTCATTTCTTCCTATCCTTTTCTGCCTTAATGGTCCATTCACCTGTATGTGTTCGATAAACACTTACATACTTTCTCTCTTAGGGTTGATAGTTGGGTACATGCATTAAGTACATTTTTGGCTTTAGGGAAATGAGATACGCGGAAGCAATTTTTAAGCAATTTATGCCCGTTTTTATGTATGTTTTAGTGTCTTTAGTTACGTTTAAATTCATATTCAGGTTTGTTTTTAAATCCCCTGTGCGATAAATTGGACGGAGTGGTCAACGCCAGGGGCATGTCCTTAGATTATGAGCACGAGTGTATTGATATATATATATATATATACTTAATTTTCTTTTCCATTTTTTTCGTGTTGAAGTATGGTGTATGTTGTTTTGAAACGGTTATAGCTCTGATATGCCCTACGCGATCGGCTGGGTTTAAACAACAATAACAATAACAATAACAACCAAAACTGAGAAAATTGGGCTGGACTTGGGCTAGACCGTCGCTTCTTGTAGTGAACCACATGTAATAGGCAAGTGGAATAACTGCACTTTAAACGCGTCTGTCTGTCTTTTTTCTGTTCTATGAAAAGCTGGACAGATCGTCAGCCCGGTGCATAGGGCAAAGTCCGTCGTTGTTTGCAAATCAAGTTCAGTCCATGCATTTTGAGACATAGCGGACTGTAGTCTGGCAGATGGCCGTCGTGAAGACCTTGTAACATAGGCATTCATGGAGGTCATTGCCTGCTGTCTGGCTGTCGAAGCTATAGTGCATAGGGGAAGGGAATCAACTTTTCAATTTTGTTAGCGTGTGGTTGTTTAGTCTGTAGTGCTCAGAGTGAGAAGTAGGAGACTTAACGATTTCTAGACACCCTAGTACTAGTGTGTTTCTGGGAAATAGCCACGTCTGCCTGGTCATCCAACCCTGCACTCGAAAGATACAAGAAAAAGACCTGTAACATTTTAGTGCATGGAATGTTTAATCCATACTGAACACAGATAATAAATCAGAGCGGAGACAGGATGTTGGATCGCTATAAAATTGACTAAGTTGTCCTAAATGAGTCCAGATTTGCAGACAAAAGCCAGCTTGAAGAAGGTGACGGAAGCCGCAAATTCTACTGCAATGGAAATCCCGAAGATGCTCCAGGAATTTCTGGTATCGGATTCACCATACACACCAAACTCGCAAAGACCCTGAAAAGTCTACCCCATGATATTACTGACCACCTGATAACCCTGCGTTTTTGGCTCACAACAGACCACTTTGCCATGGTTACAGGATGCAGCAAGACATGCTGTCTGACTAGCCACAAAAACTGCTGTATACAGAGCAGGAGTTTAAAGCGTCCTGCTGTACTGCTGTGAGACCAAGACTACTTACTGGCAACACACTCAACGGCTGGAAAGGTTCCAACAAAGATTTTTGTGTAAAATCTGCAACGTCACGTGGTAAAATCGACCGTCCAGTCTTCACGTATTGAGGAAGTGTGTCTTGCTAGCTTTGCTAAGCATTGTCGATTGAGTATCTACTCATCGACCGCCAGCTTAGTTGGACAGGATCTTTTATCTCTATACATGTATGGAAAACAACCGCATCCCAAAGATGTTCGTGTACAGAGAGTTAAAGTAAGGACATCGTAACCGATTAAGACAGTTAAAGACAAATATATAATTTGTGAAACAAATTCATTTAAAATATGTTGACATGTGCTTAGATCTTGATGTTCATTTTTAAATTTCCAGCGTATAAAACATTATTATGTATATTCTGTATGCTATATGGAGTTCGTATGTCAACATTGTTTTTTTCAGATGTGTATGATTTTTGGGGGTCCTTTTTCGTTGCGACATTGTATGATTAGATGACCGCTTGTTGTAAAGCAAAAGATGAATAAAAAACAAACAAACAAAAAACCACAAAAAAAACCCAACAGTAAACAAGAATAGTTAATGAGATACAAGAATACTCAGAAAGCCAACTTCATAAGCTATGGCATCGACATCATTAACTGGGAAGACATTGTTTCTGTTCGTTCTTTGATTTAATGTCTTTTCACTATGAGTGATATTAGACATTGCTTTCAACAAAGCATAGTGTTGACAGCAGTGCATAAAAAGTACACCTTATTCTTATTCTTGTTGTTACTTAAAGCCCAGCCGACTGTTTAGAGCCATATCAGGGCTATAATCGTTTCAATACACACGCAGTACTTCAACAAGAAAAAAAAAGGAACAGAAAATTAAGTACACATATCAATGTATTCGCATACATAATCTAAGGAGATGCCCCTGGCGTTGACCACTCCATCCAATTTATCACACAGGGGATTTAAAAAAGAACCTGAATACAAATTTAAACATAACTGAGGACCCTAAAACATGTACAAAAACAGGCCTAAATTACCAAAAATTGCTTCCGCATGTCTCATTTCCTTAGATCCCCAAATGCACTCAGTATATGTACCCAATTGTCAGCCCTAAGAGAAATATGTAAGAACACAACAGCTGTTATTCAGCAGAACAGGGACTGGTGAGGCAGAACCCATGGCTTCAGGACTCCTCCCAGTGCGGTGACCTTGGATGAACATGTGCCTGAAAAACTGGTCTTCAACCCCACATGAACAGCTATACCAGGGGCTGAAGATCAGTCTACCTGCTCATCCATCATCGGGTATTCCAGGTTTCACAGCAGTACAACAAGGCAGAAGAGTGGCAGAATGGTTCAGACGTTCGCCTGCCAATAATTAAACTCGAGGTTCCAGGGTTCGCTCCCCGTAGAAACCTCGACTTTTCTTCTCGGTTTGACCGGAAAATCGAACTGAACGTCTAGTCCTTCGGAAGGGGGCGAAAAACGAATCGGACCCGTGTGCCTTTAGGCTGCGCACGCTAAATATTCCACAGCAGTTGACAATCGTGAAGAGCAGGGCATTGCCCGGCTGCCATGGTAAAAACCATTGGAGATATAGGTTGTTTTCCCAGAACCTACCCCTTGAAGACCAATTAGCCTTCTTGGTTTAAAAAAAAGTGAATATGAATTTGAATCGAGGGAGAGGGGATGGGCGCAGTTCTCGTGGTGCTGGTCCCGGTAAAAGGTAAGGTATCTGCCACCTCACTCCCCTACGACCTCAGGGTTAAGGAACTATCTAGGTAAGACCTCAGGACCTGGCCAGCTCATGGCTTTATGTGCAGGCTTAAGGCTTGTGCCGTCAGCATTCTGGATCTTAACCATCACGTGGCACCTGTGACTTTAGTGCATATAGAATTCATTCCGAGCAAGGAGACGTCATCTTGAGAAACTGAAACTGAAACTGAAACCAACAGGGTACACAGAACGAGTGTTCCATACATAGCAATCTTTGTGCAATGAATGGCTTAGAGTAACTTCCCTCAAAGACGAGGAGGGTGGCCTTGGCAGGGCTACACCTAGAAACTACAAAACACTGCATGAATCGTATGACAGAGACAACATGCGAACAAGAGCCACCATGATTAATTAACCTTTTGACTCCCGTACCCTGTCCACCAGCATCCTGCATTGTCAACCATGCCAGCAAAACAAAAACTTAATCCTTTGACTCCCTCACAGCAGTTTTTGTGGCTAGTTAGACAGCATGTCTTCCTGCAGGAAGCTGGTGGATAGGGTGAGAGAGTCAAAGGGTTACGTTTTGCAATTGGTGGATAGGGTGCCAGAGGCAAAGGGTTAATTAATCACAGTTGTGCTCCCAGGTCAGGTCCTTAGGCCAAGGAATCAAGGGTTGAGATAACCCTGACAGAACCCCATGTCCTTATTTCGCAAGTTCCACACTGCATGACACACTGGGTCCACGCACTTTACATGTACATGCAAGGTTATCTCTTATTAATTAAAGCAGAGTCTGTGATGATTTGGGGGAAAGACAATCTGTGTGTGGCGGAAATGGCATGGCGCCTGACTGGGTAGTCTTGATAGATAAGAGGAGATAGGTTACCCCCGGGTCAAAAGGTGATGACGGTGAGACAGGTATCGAGTACAGGTAAACCAGGGATCTTACGACCCTTCCTTTCAATCGAAGAACTGAAAGTTTTTATCATCAGAGATGAAGGATGGAGACATAAAACTGAATGACAAGTTGATTTCAGTATGTACTAGACTTTACAGGTTGAGAAGAGGGTCTTAAAGCCTCAATAAAAACAGACAGACAGACAGACAGACAGAGGGACAGATAGACAGACAGACAGACAGATAGACAGACTGATGGACAGAGAGACAAATAAACAAATAAAAAACCCAGACAAGATTGACTGATTACATGATATATTTGCATGATTGACAGAGAGGTAGGTAAACCATAAAGGGTTACGTACATGATTTATTGCTTGATTGAGAGAGAGGTAGGTAAACCATAAAGGGTTACGTACATGATTTATTTGCATGATTGACAGAGAGGTAGGTAAACCACAAAGGGTTACATCCTCTTTTATCAACGACGAAAGTTTTTATTTCCTTTCATCCAGGCAGAATGTGGACGAGTGAGACAAGAAGATTGCAAGCTGTTATACCCATAGAGTGTAAAAAGAAAGGGCGGTAATACCAAGGAAAGATAAGCTGTTATACCGTCGAAAGATCACCAGCATTACAGCGTGAGTTCCAGTCCCATTGAGGCCTGAATTACACCAACCAGAAGAACAAAAAAAACGAAAAAGAACGCGTACTCAATACAACAAGACAAGACAGGCGCAAATATTCGGCCTACCGGCCTTTGTCAAGCGCGAATGCACGATCACAAACAGACACCAAACAACATATAATAAGAAACATTTGGTCCCTTTTTTAACCGCTGGACGAGGCGGCAGGGAAGTTTTAGTCTTTTTCTTATTATCTGTTGTTTGGTGTCTGTTTGTGATCGTGCAATCGCGCTTGACAAAGGCCCGTTGGCCGAAAATTTGCACCTGTCTTGTCTTGTTGTATTGAGTACGCGTTCTTTTTCGGTTTTCTTGTTCTTCTGGGTCCTGTTTGCTTGGACGCGGGCAGTCGCACTTATTTTGGATCCTGAATTACATCTTTCAATACGTGTCATTATTCAAGAGGCACGTGGTTGGAGGTTTTGTCCTGGGTGTTACAGCTACCTTTCTGTCTAGTTTGCAAACTGTGGATGATGTCTCTGACTCGACCTTATCAGCTGAGATATTGAAAGAAGCAGACTAGGGTAAAGAGGTCTGATACTCTGCGACTCACCATTATTTATATATCGAAAAGGTGCTGTTGTTTGGGAAGGGGTATAGAAAGCAAGGGGGGGGGCAGGGGGGGGGCTAGAGTAAAACTCATGCAAAGTTTCCAACAACTGTGAAGGAAAAAATTACCATTGCTATCATGATTGAAACAACCGACTGGCTGAACGAGACCATCATTCATATCTGTGCACTCTGCTGTCATAGGAATATCTGAGA
Source organism: Monoplex corrugatus (assembly GCA_030674185.1). Classification (NCBI taxonomy): domain Eukaryota; kingdom Metazoa; phylum Mollusca; class Gastropoda; order Littorinimorpha; family Ranellidae; genus Monoplex; species Monoplex corrugatus. The sequence goes on along the minus strand of CM060306.1, from coordinate 20,133,577 downwards.
TCTTTCATGTTTATTGTTTTTAAATACCATGGTATCAAAACTAATGTCCAATATTCACTACAGAAACACTGAACTCTAGTGACTAATAATGCAATGTTACATGCAATGTTCCACAGGATAACACACACACACACACACACGCACGGACACACACATTTGTACACACAGGCACATGCTCGTACACATATAAGCGCGCTCACATACGTGCGCGCGCACACACACACCCACACACGAACGCACACACTCACACACACACACACTCGCTCACACACATACATACACACACTCTCACGCACAAACAAACACACACGCACGCACCAGAAAAAATAAAAGAGTAAAAAAAAAAACCCCACCAAAAACAACAAAAACAGTATAAGAGAAAATATAATCAAACGAAATAGAATGGAAAAAAATAAACAAAATCATAACATAAAATAAATTGAAATTATATAAAACAAAATGAAATGAAATAAAGAAAAACTGGGATATGGGCAGGTTTCGGCAGGAAAACTCAAAGAAACCCCTTCCCTACCTGCCCTACCCACCCACCCTACCCTGTCCCTGAGCGTTCTTTCCTGCTCAAATCACACTGCCCCAGTTTTGAGCACTCAGTAATAAACTGCTGACACGAAAACTTCTAGTGTGGGGGAAGCAGGATCTTCAGTGTGGGGCTGTCAGTTACAGGTGTGTCTGTATCAGGCTGTGTGTCTGGGGCAGGGTAAACTGATTTGTTGATACCTGTCTGCCTCACGCTGGTTCCTGACTGCATGAAAGCATCATCAAGATTCGAAGAGAGGAGAGAGAAAGAGAGAGAGGAGGGGAGAAGGGGGAGAGGGGGAGAGGGAGAGAGAGAGAGGGAGAGAGAGAGGGTGGGAGAGATGGAGAGAGTAAGAGAGAGGGAGAAAGAGAGACAGAGAGAGAGGGAGGGAGAGAGAGAGGGAGAAAGAGAGAGGGAGAGGGAGAGAGAGAAAGGGAGAGTGAGAAAGAGAGAGACAGAGGGGAGATAGAGGGAGAGAGGCAGAGAGTAAGAGAGGGGGAGAAAAAGATAGAGAGAGGGAGAGAGAGGGAGAGAGAGGGAGTAAGAGAGAGGAGAAAGAGAGATGGAGGAGGGAGATAGAGAGAGAGAGAGAGACAGACAGACAGACAGAGACAGAGAGAGAGAGAGACAGACAGACAGACAGACAGACAGACAGACAGAGACAAACAGAGACAGAGAGAGACAGAGACAGAGAGAAAATCAGAGACAGACAGACAGATGGACATACAGACAAAGAGACAGACAGACAGACAGAGACAGGTATGGGCAGGTTTCGGCAGCAAAACACAAAGAGATCCCTTCCCTAACCACAATACCCCCCCTACCCCCCCCCCCCCTTACCCACCCATGGGTTCTTTCCTGCTCAAATCACACTGCCCCGGCTTTGAGCACTCAGTAATAAACTGCTGACACGAAAACTTCTAGTGTGGGGGAAGCAGGATCTTCAGTGTGCGGCTGTCAGTTACAGGTGTGTCTGTATCAGGCTGTGTGTCTGGGGCAGGGTAAACTGATTTGTTGATACCTGTCTGCCTCACGCTGGTTCCTGAGTGCATGAAAACATAATCAAGATTCGAAAAGAGGAGAGAGAAAAAGAGACAGGAGGGGAGAAGGGGGAGAGGGAGAGAGAGAGAGAGAGAGAGAGGGAGAGAGAGGGAAGGGAGAGAGTAAGAGAGAGGGAGAAAGAGAGACAGAGAGAGAGGGAGGGAGAGGGAGAGAGAGTAAGAGAGAGGGAGAAAGAGAGACAGAGAGAGAGAGTAAGAGAGAGGGAGAAAGAGAGAGAGAGAGAGAGAGAGGGAGAGAGGCAGAGAGTAAGAGAGGGGGAGAAAGAGAGAGAGAGAGAGAGGGAGAGAGAGAGCAAGAGTGAGGAGAAAGAGAGAGAGAGGAGGGAGATATATATATATAGAGAGAGACAAACAGACGGACAGACAGACAGACAGAGACAGACAGAGACAGAGAGAGACAGAGACAGACAGAGAGAGACCGAGACAGAGAAAGAGTCAGAGACAGACAGACAGATGGACATACAGACAAAGAGAGAGGCAGACAGAGACAGAGACAGACAGAGACAGATGCAGGTATGGGCAGGTTTCGGCAGCAAAACACAAAGAGATCCCTTCCCTAACCACAAGACCCCCCCCCCTACACCCCCCCCAACCCACCCATGGGTTCTTTCCTGCTCAAATCACACTGCCTCGGCTTTGAGCACTCAGTAATAAACTGCTGACACGAAAACTTCTAGTGTGGGGGAAGCAGGATCTTCAGTGTGGGGCTGTCAGTTACAGGTGTGTCTGTATCAGGCTGTGTGTCTGGGGCAGGGTAAACTGATTTGTTGATACCTGTCTGCCTCACGCTGGTTTCTGAGTGCATGAAAGCATCACCAAGATTCGAAGAGAGGAGAGAGAAAGAGAGAGAGGAGGGGAGAAGGGAGAGAGGGGGAGAGGGAGAGAAACAGAGGGAGAGAGAGGGAGAAAGAGAGAGAGAAGGGGAGAGAGAGAGAGGAGAGAGAGTGAAAATAAGAGAGAGAGAGAAACAGAGAGACAGAGAGACAGACACAGAGAGAGAGTCAAAGACAGAAACAGACAGAGTCAGACAGAGAGAGAGAGAGAGAGAGAGAGAGAGAGAGAGAGACAGAGAGACAGAGATAGACAGACAGACAGATAGATAGATAGATAGATAGATAGATTGATAGAGATAGAGATAGAGAGACAGAGAGAGAGAGAGAGGGAGAGAGAGAGAGACAGAGACAAAGTCAGAGATAGAAAGAGAGAGAGAGTGACAGAGACAGAGAGAGAATCAGAGACAGACAGACAGATGGACATACAGAAAAAGAGACAGACAGACAGAGACAGAGACAGACAGAGACAGACAGAGACAGGTATGGGCAGGTTTTGGCAGCAAAACACAAAGAGATCCCTTCCCTAACCACAAGACCCCCCCTACACCCTCCCCCCCAACCCACCCATGGGTGTTTTCCTGCTCAAATCACACTGCCTCGGCTTTGAGCACTCAGTAATAAACTGCTGACACGAAAACTTCTAGTGTGGGGGAAGCAGGATCTTCAGTGTGCGGCTGTCAGTTACAGGTGTGTCTGTATCAGGCTGTGTGTCTGGGGCAGGGTAAACTGATTTGTTGATACCTGTCTGCTTCACGCTGGTACCTGAGTGCATGAAAACATCATCAAGATTCAAAGATGAGAAGAGAGAAAGAGAGAGAGGAGGGGAGAAGGGGGAGAGGGGGAGAGGGGGAGAGGGAGAGAGACAGAGGGAGAGAGAGAGAGAGGGAGAAAGAGAGAGAGAAGGGGAGAGAGAGAGAGAAGGAGAGAGAGAGAGAGAAGGAGAGAGAGAGTGAAAATAAGAGAGAGAGAGAGAAAACAGAGAGACACAGAGACAGAGAGAGAGAGTCAAAGACAGAGACAGACAGAGTCAGACAGAGAGAGAGAGAGAGAGAGAGAGAGAGAGAGAGAGAGACACACACACACACAGAGAAAGAGACAGACAGACAGACAGACAGACAGATAGATAGATAGATTGATAGAGATAGAGAGACAGAGAGAGAGAGAGAGAGAGAGAGAGAGAGAGAGACAGAGACAAAGTCAGAGATAGAAAGAGAGAGAGAGAGAGTGACAGAGACAGAGAGAGAATCAGAGACAGACAGACGGACATATATTTATTTTATATTTATTTTATTTATATAGCGCAAAATCTTGACAAAATCAAATCTAAGCGCTGAGCGTATACATGCATACATACCTACATACATATGAGCGTATACATGCATACATACATGCTTACATACTTACATACATAAATCTAAGCTGAGCGTATACATGCATACATACATACATACATAAATCTAAGCGTATACATACATACATACATACATACATACATACATACATACGTACGCACATGCATACATAATAATTACAATATTTATATAGCGCAAATCTCGACAAAATCAAATCCAAGCGCCGAAAAGACACACACGCACACACGCACGCACGCACACACACCCCACACACACACACACACACACACACACACACACACACACACACACACACACACACACACACACACACACACACACACACACACACACATGCATGGCCACAAATGGGGGAGAAAAGAATAAAAGCAATAAAAGCAAGAATAAAACCAATGGAAAATTATAGAGAGCACATCATATACAATTATATATTAAAACAAAGTGATTCCCCTCCGAGCGGAGACAGGCTGCAGAGGGGGTTGAGTGAGGTTAGGATTTTATGCAGAGGAGAAAAGGTGAGTTTTGAGAGTGGACTTGAAGGAGGCAAAAGTAGGTTGCTGACGGACTGAGAGAGGAAGTTTGTTCCAGGAGAGTGGACCAGAAACAGAGAAGGCTCGTGGACCATAGGTATTGAGCTTAGTGCGTGGAAAGCGAAAAGTCAGAGGATCGGAGGCAGAGCGGAGGGTACGTGAGGGAACATAGATCTCAAGTAGGCTTGACAGGTAATCGGGGGCTGCGTTATTGAGGCTTTTGTAGCACATGGTGTCTAGTTTGTACTGTATGCGCTTTGATACAGGGAGCCAGTGAAGTTGTGCCAGGAGAGGAGATATGTGGTCAGCTTTTTTCTTTTTGAGTACAAGGCGTACAGCATTGTTTTGAATGCACTGTAGGATGTGAATGGTGGAGGCAGGAAGACCATACAGGAGTGAATTGCAATAGTCAATGCGAGACATTATGAAGGAGAGAACGAGTTTTGCAGTTGTTTCGACAGAGAGATACTTCCTGATCAGGCTTATACGATGGAGATGATAGTAGCAAGATCTGGCAGTTTGAGAAACAAAGTTGTTCATGGACAGGGTAGAGTCAATGCAGACACCAAGGTTTTTAGCTGAATCAGAAATTGGGACTGATGTGTTACATAATGGGAGAGAAAGAGGAGGCAGCTGGGAAAGTTTCTGACGGGTGCCAATGAGGATAGCTTCTGTCTTGTTGTCATTAAGCTGAAGTCTATTGTGTGTCATCCAGTTCTTAATGTCCGAGTAACACTCAGTGGTGCGAGTCAACAGGCGCTGTATATTATCAGGTGAGTCACTATCTTGAAGTTGGGTGTCATCAGCATAGAAGTGGTGTTTTATAGAGTGGGAGTTGATGATGGTGGACAGGGGGGAGGTATAAAGAGTGAAAAGAACAGGGCCAAGGACAGATCCTTGTGGAACACCACAGGTCAGGTATGCAGGTTGAGAGTAAGTGCCATTGATGAGAACAGTTTGTTTTCTGTTTGATAAATACGAAGTGAAAAAGGAGAGAGCAATGTCAGAGATGCCAAAAGTATGATGAAGTCTAGAAAGGAGAATACCATGGTCAATGGTATCGAAAGCTGCAGACAGATCAAGGAGTGTGAGGAGAGAGACTTTGCCAGTATCAGTTGCAAGGAGGAGATTGTTGAGAATGTGTAGTAGGGCAGTTTCAGTGCTATGGCACTGGCGGTAGGCTGACTGGAAAGGATTGAGGAGATTGTTGGCAGACAGGTGAGAGTTCAGCTGGTTGAGGACGACTTTTTCAAGGAGTTTTGACAAGAAAGAGAGATTAGAGATAGGCCTGTAATTTTTCAGTTCATTTGGGTCTAAATTGTGTTTCTTGAGGAGAGGGTGAACAATAGCAGACTTGAAAGAATCTGGGACAGTTCCAGTTTGAAAAGAAGTGTTGATGATGTCAGTGATGAATGGGAGGAGAGTAGGGAGACAATCGGAGTAGAGAGAACCTGGAAGAGGATCCAGTTCGCAGGTTTTGAACGACATGGATCTGATTGTGTTGAAAATTTCTTCTTGTGAGACTGGGGTAAAAGTAGTGAGAGGTGTGCCAGAGAAGGAAGGGTCAGGTGGGCATGGTTGACAGGGTGTCCTGTCAAGCCTGTCACGAAGAGTTTGTATTTTG
>CM060306.1:20117618-20122618 GCA_030674185.1 Monoplex corrugatus | reverse complement strand
CACACACACACACACACACACACACACACACACACACACACACACACACACACACACACCTCAAATACGATTACGTAGTACGTCGCACACTGAACCTGAACGAACGAAAGAAGAAGAAGAAGAAGAGGAAGAAGAAGAAGAGGAAGAGCAGCAACATCAACAACAGCAGCAGCAACAACAACAACAACAATAGAAGCAGCAGCAGCAGCAGCAAACAACAACAAAAACAACAAATTAATACCAAACCAAACCAAACCAATCAAATCAAAACCAACCCAACCCAACCAACCCAACCCAAACCAAACCAAACCACTCCAACCCAACGCAACCAAAAACCTACAAAGTTTGGAGAAAACGACTATTGTATTCATGGTTTGTTCGCTTTTGCAATGTGTTAACGAACAATGTCATTATACCTGCCATCATGTCTACACTTCAAAGAAGCAGGCAAGCGACCAAAAAGATAAAGGATGACCAAAGGCAGATAATTGCTGACGGCTTTTCCCACTGACTTTTAGTGCAGGGGGTAAGGAGTGGGAGGGGGAAGGAGGGAGGGAAGGAGGATCTGGCTAGCGTTCAGGTGGGGTTGTTGCCCTCTAATTTGACAGCACAGGTTCGAGCTTGGCTGGAAGGACTTTGTGTGTGTAGCCTGTACTAGTATACAGCTGTGAATAGATACCAGGATTAGGGAAGGCTTTACGGCCTTACTCATTCACTCACTCACTTGCTTTACTTGCTTGCTTGCTTGCTTCTTACTTACTTACTTACTTACTATCTATGTTAAGAAAATATTGTCTTCACCTAGTTGATAGACGGCTGAGCATTTGGGCATTGACTAGGGGGGGGGGGGGTGTGTTCTGTCATGTGAGACGAGTTTATACAGAATAGCTAGTTGTGTTGTGATTCAAACCTTTAATTATTTGTTTATTTACTTTATATATTATATTATATAAATATATATATATATATATATATATATATGTTCCTTTTTGAAGTAAGATACACACGTACACATGTCATTGACATGTAATCAAGATTATTCCAGTGGTAGGCTGATAAAATACCAATATGAAAGAAAGACTTGGTAAAACATAGTCTAGTAGGGCCTCCATGGGTTTATATCCAGGCTTAAGGCATGTGCCACGGTCACCATACCGTGGCACCTGTGACGTTAGCGCATATGGAATTCGTTCCGAGCGCGGAGACGTCATCTTGAGAAACTGAAACTTAAGGCAAAGCAGCGAGGAAGAGAAGTGGACGTACGACCTAACCCTGATAAACCTGACCCCAGTGTAGTGACGTCTCTACCACCCCGATCCTCACACGACCTGGATAAATGTAATGGGACTACCTATAGCATGTGTTTTTTGTCATTGCAGGTGAAGCGTTTATTTTCTAAGTAAGCAATTCCTTGCCATGGAATGACATTAACCCTGTGATTCTCACATCATATCCACTAACTGCAAAAAATTAACCCTTCAACTCCCCCACCCTATCCACCAGCTCCTGCTGAATATATATATATATATATATACATATGTGTATATATATATATGTACACTACATTACGCTACACTACATTGCACTACACTACACTACACTACACTACACTACACTACACTACACTACACTACACATACATACACTACACTACACTACAATACACTACAATACAATGCAATATTGCACGGAACATCCGTTGTAACAATACAATACAATACAATACAATACAATACAATACAATACAACACAATACAAAACATACGATACATTGATACGAAACGATACGATACGATACCATACCATACCATAGATACGATACATACGATACATAATACGATACGATACATATCATACCATACCATACCATACTGTATCGCTTGGATTGGATTGGATCGCATCGTGATATACCATACATACATACCATACCATACCATACCATACCATACCATACCATACCATACCATACCATACCATACGATACCATACGATACCATACGATACGATACGATACCATACCATACCATACCATACATACCATACCATACCATACATACATACCATACATACATACCACAATATAACATACAATACTATACAATTCGATACGATGCGATACAATATGATACGATACGACACGAAGCAATGCAACACGACAAGACACGATACAACACGATACGATATGATACACTACAATGTCACACGATGCGATCCAATCCAATCCAAAGCGATACAGTATGATATTCGATGAGTAATACAGTACAATGGGTACTGTGCAGTGCGGTACGATATGATTTGATACATTACACTTCCATGCATACAGTTCAATACCACAGAATAACCATACAACAAAACAGAACAGAACAGAACAGAACAGAACAGAACAGAACAACGAACAGAACAGAACGAACGCAACGCAACGCAACGCAACGCAACCCACCAAACACAACCCACGCAAGCACAAACACGACACAACGCAACATAAAACAACCAGCGCAACGCAACTTAACACAACACACACAACACCACACCACACCATAGCATAGCATAGCATAGCATAGCATAGCATACCATACCATACCATACCACACCACACCTACCCTACCCTACCCTACCCTACCACACCATACCCTACCCTACCCTACCTACCATAACCTACCCTACCATAACCTACCCTACCTACCTAAACTACCTACCTACCCTACCCTACCCTACCTACCCTACCATACCATACCATACCATTTCCATACCATACCATACCTATACCCACTACCTACTATACCTACCATACCCTACCCATACCCTATACCATACCATACCTACCATAACCCTACCTACCTACCATAACCTACTACCATACCATACCATACATACCATACCTACCATACCATACCAACCATACCATTACCATACCATACCATACCATACCATACCATACCATACCTACCATACCCTACCATACATACCATACCATACCATTACCTCTCCTGTTCTACTTTATTACCTACCATCGCTTCTGTCCCAAACAGGAAACAGTCAGCGTTTATGCTTTTGTCTGTTATATCAGTTGGGGCATTCATACATCTGAACGTGTCAGCGTCAGTATCTCTTTTGGGTGGGATCCAAGATCTTCAGCATCATAACTGTCATGTCTGGGCAAAGGGCAAAAACATAAAAATTCAAGCACCATCTACCACCCCCTCGTCATCCATCAGGCAAAAGGCATAATATACATGAAAATTCAAGCACCACTTACCACTTACCCCCCCCCCCCCCATCGCCGTTCATCCTTATAACTAAGTGGCCTTACAGCTAAATCTTTACACCTAAAACCAGGTGCACGATACAGTTCTATCTCCTAGAAGTGTTCTAAATGTCAAAACTGTTTTAATTTCAATTGAAGTTTTCGTGAAAACACTCGAACCTTTTATGTATTTTGTAGAAAGCTCTGGGAAAAGCTGGACAGCAGAAGATCATCAGAGGAGAAGCCCCTTCCCCCCTCTCCTCCTCCTTCAAACAAGTGTTTCGGCCCTTAACTCCTTAACCCTTTTGACTCCCGCAACCCTTATCCGCCAACTGCAACAAACTTAACCCTTGACTCCACTCACCCTATCCACCAGCTTCCTGCTGTCGCCATTTTTTTCCGCTTAAGTTCGATTCGGCGTCTGGAAGTTGGGCAGGTGTCTCAGAGCCAAGTCACCGTTGTGGTGCATGTCTCACCATTTAGCTATCAAACACCTGCAGTATAATATTACAATTTTTTTTATTCTTATGAAATTCATTTTTTCCCTCCCTGATAAAATCCACCTTACTCCCCTCCTGTCTTTCCCCCTCAGTTTGAGTTGGAGGTTGTGCCCTGGAGGTTTCGTCGTAGTTGGTGATTGCTTTGGTGATTGATAAGGGTGCGCGCCTTGATTTGATTCTTGAATCAAGATTTGCCGCCTCAAAAATGTCATTATTGTTATAGATACACGTCTGTTCTTCCAGATAGACCCAGGGAGAAAATATTGGACAGTCTTGCTGAATGGATGAAGACAGAGAGGATGGTAGATGTAATTGCAACGCCAAACGATAGATTCGTATGGAGGGCCATGATTGCCAACACCATGCGGCAGGACACATGATAATGAGGATGTCTGTTCTTACATAGAAATATTGCGATAACTCTTTTCAGCTAGCTGCCTCTGCCATTGCCTTTAGGGGTCTTGTCCACTTATCATCATCATCATCAGGTGCCCTACCGCATGGCGTTGGCGACCATGGACTTTTCCAACCATCTCTATCTCTCGTTGCCCCTAGCATCTCCCCCACCCTCCTCATCCCCAGCCACTCTGCAAGTCCGTCCAGCATTCTCTCCCTGGGTCTACCTGGTGCTCTCTTTCCCTCCAGCTTTCCCGTTGTGACCAGGTGCTCCAAATCCCCCTTCCTCATAAAATGGCCTATAAATGTTGCTTGTCTTTTCCTAATCTTCCTTATGAGTTATCTACTTGTGTCTGCCTCCATCAAGACTGTCTCGTTTGTTTTCTTTGCTGTCCATGGAACTCTCAACATTCTTCTGAGAAACCACATCTCGTGCTCAATCTTGCTCTGGCTTTGCCTTGCTCACTGTCCACGTCTCGCATCCGTACAACAGTATTGGTTTATATAACATTCAAGGACTCTCTTTCTGATGTTAATTGATAGGCATTTGTTGGTAAGAATGCTTGTCATCTTCTTGAATGCTGTTTTGTCCACTACTTCCCAGAAATCGAGACTTGTGTTTCATGAAGTCATAGGCAGACCTACCCACCAACCCCTTGCTCCAGCCTCTATGTTGAGGACTTTGGCACGACCTACCACTCCCCTCGCCGTTCATCGTCACAGCTAAGTGGTCTTACAACAGATTTCCTCAAGTTGTTGGGTAGACTGAGTCGTAAATAAATACATAAAAATGTCTAGTCACGAAATAACAGATCTTATCCAGAAATATAAAAGATTTTATTGACTCACAGATATAAATG
>CM060306.1:20105118-20107618 GCA_030674185.1 Monoplex corrugatus | reverse complement strand
TTCAGTTTCAGTTTCAGTTTCAGTTTCTCAAGATGACGTCTCCGCGCTCGGAACGAATTCCATATGCACTAACGTCACAGGTGCCGTGTGTATGGTGATCATGGCACATGCCTTAAGCCTGCACAGGTCCTGAGGCCCTACCTAGACTATATTTTACCTAGTCTATATTTTATACTGGTATTTTATCAGTCTACCACTAGAATAATCATGGTTACGTGTAAATGACATATGTATGTATGTATCTTACCTTCAAAAAAAGGAACACATACATATATAAAATATATAAAATAAATACTCCTTGTGCAATTAAGACGCTTCTTAACCCTTTGACTCCCGCAATCTGTCCACCAGCATCCTGCATTGTCAACCACGTTAGCAAAGCAAAAAAACAAAAAACAAACAAAAAAACAAACCCTTTGGTTCCCTCACCCTATCCACTAGCTTTCTTGCTAGTGGATAGTGTGAGGGAATTAAAGGGTTAAGTTTTTGCTGTTGGTGGATAGGTGCAGGTGTCAAAAGGGTTAACTTTACAATTTCTGAGTGTATGCGGTTACGGAACACAGACATGCCCGCTTGCCTGCGCGCATGTTTTTCGGTTATGTGCGTCCATGGAATGCCGCAATGTGGAATATCAGTGTGTGTTTGTAGTGTAAGCAAAGCTGTCTACAGACTGTCAACAAACTGACGTGCGAGACTGTCAGGATTCGTTCCCTCAGCAGGGGAGCACAGGGTTCTACGTAATGAGTACACTGTGGCACTATCCGCTCGACTGTGGAGAGTGGTATTCATGTAATCATATACTTCTTTTTCTTCCGTCCTTTTTATCTCTTTCTATGTATTTATTTGTCATGTTATTTATTTGTTTATTTATTCATTTTCTATCTCTGTCTATGTGTTTATTTACCATGTTATTTATTTATTTATTTATTTGTTTTCTATCTTTGTCTCTGTATTTATTTATCATGTTAATTATTTATTACTTTGTTTTCTATCTTAGAGTCTATGTATTTATTTACCATGTTATTTATTTACTTATCAACTTATCAAATATATAAAACACTGCAGGCTTACAGTGTCCTTTTACAGTGTAACAGCTGGCTTACAGTGTACTTTTACAGTTTAACAGCAGGCTTACAGTGTCCTTTTACTGTGTAACCGTTATTTATTTATTTATTTATTTGTTTTGTTTATTTGTTTATTTCTTTTATTTATTATTCATTTATTTATTATGTATTTACTATTTTGATTTATCTATTTCTTTATTTTTATTGTAGTGTTACAGTGTCCTTTTTCAATGTGTAACAGCTGGCTTACAGTGTCCTTTTACAATGTAACAGCTGGCTTACAGTGTCCTTTTACAATGTAACAGCTGGCTTACAGTGTCCTTTTACAAGTGTAACAGCTGGCTTACAGTGTCCTTTTACAGTGTAACAGCTGGCTTACAGTGTACTTTTACAATGTAACAGCTGGCTTACAGTGTCCTTTTACAATGTAACAGCTGGCTTACAGTGTCCTTTTACAGTGTAACAGCTGGCTTACAGTGTACTTTTCCCAGTGTAACAGCTGGCTTACAGTGTACCTTTTTTAACACGCTTGGTCTGTAACAGCAGGCTTACAGTGTCCTTTTACAGTGTAACAGCTGGCTTACGGTGTCCTTTTACAGTGTAACAGCAGGCTTACAGTGTCCTTTTACAGTGTAACAGCTGGCTTACAGTGTCCTTTTACAGTGTAACAGCTGGCTTACAGTGTACTTTTCCAGTGTAACAGCTGGCTTACAGTGTCCTTTTACCGTGTAACAGCAGGCTTACAGTGTCCTTTTACAGTGTAACAGCTGGCTTACAGTGTCCTTTTACAGTGTAACAGCAGGCTTACAGTGTCCTTTTACAGTGTAACAGCTGGCTTACAGTGTCCTTTTACAGTGTAACAGCTGGCTTACAGTGTACTTTTATTGTGTAACAGCAGGCTTACAGTGTACTTTTACAGTGTAACAGCTGGCTTACAGTGTCCTTTTACAGTGTAACAGCAGGCTTACAGTGTCCTTTTACAGTGTAACAGCAGGCTTACTGTGTACTTTTACAGTGTAACAGCTGGCTTACAGTGTCCTTTTACAGTGTAACAGCTGGCTTACAGTGTCCTTTTACAGTGTAACAGCTGGCTTACAGTGTCCTTTTACAGTGTAACAGCTGGCTTACAGTGTACTTTTACAGTGTAACAGCAGGCTTACAGTGTCCTTTTACAGTGTAACAGCTGGCTTACAGTGTCCTTTTACAGTGTAACAGCTGGCTTACAGTGTACTTTTATTGTGTAACAGCAGGCTTAGTGTACTTTTACTGTGTAACAGCTGGCTTACAGTGTACTTTTACAGTGTAACAGCTGGCTTACAGTGTCCTTTTACAGTGTAACAGCAGGCTTACAGTGTCCTTTTACCGTGTAACAGCAGGCTTACAGTGTACTTTTACAGTGTAACAGCTGGCTTACAGTGTACTTTTACAGTGTAACA
>CM060306.1:20082618-20087618 GCA_030674185.1 Monoplex corrugatus | reverse complement strand
GTCAGTGTTCCACAGTCCCACGTGAATCATTCTAGTGATGTCAGTGTTCCACAGTCCCACGTCAATCATTCTAGTGATGTCAGTGTTCCACAGTCCCACGTCAATCATTCTAGTGTGTCAGTGTTCCACAGTCCCACGTCAATCATTCTAGTGACGTCAGTGTTCCACAGTCCCACGTGAATCATTCTAGTGATGTCAGTGTTCCACAGACCCACGTCAATCATTCTAGTGACGTCAGTGTTCCACAGTCCCACGTGAATCATTCTAGTGACGTCAGTGTTCCACAGACCCACGTCAATCATTCTAGTGACGTCAGTGTTCCACAGTCCCACGTAATCATTCTAGTGACGTCAGTGTTCCACAGTCCCACGTCAATCATTCTAGTGACGTCAGTGTTCCACAGTCCCACGTCAATCATTCTAGTGGAGTCAGTGTTCCACAGTCCCACGTCAATCATTCTGTGAGTCAGTGTTCCACAGTCCCACGTCAATCATTCTAGTGACGTCAGTGTTCCACAGTCCCACGTCAATCATTCTAGTGACGTCAGTGTTCCACAGACCCACGTCAATCATTCTAGTGAGTCAGTGTTCCACAGTCCCACGTCAATCATTCTAGTGACGTCAGTGTTCCACAGTCCCACGTCAATCATTCTAGTGACGTCAGTGTTCCACAGTCCCTCTTCATCTTATCCAGACTTTGCCAGCGAATAAATGATGTGCAGTCTCAAGTATTTTGTCGGATACTTGTTGTCAGATTTCGGGTTGATCGCATTCGAGATTGTCTAAGTGTGATGAATTGAATCCCTCTTGAACAAACACCAAACCCCGACTGTTATTTTATTTTTTTTGTTTATTGCCCAGCCGACTGCGTAGAGCCATATCAGGGCTATAACCAATTCCCAAACATACACAATACTTCAACAAGAAAAAAAAAAGGGAACAGAAGTACACATATCAATGCATTTGCGCACATAATCTAAGGAGATGCCCCTGACGTTGACCACTCCGTCCAATTTATCGCACAGGAGATTTAAAAAACATACCTGAATACAAATTTAAACATAACTAAGGACACTAAAACATACATAAAAACGGGCCCAAATTACCTAAAATTGATTCTGCATCTCATTTCCTTAGAGCTGAAAATGCACTTCATACATTTACCCAATCATCAATCCTAATAGAAAGTACGTTAAGACTTTATCGAACACATACAGGTAAATGGACCAGCAAGGCAGAAAAAGATAGGAAGAAATGACAGAAAGCAGAGAAGGAAGAAAGAAACAAGAGAGTGATAGAACATAGGAAATTTCTAGCACATAATTTCCTTAATTAAGGTGGAGATACTACTTACACTGAAAGAGACCCTGGCATCCCCACGGGGGGAACCAAACCCCGACTCGATGTGTGAGAATAACTAGATCTAGGTACTGTTACCTTTCATACCTTTTGTTTCTTTGTACTATTTCGTTTCTGTGCAAACATACGTATACCCACAAAAACGTAGTCTTAGTGTTCTTTGACAGTGGTTATGTTTGTGCAGAAACGTGTATGTATCTGCGCATTCCGCCTGTCTCTACCTTTAGAGGCATGGGCAATGGAGTTGTCTGGATATAATTAATGGAAGCTGTCGTTTGTGTTTTTCGTGTGTGCACAAAATAGAACCATGGCTTTTTGCCCGAATGCTCCTTCGTCTTGGTGAAATATATATATATTTTTTTCACGACAAACGTTATTACGATGTTGAAACACCGAAGCCAGAGCCACGTTCCTGAATCTTCTCTTTCTTTGTATTTTTCATCCTGCATGTGACATGGTGTGTTTTTATTTGCTGAAGCGGGTTAACACATGTCAGTTATGGCTTATGACGGAAAACAAACAACCAACCAAATAAACAAGCAAAAAAAAACACAACAAAAAAAAAAAAAAAAAAAAAAAATTTCACCAAGAGATAATGTGTGTGTGTGTGAGACAGACAGAGACAGACCTGATCATCTCTTTCATAAACAGCATGGTTGACTATGCATCATCTCTTTTATAAACAGCATGGTTGACGACCTGATCATCTCTTTTATAAACAGCATGGTTGACTATGCATCATCTCTTTTATAAACAGCATGGTTGACTATGCAATCATCTCTTTTATAAACAGCATGGTTGACTATGCAATCATCTCTTTTATAAACAGCATGGTTGACATGAATCATCTCTTTTATAAACAGCATGGTTGACTATGCATCATCTCTTTTATAAACAGCATGGTTGACTATGCAATCATCTCTTTTATAAACAGCATGGTTGACTACCGATCATCTCTTTTATAAACAGCATGGTTGACTATGCATCATCTCTTTTATAAACAGCATGGTTGACGACTGATCATCTCTTTTATAAACAGCATGGTTGACTATGCGATCATCTCTTTATAAACAGCATGGTTGACTATGCGATCATCTCTTTTATAAACAGCATGGTTGACTATGCAATCATCCTTTTATAAACAGCACAGTTGACGACTGAACATCTCTTTTATAAACAGCAAGTTGACATGATCATCTCTTTTATAACAGCATGGTTGACTATGTAATCATCTCTTTTATAAACAGCATGGTTGACTATGCAATCATCTCTTTTATAAACAGCATGGTTGACGACCTGATCATCTCTTTTATAAACAGCATGTTTGACGACCTGATCATCTCTTTTATAAACAGCATGGTTGACTATGCAATCATCTCTTTTATAAACAGTATGGTTGACTATGCAATCATCTCTTTTATAAACAGTATGGTTGACTATGCAATCATCTCTTTTATAAACAGCATGGTTGACGACCTGATCATCTCTTTTATAAACAGCATGGTTGACGACCTGATCATCTCTTTTATAAACAGCATGGTTGACTATGCAATCATCTCTTTTTATAAACAGTATGGTTGACTATGCAATCATCTCTTTTATACACAGCATGGTTGACTATGCAATCATCTCTTTTATAAACAGAATGGTTGACTATGTAATCATCTCTTTTATACACAGCATGGTTGACTATGCAATCATCTCTTTTATAAACAGCACAGTTGACGACCTGAACATCTCTTTTATAAACAGCATGGTTGACTATGTAATCATCTCTTTTATAAACAGCATGGTTGACGACCTGATCATCTCTTTTATAAACAGCATGGTTGACGACCTGATCATCTCTTTTATAAACAGCATGGTTGACTACGCAATCATCTCTTTTATAAACAGTATGGTTGACTATGCAATCATCTCTTTTATAAACAGTATGGTTGACTATGCAATCATCTCTTTTATACACAGCATGGTTGACTATGCAATCATCTCTTTTATAAACAGAATGGTTGACTATGTAATCATCTCTTTTATATACAGCATGGTTGACTATGCAATCATCTCTTTTATAAACAGCACAGTTGACGACCTGAACATCTCTTTTATAAACAGCATGGTTGACTATGTAATCATCTCTTTTATAAACAGCATGGTTGACGACCTGATCATCTCTTTTATAAACAGCATGGTTGACGACCTGATCATCTCTTTTATAAACAGCATGGTTGACTACGCAATCATCTCTTTTATAAACAGTATGGTTGACTATGCAATCATCTCTTTTATAAACAGTATGGTTGACTATGCAATCATCGCTTTTATACACAGCATGGTTGACTACGCAATCATCTCTTTTATACACAGCATGGTTGACTATGTAATCATCTCTTTTATACACAGCATGGTTGACTATGCAATCATCTCTTTTATACACAGCATGGTTGACTATGTAATCATCTCTTTTATAAACAGCATGGTTGACTATGTAATCATCTCTTTTATAAACAGCATGGTTGACTATGCCATCATCTCTTTTATACACAGCATGGTTGACTATGTAATCATCTCTTTTATAAACAGCATGGTTGACAACCTGATCATCTCTTTTATAAACAGCATGGTTGACTATGTAATCATCTCTTTTATATACAGCATGGTTGACGACCTGATCATCTCTTTTATAAACAGCATGTTTGACTATGTAATCATCTCTTTTATATACAGCATGGTTGACGACCTGATCATCTCTTTTATAAACAGCATGGTTGACGACCTGATCATCTCTTTTATAAACAGCATGGTTGACTATGCGATCATCTCTTTTATAAACAGCATGGTTGACGACCTGATCATCTCTTTTATAAACAGCATGGTTGACTATGCGATCATCTCTTTTATAAACAGCATGGTTGACTATGCGATCATCTCTTTTATAAACAGCATGGTTGACTATGCGATCATCTCTTTTATAAACAGCACAGTTGACGACCTGAACATCTCTTTTATAAACAGCATAGTTGACGACCTGATCATCTCTTTTATAAACAGCATGGTTGACTATGTAATCATCTCTTTTATAAACAGCATGGTTGACTATGCAATCATCTCTTTTATAAACAGCATGGTTGACGACCTGATCATCTCTTTTATAAACAGCATGTTTGACGACCTGATCATCTCTTTTATAAACAGCATGGTTGACTATGCAATCATCTCTTTTATAAACAGTATGGTTGACTATGCAATCATCTCTTTTATAAACAGTATGGTTGACTATGCAATCATCTCTTTTATAAACAGCATGGTTGACGACCTGATCATCTCTTTTATAAACAGCATGGTTGACGACCTGATCATCTCTTTTATAAACAGCATGGTTGACTATGCAATCATCTCTTTTATAAACAGTATGGTTGACTATGCAATCATCTCTTTTATACACAGCATGGTTGACTATGCAATCATCTCTTTTATAAACAGAATGGTTGACTATGTAATCATCTCTTTTATACACAGCATGGTTGACTATGCAATCATCTCTTTTATAAACAGCACAGTTGACGACCTGAACATCTCTTTTATAAACAGCATGGTTGACTATGTAATCATCTCTTTTATAAACAGCATGGTTGACGACCTGAT
>CM060306.1:20075118-20080118 GCA_030674185.1 Monoplex corrugatus | reverse complement strand
GAAGAAGAAGAAGAAGAAGAAGAAGAAGAAGAAGAAGAAGAAGAAGAAGAAGAAGAAGAAGAAGAAATAACAAGGAGAAAAAGAAGAAGAAGAAGAAGAAGAAAAGAAAAGAAGAAGAAAGAAGAAAGAAAAAGAAGAAGAAGAAGAAGAAAAGAAGAAGAAGAACAAGAGAAAAGAAGAAGAACAAGAAAGAAAGAAAAGAAAGAAGAAGAAGCAAGAAAGAAGAAGAAGAAAAGAAGAAGAAGAAGAAGAAGAAGAAGAAGAAGAAGAAGAAGGAAGAAGAAGAAGAAGAGAAGAAGAAGAAAGAAGAAGAAGAGAGAAGAAGAAAGGAGGAGGAGGAGAGAAGAAAACAAGAAGAAGAAGAAGAAGAAGAAGAAGAAGAAGAGGATAACATTCAGTGGAAGAGATGACTGACAAGGGAGACGACTAGTTTATTATAACTCATGTCACTGACGCCATGTCTACATGCAGAACATACGAGTCAGCACGTTTAGTGTTTTGTGACCTTGCTGACGCCATGTGTGAATGGATCTGTGTAGTTCTCTCATCAGTGCGTCTGTGTGTGTGTGTGGTGTGTGTGTGTGTGTGTGTGTGTGTGTGTGTGTGTGTGTGTGTGTGTGTGTGTGGTGTGTGAGTGTGTGTGTGTGCGCGTGTAAGTATGTGAATGTGATACGTGTTTGTGTGTGCGTGCGTGCGTGCGTGCGTGTGTGTACGTGCCTGAGTGAGTGTGTCCAAGCGCGTGCACACGTGTGTATTAATGTGATCGCGACATTAACTAACTTTGTATCTTATACATTGTAGCTGAGGCATTAGCGATGATTTTCTTTCGTGCACTATCCCAAATAAAATTTGCAAATACAGTCTAGTTATTTCTGTACTACGATAGTCATATTTTATGCAGAAAAAGCACGTCCGAAAATCTTGAACATCCACTAAGTTTCGAGGCATGAAAAAAATGAACAGAAAATATTAAAAAGAAATATGTTTTTGTTTTCGGTGTGTTTTTTTTTTTTTATTTTTTAAAGGTCTCAATTGCATGCAGTCCTTGAAGCGATTTTGGCGCTTTTGTTTTGTTTCTGTTTTATTTTTAGGTGTTGTCACATGTTCTTCGTAATTGGCATTCTTTTTAATACACAGCATTTTTTTTGTGGGGGAAGGGGGGGGGGGACACGACGATCTAAAAGAAATATTCTATTGTCTGTCAAACTATTAGATGGAGATTTTCACATTGTCGTTAATAGTTGTTGTTTTTTTGCTTTAGTTTTGATTTGTTTTGTTTTGCGTGAGACTTCGTGTGTCCTAGCATATTTAAGTGTGTGCATGTGTGTGTGTGTGTGCCTGTACGCACCCGCGCTCTGAAATAGCATTTAATGGCTTAGTCATTTGTACCTTGCTCTCCCCTTCCCTCTGCTTTCTCTCCTTTGGTTCCCTCTCTCCCTCCACTTTCTCCTCATTACCCTCTCCCATCCGACCTCCTATTCTAAACATCTCGGTTTTAGTTCTTGTTCATATATATATATATATATATATATATATATATATGTGTGTGTGTGTGTGTGTGTGTGTGTGTGTGTGTGTGTGCGAGTATGTATGTATATATATTATATATATATATACATACACATACACATATAAATGTATACACACACACACACACACACACACACACACACACACACACACACACACACATATATATATATATATATATATATATATATATGTGTGTGTGTGTGTGTGTGTGTGATATTGATTAGAATGTCATATCTAAATTTATCAATATACATTTTTGCGAGGATTATTAAGTGGTTAATATATTTATGAGCAGAAGATGACATTTTCTTTCTTTTTCTTTCTCCCTTTTATTTCATGCTCTAAAAAGTAGTTTGTGCATTAATCTTAATTTTCAACCCAAGTCATATTCAGTTTTTTTGAGAAATGAATTTCCATATACTTGAGATTTTACTACATTCAAAGAAAAAATGCTTCACGAAATTAGTTTCATCTCTAAAATAGGAAGATTTTATACAATTGATTAGAACCATCTTATCAAAGAAGAAGAAGAAGAAGAAGAAAAAGAAGAAGAAGAAGAAAAAGAAGAAGAAGAAGAAAAAGAAGAAAAAGAAAAAGAAGAAGAAATACATGTAAAAGGCAGATCCATTCACAGTACTCCAAACCATAAGTGTTGGAAATAAACTCGTTCTATGGTGCCAGTTAAAATACCCAAGTGGACTGCCAGTTACATTCGTAGTACTGCAGTACTCCGTCCCTGCTAAAACATTTGCATACAAACCAAATCGTAGTTTTATGCCTGAAGGCACTTTTCTCTTGGGGGTGTAATGTGCTGTGTTTTCTAGACAAACAATAATACAGTGGAGTAACACGATCACAGAACTACAGCGGCCAAGTCTTTTCTTCTCTTTTGTTCTTGCATTTCTGTCTTTTTCTTTTACCTCCCACCCCATGAAATCTTGTATGTTTTTCACTTGCTGAAGCGAGTTAACACGAAATAGAGATGACTGAAGAAAGAGGAGAAACACTTTTAAGATCCCATCAAAAGGAGAAACAGACGCTTGACACTTTGCCAAAGCTTGCCAGTTACACAAAAACGCAGCCGGTTTCATTCATGTTCACAGAAGCATGTGTTCTGCTCTTTTTGTCAGAGTGAATGGTTTGTGTTGGCAAGACAAGTGTTTTTCACAGCTTGTCAATTTCCAAGCAGCGGCTTGTCAGATTTCAAGCTGTGGCATTGTCAGTTTCAAACCGTTTCATCAGTTTGACAGCTGTCTCGTCAGTTTCAGACTGTTATTAGTCTTATTAGTTTCAACCCGCTTGTTAGTTTTTTTAGAGTCTTACTTGTCAGTTTCAGATTGTCTTATTGTTTGTTAGTTTGAGACGTGCTTCTCAACTTTTAAAGCATCTGCAATTGTTACTTTCCATTTCGTGAATGTCACTTTGCACCAGATTTTATTTAATAGTGACAACCAACCAACCAGCCAACCAACCAACCAACCAACCAACCAACCAACCAACCAAACAACCAAACAAACAAACCATGTTTTAAAACCACGTATGTGGTATGGGCTTCAGGTTCTTAATCCTTCTGTGTAGGTCTTTTGCTTTTACAAATCTGAATTTGCATTTGAATTGAAATTTGGGTTGTTCTATTCGAGCTTCATACAAACCTGACACTGATAATCAGAGTAAAACATTGCGTGTTGGCATAGTCTTAAAATTTAAGTGAGGAAGAAAACATTGAATAGGGAAACATAAGGATGAAACGATCAAATTGATTGCAGCATTTATAAGGGTAACAAACAACCAGCATTTCTGCTACAGGCTAGAATTAAACTTGAGACATAAGATCTTAAGGTCACAGCTCTATGAAATATGCGAGCCAGTCCACATTTTGAACTTTCTATCTCATTTTGTTTATGCCTGTTTCGAATAGTTTGTAGAGTTGACTAGGCCCATCTTATTAACCCCCACCCATCCACCCACACAAACCCATGTAAAAGACAGACCCACTCACAGTACTCCACAAATGATGGAAATAAACTCGTGGTTTATGGTACTGGTTAAAATACCCAAGTGGATTGCTAGTATTTGTATAACTCCGTCCCTGCTAAAAAAAAAATTGCACGCAAACCAAATAGTAGTTTTATGCCTGAAAGCACTTTTCTCTTGGCAGTGTAATGTGGTGTGCTTCTAAGATAAACATTAACACAGTGGAGTAACACGATCACAGAATTACAGCCCCCAAGTCTTTTCTTCTCCTTTGTTCTTGCCATTGTCTTTCAGTTTTGTTTTTTTGTTTTGTTTTTACTTCCCATCCCCACCCCATGAAATCTTGTATGTTTTTCACTTGCTGAAGCGAGTTAACACGAAATAGAGATGACTGAAGAAAGAGGAGAAACACTTTTAAGATCCCATCAAAAGGAGAAACAGACGCTTGACACTTTGCCAAAGCTTGTCAGTTACACAACAACGCAGCTGGTTTCATTCATGTTCACAGAAGCACGTGTTCTTCTCTTTTTGTCAGAGTGAATGGTTTGTATTGGCAAGACAAGTGTTTTTCACAGGTCGTCACTTTCCAAGCAGCGGCTTGTCAGATTTCAAGCTGTGGCATTGTCTGTTTCAAACCGTTTCGTCAGTTTTAAAGCTGTCTCATCACTTTCAGACTGTTATTAGTCTCATCAGTTGCAGTCGGCTTGTTAGTTTTTTTAAAACTTTTGCTTGTCAATTTCAGATTGTCTTATTGATTTGTTAATTTGAGACTGGCATGTCAGTTTTGTACCATCCACTATTATTAGTTTCAGTTTTGTTAATGTCATTTTGCACTGGCTCTTATTTTACAATAACAAAGAAAGAAAGAAAGAAAGAGAGTGAGAGAGAGAAAGAGAGAGAGAAAGAGAGAGAGAGAAATTGAGAGAGAAAGAAGAAAGAAGAAAGAAAGAAAGAAAGAAAGATAGAAAAAAACAAAAATACCCCCCCGCCCAAAAAAAAAAAAAGAAAAAGAAAAGCCCACTGAACAACGAACACTCCCATATTTTTTTTATACAAAAATAAACTGGGAGAGCTGAAAATAAAAGTGACACACACAAAGTGAACAATAAACAGACATACAGTAAGACTGAGCGTTCAAAGGAGAAAAAAACCAACGTGGGGAAAAAAACGAAGAAAATTAACAACAACAATGACAACAAGACAGTGATGAAGAAGAAGATGGAACTGGAACAGGAACAGTAGCACCGGCAGTAACAGCAGGAACAGCAGCAGTGATAGCACTATCAAGCATTAGCAGTAGCAGCAGCCATTGTGATAGTACTAATGGTAGTAACAGCAGCAGTAGCAGCAGTAGCAGTGGTAGTAGTAGAAGGAGCAGAGTTGAAGTTCATATTGTTTATAGCCCAGCGGACTACTAGAGCCGTATCAGGACTAACATCTCGCAATAACAGTTCTAATAATGATAATAGTTATATTAAAAATGCTGCTGCTGC
>CM060306.1:20067618-20070118 GCA_030674185.1 Monoplex corrugatus | reverse complement strand
GTATTGCTGTGTTAGTTCACAGACTGATTCCAGTGTTGCTGTCATAGTTCACAGACTGATTCCAGTATTGCTGTCTTAGTTCACAGACTGATTCCAGTTTGCTGTCTTAGTTCACATACTGATTCCAATTAGCTGTCTTAGTTCACAGACTGATTCCAGTATTGCTGTGTTGATTCCAGTATTGCTGTGTTAGTTCACAGACTGATTCCAGTATTGCTGTATTAGTTCACAGACTGATTCCAGTATTGCTGTGTTAGTTCACAGACTGATTCCAGTGTTGCTGTCTTAGTTCACAGACTGATTCCAGTGTTGCTGTCTTAGTTCACTGACTGATTCCAGTGTTGCTGTCTTAGTTCACAGACTGATTCCAGTTTGCTGTCTAGTTCACAGACTGATTCCAGTGTTGCTGTCTTAGTTCACAGACTGATTCCAGTGTTGCTGTCTTATTCACAGACTGATTCCAGTATTGCTGTCTTAGTTCACAGACTGATTCCAGTATTGCTGTCTTAGTTCACAGACTGATTCCAGTGTTGCTGTCTTAGTTCACGACTGATTCCAGTGTTGCTGTCTTAGTTCACAGACTGATTCCAATATTAGTTCACAGAGTGATTCCAGTGTTGCTTGTCTTAGTTCACGACTGATTCCAGTGTTGCTGTCTTAGTTACAGACTGATTCCAGTGTTGCTGTCTTAGTTCACAGACTGATTCCAGTATTTGCTGTGTTGATTCCAGTATTGCTATGTTAGTTCACAGACTGATTCCAGTGTTGCTGTCTTAGTTCACAGACTGATTCCAGTATTGCTGTCTTAGTTCACAGACTGATTCCAGTGTTGCTGTCTTAGTTCACGGACTGATTCCAGTTTGCTGTCTTAGTTCACAGACTGATTCCAGTGTTGCTGTCTTAGTTCACTGACTGATTCCATGTTGCTGTATTAGTTCAGATGATTCCAGTTTGCTGTCTTAGTTCACTGACTGATTCCAGTGTTGCTGTATTAGTTCACAGACTGATTCCAGTGTTGCTGTCTTAGTTCACTGACTGATTCCAGTGTTGTTGTCTTAGTTCACAGACTGATTCCTGTGTTGCTGTCTTAGTTCACAGACTGATTCCAGTATTGCTGTCTTAGTTCACAGACAGATTCCAGTTTGCTGTCTTAATTCACAGAGTGATTCCAGTGTTGCTGTCTTAGTTCACGGACTGATTCCAGTGATTGCTGTCTTAGTTCACAGACAGATTCCAGTGTTGCTGTCTTAGTTCACTGACTGATTCCAGTATTGCTGTCTTAGTTCACAGACTGATTCCAGTATTGCTGTCTTAGTTCACAGACTGATTCCAGTATTGCTGTCTTAGTTCACAGACTGATTCCAGTATTGCTGTCTTAGTTCACAGACTGATTCCAGTTTGCTGTCTTAGTTCACAGGTGATTCCAGTATTGCTGTCTTATTCACAGATGATTCCAGTATTGCTGTCTTAGTTCACAGACAGATTCCAATATTGCTGTCTTAGTTCACTGACTGATCCAGTGTTGCTGTCTTAGTTCACTGACTGATTCCAGTGTTGTTGTCTTAGTTCACAGACTGATTCCTGTGTTGCTGTCTTAGTTCACTGATGATTCCAGTGTGCTGTATAGTCACTGACTGATTCCAGTGTTGCTGTCTTAGTTCACTGACTGATTCCAGTGTTGCTGTGTTATAAATTAACAACGCCCCCCCCCCGCCCCTGTGGGATGCCGGGGGAGTCTTTCAGTATGATTAGCATCCCCACCTGCTCGAAATTCTGTGCTAGATATTTCCTCTTTTCTGTCACCCTCTTTGCTTCTTTCTTCCTCCTTTGCTTTATATCATTTCTTCCCATCAATTTCTGTCTTGCTGGACCATTCACCTAGTCCGTGTTCGATAAAGTCTTACGTACTTTCTCTTAGAATTGATAATTGCGTACATGTATTTAAGTGCATTTTTGGCTCGAGGGAAATGAGATATGCAGAAGCAATTTTAGGTAATTAAGGCCTTTTTTTGGTAAATGTTTTAGTGTCCTTTGTTACGTATAAATTACGTATGTTTTTCAAGTCCCCTGTGTGATGAATTGGACGGAGTGGTCAACGCAAGGGCCTTTCCTAAGATTATTGCGCAAATGCATTGGTATGTGTATTTAAATTTTCTTTTTTTTCCCCTTGTTGAAATAGTATGTTTTGAAATGGTTATATCCCTGATATGGCTCTACCCAGTCGAATGGGCTTTTAAACAAATATAACAGAAAATAACAGTTCACAGACTGATTCCAGTTGTTGCTGTGTTAGCAGTTCACAGACGACTCCACATGTTACCTTGATCTACACAGACAGGGCGCACGCTGCTGGCAAAGTTTCTTCCTGTTAATTAATTAACAACGCACGAAAAACCAATGTTTGGTCTAGTTTTCCAACGGGTAGACAAACGCGCTCACGCACGCACGCTCCTCATTCTACACATACGCACGTGTGTGCACAAACTCATACATTATAGTC
>CM060306.1:20050118-20062618 GCA_030674185.1 Monoplex corrugatus | reverse complement strand
TGTGTGTGTACACAGTCCAAATCATCAACATGGGCTTGTGTGTGTGTGTGTGTGTGTGTGTGTGTGGTGTGTGTGTGTGTGTGTGAGTGTTGTGTGTGTTTTTACACAGTCCAACATCAACATGGACATTTGTGTGTGTGTGTGTGTGTGTGTGTGTGTGTGTGTGTGTGTGTGTGTGTGTGTGTGTGGTGTGTGTTATCACAGTCCAACATCAACATGGACATTATGTGTGTGGTGTGTGTGTGTGTGTGTGTGTGTGTGTGTGTGTGTGTGTGTGTGTGTGTAGTGTGTGTAACCAGTCACTCATCATGACATTGTGTGTGTGTGTGTGTGTGTGCACAGTCCAACACCAACATGGACATTGTGTGTTGTGTGGTGTGTGTGTGTGTGTGTGTGTGTGTGTTGTGTGAGTGTGTGTGTGTTGTGTGTGTGTGTGTGTGTGTGTGTGTGTACACAGTCCAACACCAATATGGACATTGCTGTGTGTATGAGTGTGTGTGTGCGTGTGTGGTGTGTGTGTGTGTGTGTTGTGTGTGTGGTGTGTGTGTGTGTGTGTGTGTGTGTGTTACAGTCCAACACCAACATGGACATTGCTGTGTGTATCAGTGTGTGTGTACAACGCACACAATGAGCATCTGTGATACGTCATGAAAAAGATCCCCACGGTGTCACACCTTTATTCACACACCCTATCCACCACCACCCCTTCACACACACATACACATCCCGCGTGTATAGCGTGTGTGCAAGGTTTTTTTTTACGCATTCTTGGTCCCCAGTGGTGCATTTCGTTTCACATACATTTGTTTCATCTAAGGTTGGTTTGCCTATGCAGGTTTACTGCAAGATCGATTTGTTTAGTTTTGCCTGCAATGTTTATTCTGTGTGTGTGTGTATGTGTGTGTGTATGAGTATGTGTGTGTGTGCGCGTGTGCATGTGTGTTTACGTGTGTAATTTTGCGTGCTTATGTTTATGCGTGTGTGTTTGTGTGTTTTGTGTGCACGTGTTTGCGTGTGTGTTTGTGTGTGCATGCCTGTGTACGTGTGCGTGTACGTGTACGTGCGTGTGTGTGTGTGGTGTGTGTGTGTGTGTGTGTGTGTGTGTGTGTGTGTGTTGTGAATGTGTGTGCGTGTGCGTGTGTGTATGGATATGTGTGTGTGTGTAGTTGTGTGTGTGTATGTGTGTGTGTGGTGTGTGTATGCATGTATGTATGTCACTACAGTATCATTTACACATGTCTGTTACAAAACGGAGGGTGGGTCAGGGTGGCTGGTCAGTTCAAATGGCATTGTCTGTCTGTCTCAGCAGGTGGCCACATGGCTATGGCCATGCTTAAGCACTGGACATCAAAGGGTAACAGGTGGAAGCCTGACGTACTTAATTACATCTGTTGGTAACTGTCGGTGAGGTCAAAGTTGAAACAGTACTTGTAACAGACACACCCATATATACATATATTTAATGCTAAGCAAATTAGAACGAAACAATCAACTGTGAAAAGTGGATGCTGTTCATGGTTCATGACAATTGCTGGGGAAACGCCGAGG
This sequence comes from Monoplex corrugatus, assembly GCA_030674185.1. NCBI lineage: Eukaryota > Metazoa > Mollusca > Gastropoda > Littorinimorpha > Ranellidae > Monoplex > Monoplex corrugatus. The sequence goes on along the minus strand of CM060306.1, from coordinate 20,061,070 downwards.
TGGTCAAGATCATTCGTAACATCAGCCTTCAGAGTCAGTGCATTCCATTTGTCCCATTTTATCCACTGGACGAGGCGGCAGGGAAGTTTTAGTCTTTTTGTTATTATCCGTTGTTTGGTGTCTGTTTGTGATCATGCATTCGTGCTTGACAAAGGCCGGTTGGCCGAAAATTTGCGCTTGTCTTGTCTTGTTGTATTGAACACGCGTTCTTTACTTGTTCTTCTGTTTCCTTCCGAGTCAGGGTTCTGCCTTGGGCATCAGTAAGGTCCAACACCAACAATGGTCTGACACCAACATGGACATTGCTCTGTGTGTGTGTGTGTGTGTGTGTGTGTGTGTGGGGTGTGTGGTGGGAGAGAATAGGGGGAGAGGGAGAAAGAGAGAGAGAGGGGGGAGAAAGAAAGAAAGAAGAGAGAGAGAAGAGAGAGAGAGAAGGAAAGAAAGAGAGTGAGAAGTGAAGAGAGAGAGAAGGGGAGTGAAGAGAGAGGAGAGAGAGAGAGAGGGATAGTGTGTGTGAGTGTGTGTGTGCGCGCGCGCGGGTGTGTGTGTGTGTGTGTGTGTGTTTGTGTAGAGAAAGAGAGAGTGTGTGTGTTCACATATATATGCGTGCACGTGCTTGCGTGCATATGTGTCTGTCTGCGTGCGTACGTGCGTAAATGCATGCATGTGGGCTCGCAAACGAATGTATGTGCGCGTCTATATCATACTTCCTGTGTCAATGTATGTGTGTGTGTATGTGTGTGTGTGTGTGTGTGTGTGTGTGTGTGTGTGTGTGTGTGTGTGTGTGTGTGTGTGTGTGTGTGTGTGTGTGTGTGTGTGTGTGTGAGAGAGAACAGTATAATTTACGTGGTTCGCCTATGCAGTTTCACTACCACGAGATGATTTGTTTCTCTTTGCCCACAATTTCATTTTCCATGTGTGTGTGTGTGTGTGTGTGTGTGTGTGTGTGTGTGTGTGTGTGTGTGTGTGTGTGTGTGTGTGTGTGTGTGTGTGTTGTGTGTATGTGTCTGTGTGCAAGCATACACGTATGCATGGTGTTTTATGTGTGTAAGTATGCGTGTGTATGTGTATACACACACTACAGCACTTACACACGCACTTACACACACACACACACACACACACACACACACACACACACACACACACACACACACACCACACACACACACACACACACATTCACACACACACACACGTCTCCAAATCTCAAAATCTAAACATTCATTCCAACACAAGTCTCTCCACACCCCATTCCCCAACTCACATCGTCCACATACTACACGCATATGTCATACCTCACGAAACTGTTCCAAGGGCGCCATACATACATTCGCGCACACCCTTCACCACAGAGCCCTCACATACATATATGTATATGTGTGTACACGTCCCCATATCCTAAAATTAACTATATATACGTGTATATACATATATGTATATATATTATATATATATGAATATATATAAATATATATATATATATGAATATATATAAATATATAATATATATACACACGCCCACATCCTAAAATTAACTCCCGTAGCCACCTATTCACACGTACCTCCTCCCCTCCAGAATCAACACACACACACACTGACCACACACACACACACACACACACACACAACATACACACATACATACACACACACACACACACTACATATATATATATATATATCTATAATATATATATACTATAATATATACATAATTATACTAATATATATATATATACTATAAAACACATAACACAACATTAACACACACATACACTAACACACACAAACACATACACACACACACACCAACACCAACCTCACACACAACCACACCACACTACACACACACAACACACACACACCAAACACACACACTCACACACACACCACACAACACACACACACACACACACACACACACACAACACCACACACACACACACACACACACACACACACAACACACACACACACACACACACACACACACACACACACACACACACACACACACACACACACACACACACACACACACACACACCGAGAGTGTGTCAACTGATGTGAAGAAAATCCCGAAGGCGCCATCACAGTCGCGAAATGTCAAATACTCTTCTCCGTTGGTAAATGTCCCACTATCCATCATTATCGTTGCAATATGAAACAGTCAAACTGACAAAAGGTTACATATATCGTTTTACCATCACGCTACGGTGAAACCATATCAAGAGTCCCCCTTTTACAACGAATACGTCGTACTTTGCGGGAAAAACATATGCATTATGAAGAAAAATCAAATCAAACCAAACCTAAGTACGAATATTGTTTAACTACATGAACTGGCTGGAGGGAGAGAGCGAGAGAGGGAGAGAGAGAGAGGGAGGGAGGGAGGGAAGGAGGGACAGAGAGAGAAAGAGAGGGAGGGAGAGAGAGAGACAGAAACAGAAGAGAGAGAGAGAGACAGAGAGAAAGAGAGAGAGAGAGAGAGATAGAGACAGAGAGAGGAGAGACAGAGAGAGAGAGACAGAGAGAGAGAGAGAAGAAAGACAGAGAGAGAGGGAGGGAGGGAAGGAGAGAGAGAGAGAGAGAGAGAGGGAGAGAGAGAAAGAGAGAGAAAAGAGAGACAGACAGACAAAGAGAGAGAGACAAAAGAGACAGAGACGGTGGAGGGAGGGAAGGAGGAACTGGGAGAGAGAGGAGAAGAAGAGAGAGAGACAGACAGACAAGAGAGAGAGACAGAGAAAGAGAGAGAGCGCAAGAGAGAGACACAGAGAGAGAAAGAGAGAGAGGGGACATAGAGAGAGAGACAGACATAGAGAGAGAGATAGAGAGAAAAAGAGAGAGAGAGGGATGGAGGGAGGGAGGAACAGAGAGAGAGAGAGACAGACAGAGAGACAGAGACAGAGAGACAGACAGAGAGAGAGAAAGAGAGAGAGACAGACGAGGAGACAGACAGAGAGAGAGAGAGAGAGAGAAGAGGAGAGAGAGAGAGAGAGAGAGAGAGAGAGAAGAAGAGAAGAGAGAGACGAGAGGCAGAGAAGAACACAAATTTCCGTAATTCACTTCTCGATGAGACTCCACACTCGGCATGTGCAAAAGTAAATACAAATAAGTGAGGCGGAAAAAAAGTTTAGAAAGTGTGTACCCTAAAAATATTATCGGACCACACACACACACACACACACACACACACACACACACACACACACACACACACACACACACACACACACACACACACACACACACAACACACACACAACACAACACAAACATACACACACAACACACAGATACACACACACACACTCACACAAATACAGTCATGCATACACACAGAGTCCCTCTCCCCCTCCCATCTCCAATCTTCCATGCACAATGTTCTTCCTCCTCTCTATCAACAACGCCAGCGCCTAGGGTTTTGCAAAGGCTCAAGGAGTATGTCACATAATAACTGCTGTATTCAGGTGGAGCCCACATGGAATTGTCCGAGTGCCACGAATCCCACTTGACGGAACCATTTCCAAAACAACTACACAATTAAGCTCCGAAACCCCCCAAAATCGACCCTACAAATTAAAAAAATAAAAAAAAAGAAGCTATTATTCACTTTTTTTGTTTCACAAAAAAACAAACATCTAACATACAATGTGGCAACGAAAAACGACAAAAAAAAATGTTTTACACATGAAAACAATTTCAAATTTCACAGTTGTGTATATATCAAATATTTCTCTGTACCGAGCTTGCAAACTTGTATATTTGCCCATGAGCGATTGAAACATTTCAGTAGTTTCTACTTAAAAGACTATTTTGGAGTTTGGAGTTTGAAAATTTTTTCAAGAGGGGTTTATCGCACTCGAACAATTCCATATGCGCTCCACCCAAATCTGCCAGCATTTGCTTGGCAGACTACCTGACCCTGTGCAAAACCATTTATGCTGGCAAAGACTTGAACTGAGAAGCTGAAATGAGTGGGTGTGGGTGTGGGTGTGGGTGGGGGTGTTTTCAAGCATCGTCACATCACATTAAACAAGAGATGACAGATATAATTTGACTGAGCCTACTCCCTATAGGGACCACTGCTGCAGGCCGATTTATGACACCGTAGGCTGTAAAACTCCCCGCTGGTGGTAAACTTTCAGTCCTCTGGGCATTCTTTAGCGGTTACTCCACACTTAGCTCATGACCAAAATGTCTGCTCTGTGAGTTCAGGGAGAGGGGGGGGGGGGGGGAAGGGGGTCAGAGAATAATGCTTTAGGCAGCCCAGATCGGTTCTGTCGTAAGACATACGGAGCATTTTTTTAAGATGTGGACTTGCCAAGTGCCCACTACATCTCAAACAGAGCCGGTGCCTAACAGTTGATAGTTTCTTGCACGGCAGACATGTTGTGTGTGCGAGACAATGAGAGCATGGATCGATTTAAAGTGAATGATACACATACAGCAAAGAAAACAAACGAGACAGTCTTGATGGAGGCAGACACAAGCAGATCACTCATAAGGAAGATTAGGAAAAGACAGGCAACATTTATAGGCCATTTTATGAGGAAAGGGGATTTGGAGCACCTGGTCACACGGGAAAGCTGGAGGGAAAGAGAGCACCAGGTAGACCCAGGGAGAGAGTGCTGGACGGTCTTGCAGAGTGGTTGGGGATGAGGAGGGTGGGGGAGATGCTAGGGGCAACGAGAGATAGAGATGGTTGGAAGTCCATGGTCGCCAACGCCATGCGGCAGGGCACCTGATGATGGTGATGATACACAGTCTATACGAGCATTAAAGATGTGTATTAGTTTACTCCCGCCAATCATTAATAGCAGATGATCCCGACAACGATGTTAACGCTGAAGCCTTTGTTGGAATTTGATTGGTTAATGTCGACGACGTAAACCAATCAAGTGTCGGCTTGGCTTGAAATAATCAGACTAGGTCTATAGTAGCATGTAGTATCATCCTGCTCACAGACTAAAGTAAACAATTGCAATGTACCGAAACTAGAATCTCTGCACTATATTGCAACAGCTTATATTTTAATGTCGCATATCCTTCTTTGCTCAACAACTCTCTCTTGTTACACAATCGGCTCGTATTACAAGGCGGAAAAAATGACCGCTAGGCTCCCACATAACCCCACAGGGAGCGCTGAGACAGCAGGGGCTGTCCGATCGTATGGTGCCAGAATCCCGGAAAACGTGCAGGTCCCTCCTCCAACGCAGGGGCTGTCCGATCGTATGGTGCCAGAATCCCACGCAGGGGCGGCTGGACTCTCTACACGGAAGTTTTCTTATTAAAACAAAGCTCGGCAAGAAGGCGAGATCTACAAATACCTATAGGTGTAAGCTGTTGCATTCGACAGTACAGAAATATCCAACTCCACGCACCCTGCCACATCCTGACAGAAACCAGGCCATGGCCAGTTAAATCCGAGACCGCTCAATCGTGCAGGCAAGTCTGGCTTACCTTGTAACTAACCTCTATATCATCATCCATCAGCAGGTAGGCCTATAGCTGAAAGACATACACCATCCGCTATCTGGGACCCGCTGGGTTGCGGATGGTCGTCCCACTATTAAGTTGGAGTTTGCCTTTCCTAGAGCACTATCTCAGGCTGTGTATCCCCCACCATTATATTCAGGGATGTCATGGCACTAACTATAAATCTCATCATCCTCACTGGCCAGCAGAATATTCCGACTTTATCAAATCGTCAGCTGGGGAAGTTTATAGAAAACCTCAGTACACTATAAAGAAGGTGGCAATGTACACATAATAAACCAGCATCTTCACTATCATCTATTCGTTAGCTGGGCAAGTTTATAAAAAAAAAACGGCAGTACATTTCAAAGACGGTGGCACTGTAATAAAACCAGCATCTTTACTATCATCTTCTTGTAAGTTAGGGAAGTTTATAGAAAACGCCAGACACTTTAAGATGGTGGCAGTGTAATGAACCAGCACATTTACTATCATCTATTCGTTAGCTGGGGATGTTTATACAAAACATCGGTACACTGTAAAGACGGTGGCAATGTACACATGCAATTAACCAGCATCTTCACTATCGTCTATCAAAATAATGCCAGCGCAGTTTCCCTCCGCTTCATCTATTCAAACGAACTACCCAGACTATAGCCATTTTAACCCTTTGACTCCTGCACCCAATACACCAACTGCAAAACCTTAACTCTTTAACTCCGTCACCCTATAGGATGAGGAGTCAAAGGGTTAAGTTTTTGCTTTGCTATCATGATTGACAATGCAGGAAGCTGGTGGATAGGGTGAGGGAGTCAAAGGGTTAAGTTTTTGCTTTGCTATCAAAGGTTGACAATGCAGGAAGCTGGTGGACAGGGGGCGGGAGTGAAAGGGTTAAGCCATGTGGAAAAAGCGTCTGTCACTGTTGAATTAATCATCACAACAAAGAAATAATGTATACGGGTCATTGTTGAATTAATCATCACAACAAACAAATAATGTATACAGTCATTGTAGAATTAATCATCACAACAAACAAATAATGTATACAGTCATTGTAGAATTAATCATCACAACAAAAAATAATGTATACAGTCATTGTAGAATTAATCATCACAACAAACAAATAATGTATACGGGTCATTGTAGAATTAGTCATCACAACAAACAAATAATGTATACAGTCATTGTAGAATTAATCATCACAACAAACAAATAATGTATACAGTCATTGTAGAATTAATCATCACAACAAACAAATAATGTATACAGTCATTGTAGAATTAATCATCACAACAAACAAATAATGTATACGGGTCATTGTAGAATTAATCATCACAACAAACAAATAATGTATACAGTCATTGTAGAATTAATCATCGTAACAAAGCAATAATGTATACGGTCATTGTTGAATTGATAATCACAACAAACAAATAATGTATACGGTCATTGTTGAATTGATAATCACAACAAACAAATAATGTATACGGTCATTGTTGAATTGATAATCACAACAAACAAATAATGTATACGGTCATTGTTGAATTGATAATCACAACAAACAAATAATGTATACGGTCATTGTTGAATTGATAATCACAACAAACAAATAATGTATACGGTCATTGTTGAATTGATAATCACAACAAACAAATAATGTATACGGGTCATTGTAGAATTAATCATCACAACAAACAAATAATGTATAGGGGTCATTGTAGAATTAATCATCACAACAAACAAATAATGTATACAGTCATTGTAGAATTAATCATCGTAACAAAGCAATAATGTATACAGTCATTGTAGAATTAATCATCACAACAAACAAATAATGTATACAGTCATTGTAGAATTAATCATCACAACAAACAAATAATGTATACAGTCATTGTACCAATTACACACAACACAAAACTTAACGTCTTTAAATTACTATATCGAGAGCAATAAGGTTAAGTTATTTGCTTATGCATCACATAGACAATGCATGTAACAGCAGGGTGGATTAGTCAGGATCAAACAGTGTTAAGTTTGTGATTTGCTAAACAAAGTATGAACAATCATTGTAAATGGATTGATCACACGAAAGATAATGTATAAGTCATTGTGAAAAAGCGTATCGGTCACTGTTGAATTGATATCACAACAAACAAATAATGTATACAGTCATTGTTGAATTATAATCACAACAAACAAATAATGTATACGTCATTGTAGAATTAATCATCAACAAACAATAATGTATACAGTCATTGTAGAATTATATCACAACAAACAAATAATGTATACAGTCATTGTTGAATTATATCACAACAAACAAATAATGTATACAGTCAATGTAGAATTAATCATCACAACAAAGCAATAATGTATACGGTCATTGTAGAATTATCATCACAACAAACAAATAATGTATACGAGTCATTGTAGAATTAATCATCACAACAAACAAATAATGTATACAGTCATTGTAGAATTAGTCATCACAACAAACAAATAATGCTATAAGGTAACATATAGCTGAATGAAGAAATACATTTATCGCAATTTTTTCAGCAGGTCCTGGCGAGACATTCACACCAACAGGTTACTACGTACACAAACGGAGCAGAGCAGCGGCACCAAAGAGTCTAGTCTGCATAACTCTTATCTTTACTGTCAGGATTACTTACTGCAGCAATCTCATCTTACTGCTTGCTAATGTCTGCACTAGTGCCACCACAGGAGTTTTGGAGTTGTTTCATGTGGGGATTCATCACTCTCTGACAATTCCATATGCGCTCTAGTCAAGTAGGCCAGCAAGTGACCTAGCACATTCTTAACCCTTTGACTCCCGCACCCTATCCACCAAATGCAAAAACTTAACTCTGGCTCCCTCACCTATCCACCAGTTTCCTACAGGAAGCTGGTGGATAGGGTGAGGGTGTCAAAGGGTTAAGTTTTTGCTTACCTAGCATGGTTGACAATGCAGGATGCTGGTGGAGAGGGTACGGGAGTCAGAGTTAAACCCTGTACAAAACCCTGCAAAGAAGTGGGGGGACCTAAGTTAATATCACCAGAGTACAGCACTAATATTGGCAGCGAACAGACCAGTTTTCATTAAGGTGGCGCAGAAAATGGGACGAAAAAAATAAAAAAGGTGAGCACAAAGGTAATCTCCCTGAGTGTGATGATCCTAAACACAAAAAGATTCGTGTGGAGGGCCATGATCGCCAATGCCATGCGACAGGGCACATGATGATGATGATGGGTTGGGATTGAACTCTAGACATCAGACTTGAATCCACGGCTTCATCAATAGAACCAACCAACCCATCAACACAGACCCATCACAGGAATACAGCAAAGCTGCTTGGATAAAGTTAGTGCTGAGAGTTTAGGGCTGGTACCATGATTTTCTCCGACAGATAACACACAGAGAACCATGTTCGTCATGTTAGTACCAACTCAGTCTGATATCTATGAGTCACCGACTTTTGTTTGTTCTTTTTCACATTATCACTTTAGTAGAGTGGCACCACGAACTGTGCAACACTCCTAGAAAAGTCGGTTACAACATCACTTTAGATAAGATTCCCGGTCGTGTTAGCATTCAAAGCAACGAGGTCATTGACCAACTGGCCAAAAAAACAACAACAAACACAAAAACAAAAACAAAACCAAAAAAACAAACAAACAACAAACAAACAAAAACAAAAACAAAGCAAAAGCAAAACAAAAAACAAACAAAAAACAAAGCGCCATCAAAGGCACACTTTCGCGCACTGACAATTCCATGCACGGTTCTTTATCTCTCTCAGAACATCTTCCTGGTTTCATCAACCGGAAAACAGGAGGAGAAAAAGAAGAAGAAGAAAAGAAGAAAGAAGAAAAAGAAGAAGAAGAAGAAGAAGAAGAAGAAGAAGAAGAAGAAGAAGAAGAAGGAAGAAGAGAAGAAGAAGAAGAAGAAGAAGAAAAAGAAGAGAGAAGAAGAAGAAGAAGAAGAAGAGAGAAGAAGAAGAAGAAGAGAAGAAGAAGAAGAAGAAGAAGAAGAAGAAAGAAACAGAAGGAAGACGAAGAAGAAGAAAGAAGGAAAAGAAGAAGAAAAGAAGAAGAAGAAGAAGAGAAAAGAAGAAGAAGAAGAAGAAAAGAGAGAAGAAGAAGAAGACAGAAGAAGAAGAAAGAAGAAGAAGAAAAAAGAAAAAAAGAAGAACGAAGACGAAAAGAGAAAAGAAGAAGAAGAAGAAGAAGAAGAAGAAGAAGAAGAAGAAGAAGAAGAAGAAGAAGAAGAAGAAGAAGAAGAAGAAGAAGAAGAAAAGAAGAAGAAGAAGAAGAAGAAGAAGAAGAAGAAGAAGAAGAAGAAGAGAGAAGAAGAAGAAGGAAAAGAAAGAAGAAAGAAGAAAAGAAGAAGAAGAAGAAGAAGAATAGTCCTATAAATGTTGTTGTCTTTTCCTAATCTTCTTTATTAATGATATCTTGTGTTTGCCTCCTTCAAGACTGTCTCCTTTGTTTTCTTTGCTGTCCATGGAATTCTTAACATTCTTCTTAGAAACCACATTTTGTTCTGGCTTTGCGTGTTGACTGTCCACGCCTCACTATCCACGCCTCACAAGCGTACAACACTATCCGTTCTATAGAACATTCAAAAACTCTCTGCCTGATGTTAACGATAGGCATTTGTTGATAAGAACGCTTTTCATCTTCTCGAATTCCGTTTTGGCTTTGCCGATTATGCTGGTTATTTCTGGTGTGCATCTGCCGCCTAGTGAAATAATCGTTACCAGATATTTAAAACTCATCACCTGCCTCAAAGTTGTGCCATTTGCTGTTATTTTGCATGAAGGGATTTCTTTGTTTTTTTGTTTTTGTTTTTTGCTGATTACTCTGACTTCAATCTTCTTGCAATTTAGCTCCAGCCCTTTATTTTTGCTTTCTATTTATATTATATTCACAAGGTTTTGTAGGTCTTTTTCGTTTTCTGCAGTTAGCACGGTGTCATCTGCGTTTAACGAATGTTGTTTATCATTCTTCCCCAACCTTTCCCCCAGGATGAAGACAATAGGGATGGTATTGATAATAATGATGTTGTGCACTGACGTTTCGGACTGAGATCGCGTGACAGGGCTGTACTTACTTTAACTTTCATAGCATGTCCCGGAATCTACACTTACGCTAAACTCCCCTCCCCTTCCCTCCACTACGCTACGTAACGTCACGCTCCACTCCACTCCACTCACTCACCCCCTGCACCCCACTCCTCCTACCCCACCCCACGCCATTTACCTCCACTCCACTCACTTCCACTCACCTCCACTCCACTCACCTCCACTCACTCCCACTCTCTCCACTCCCCTCACTCCACTCACCTCACTCCATTCCACTCACCTCTACTCCACTCCACTCCACTATCCACTCCACTCCACTCCACTCATCACCTCACTCCACTCCACTCACCTCTACCCACTCCACCCACTCCACTCACTCTCCCA
>CM060306.1:20025118-20045118 GCA_030674185.1 Monoplex corrugatus | reverse complement strand
GCTTGTGATTCTGGTTATATGTTTTGCCATTGTAAACGCCTAGGGCATTAATTTGATTAGGCGTACTCAATGTTCATAATAATAATAATAATAAAAGAAAGACAAGGAAAGAAAAGAAAAGACAAGGAAACAAAAGGAAAGAAAATGAAAGACAAGAAAAGGAAAAAGAAAAGAAAAGAAAATCAAAATAACCCAGTAGGTTACCAGTGTGTTTCACCCTTAAAGTGCACAATAACAGGTCGGAGAACAAAGAAACCGCTCAAAGATTGAATACGTCTGTCAGGGCACAGCCTTGTGGACTGGATTATTAGCTGTAAAATGTTCTTGCAAACTCACAAAATCTCAACACACACACACGCACACACACACATACACACACACACACACACACACACACATACACACACACACACACACATACACACACACACACACACACACACACACATACACATACACACGGAATTCAAGATGGCGGAGACACCTAACTAACAAATTTTCAGCTGTCGGAGAAAACGTGTAAAAGGCCTAATATGACAAGAACAAGAAGAGGCCGCCTTGCCCAAAAGAAACAAGAAGCCGCATCAGAGGGCAAGGTTGATGGAGAGAAGATATCGTCCAGTGCCGTGGAAGCAGAGACGGAAAAGGACCCGAAATCGACAGTCGCCGAGTCTGACGCTAACGCTACATCTGGTGCACCGATCTGGACCACGACTCCCACTGACACGCAGAGTGGGACAACCTGCACAGCGCCTCTTCCCAGCTCGGCGGACTGCGTGAGTACGGCAGAACTAAAAAACATCATACTGGCTCTGCGGGACCAAGTCAATTCTCTGGAAAAGACGGTCCTTACTCTCCTCACTACCCAGCCTAAAAAGAACATCACCATGACAACCCGTAACTGTCACACACAGACGGATCTACATGACACACATCCCACCTACGCTGAGGCACTGAAACAAAACCACACAAGCAAGCAAGACGACAAACAGACCCGAAACCTCAAGGCACCAAAACCCAGCAGCAAAACTAAACAGCAAACAACAAAAGTGCCTGAAAAGAAAATAAAAAACATAGGCCTACACCATCCCGTTCTGAAAATATTTCAAAACAACATAAAAAGACCCACGATCTTCCGTACGTTCTCACTGTCCACGACTCTGTGTTGAAGGGTGTCAACTCAAGAAGACTGGGACGATCTTACGGTTTTGAAGGAGACTCGAGCCTTGTGAACGACCATCATGACATTAAAAGCTCATTAGATAGGGCCTTTTCCAAATTTGATGATTCAGCAGACTGTATTGTTTTTCACTGTGGTGTGCATGAATTGAACAGCAAAGATCTCCCTGCAACAACTAAACATCTCGCTTCAGGTATAAAACAAATAGCACAAGAACATCCAAAATCTAAATTAGTCGTTGGTAAGGTTGCCCCTGTACGGCAGACCCGAATGGAGGTTCAACGAAATCTGTTCAACGCTTTTCTATCTGCTGAACTTGTTGATATGAAAAATATTTCTTTTGTATCACATGAGAACCTTCGTACTACTCAACAATTTCTAAAAGACGATATTCACCCCACCACCAGAGGAAGTAGCATCATTGCAGGAAATCTTGGAAGACACATTCGAGACTTATTTTGGGAGACTTCAAGGAGAACATCAAGATCAAGATCATCACAGCTACACCCTTCCAGATTCTCCAGAGGACAGTACCACCTTTTTGACAACTACACACCATGGTGGCCGTATAATATGTTTTGAAATAACAGTATTACATATACAATTGTTAACGTTCATGTCACAGGACTTTTTCCTCGTCATCTCTGACATTTCTTCTGCTGAAAATAAACAATAACTAGGTTTTAGTCCGACTATCAAGACTCGGTCAGACTATACACTCTGTACATTTGAAGACGTGTATGCTATTATTTTGATTTTTGGTTATTTGTTATCCCTTGTAATCTATTATCACCTTTATAAGTTATTCGTACGTTGGACTATGTAATTTTCTTTTTATTGTTTTTGCTACAATTTTGTTATCTTTACTTCGTAATCTAAGTAATTACGTAATTTTCTTTCTGTCCAGTTCTCCTGGACACAGAAAATCAAAGCATTCATTATTATCGACCATAAATAACAGTTAATAGAAAGTTGGAGATTAACCAATATCAGCAATGCGAAAACAATCCCAAGTCAAGTTTTTGCAATGGAATTGTAGATCCCTTTCCACCAATTCGGCTTACTTGGAGCATTTCCTGGCATCAAATAGGTGTGAAATTTTGATTCTACAGTCGATGAATGTTGTCGCTACCAAGCTTCCCAATTTCCCCAATTATTATTATCCTCCAGTCTATGAATGTGGGAATCACGGGAAGAAGGTATCCACAGCGATATATGTACTCAAAGAGTTAAAATACTGCTTACTTACTTCCCCAGTTTTGAAATCAAGCGAAGATTTGCACGCTTGTGCTGCCACTGTCCAATTAAGCAATTCTTTAAACATCAACGTTTTGTCAGTCTACCTGCCAACAGGTCCAAATGACCACAACACAGAATGGCTGCGCACTATCCAAGATCAGCAGCGTGGTAAATGGCTAATAGGTGGAGACTTTAATTCCCACTCCCCATTTTGGGAAAAAGAACTGTTCTACTGTTACGAGCAATCGTTTGGTAGAAAATATCGTTGATAGTTCGCTTTACCTTCTAAATGATGGTAGTGTCACTAGGATCCCTGATGTTTCCAAACACAGGGCGACAGCCATCGATTTGTCTCTAATCTCACCAGAATTAGTACCATCCTGTACCTGGGAAACTCACAGAGACACTTTGGGAAGCGATCACCTACCTATCATCATAACCATAACTGACAAAAACATCAGGATGAAAGACAGCTCTCCTGAAATTATTCCAAAATATAATTACAAGCGTGCTGACTGGTCCTTATTTCGAACTGCTCTAGCTAATCAAGATTACAGACATTATGAAAGTGAATATGTAGACATTATGTTTTCTAAATTCCGAGAGTCAATTCTAGCCGCTGCAGACCTATCGATTCCGAAACTCAAATCTTCTAGATCAAATAATCGATTGGGTAATGTTTGGTGGACAGAGGCATGTGAGAAAGCAGTTCAATATAAAAGGGAGAAATTCAAAATCTACATCAAAAGCCGGAAACCTGAGGATCATGTGGAAATGAAAAAAGCTAACATCCAATGTAACAAAATCATTGCTGAAGCAAAGAAAGATTATTGGGCATCATTCTGCAAAAAAGAAATTTCAGATTTCAAAGATTTCCATAAAGTCTGGACGAAAATGAAACAAATGAAGGATGGAACCAACTTACCTAGGTGTCCGATAATGATTGAAACATGTAACACATTTCCTTCAGACATGGACAAAGCAGAAACTTTTGTGGATCTGTTTGCCAAAAACAGTAAAGTTGAAGGTTTATCTCCTGACTGCAAACATCACAGAGAAATGGAAGATTACAACCCAATCTACACTGATCCAGTACCACAGAATGATCTCTGGTTTAATTCTCCAATCACCTTAGAAGAGCTAAAAAACACAGTACTGTCTCTACACAACAAAAAGAGTTCGGTAGGTGTTGATGCAGTTTCGACTGAAATGATCAAACATCTCCCTGAAAACTACCTTATTTTCCTACACAAAATTTTGCAGAAATGCTGGGTTAGCGGAACTGTGCCACAAATATGGCAAAAGTCTATAGTTATACCAATCTTAAAAACAGGAAAATCGAAAACCGATAAAAACAGTTACAGACCCATTGCTTTGACGTCCCACACAAGCAAACTAATGGAAAGATTGGTCATAAACAGAATTTTACACTACTGTGATAAAAATAACGTTATTCCGGTAAACCAGGCAGGTTTTAGAAAAGGAAGATCCGCAGTTGAGCACCTGGTTAAACTTACAACTCAGATCAAACAACAGTTTGCTCGCAGAAAAAGTGTTTTAGCTACTTTCTTTGATGTGAAAAAAGCTTACGATCAAGTTTGGCATAAACGTTTATTGTTCAAGCTAAAATCTGTTGGTTGATCGGGCAATATGTTCAATTACATTAAATCTTTTTTAGCTAATAGAACAATTCAGGCAAGAGTGGGAGCTAATTATTCTTCTTCACGATGCCTCGACATGGGGATTCCACAAGGTTCAGTGATAGCACCTATTTTATTTAATATCCTTATACAGGATCTTCCTAAAGCTCTTTCAAATCGTGTTGTTTTAGTACAGTACGCTGATGATATATGCACTTGGATGAATATCACTTTAAAAAAGACAACTCCACAGAGAACGCGAAATTACATCAGGAAGTTGTATCAAATTGATCTTGATAATCTTGGAAACTATATGTTAGAAAATGGGCTGTCGTTGTCAGCAGAAAAAACTAGCATGATGCTGTTTGATCCTGGTGGCAACTCAAATAACTTGCCTACTTTCAAATTGCTTGGTGAAGTGTTAAATTACAAACAGGTCGTAAAATTCCTGCGAGTTTACATCACGTCCAAATTAAGCTGGAATGTCCATTTTGATTATATTTTAACAAAAGCGCGAAAAACCTTAAATTTTCTAAAGATAATAAGCAAATTACCCTGGGGAATGGATACAAATGTACTGATTCATCTGTCAACAGCGCTGGTCAGGTCTAAATTATCCTACGCGCAAGAAGTTTTCTTCAATGCACCCAAATATTTACTAAAAAAGATTCAGAGCTTGGACTGCAAAAGTCTTAAAATTGCACTAGGTGTACCAACTCATGCTTCTACTCTGGAAACGTACAAAGTTGCTGGAATTCTACCTTTAAACAACCATCGTGAGTTAGCTACAGCAAAGTTTGCAATTAGAACTACTTCACAAGCGGATAATTTTGTGAGCAAAGAAATTAAGATCAGGTCTGATACTGACTTTCCAAAAACGAGCAAAAAACATTTCATCACAAATTACTGCCGCAACTTACATATCTGGCCTGATCAAACAGTCCAACATAACAATGGATGAAATAGCCGAGAAACCAACGATAACCCTATCCCTACATGGGAAATGCTAAAGGCCACATTTGATCTCGATTATGCAAAAGTTAAAAAAGATGATAATGTCAACATTACGCTATCCACAGCTTGTGAACACATCGATGAAAAGTACCGTACCCCTCCACATTTTTACCATGGGTCAGTCTTAGCAAATCAGAGCGCTGGAGCAGCTTTTATGTTCCAAAATTTAACATTAAAAAGTTTTTTTCATTGGGGCAAATGTATCTATATATACAGCAGAATTGGTCGCTGTTGTTCAAGCGTTGCATTATTTAATAAGCCTTCGGCCTGTGTCATTCAAAGTAGTTCTCTTTGTTGATTCAAAATCTGTATTATATGCCTTACAGTCTTTTGATACAGACACAAGACCTGACTTAATTATTGAGGCAAATCATCTAATACATTGTTTAAAGATAAATGGCTCGGAAATCAATTTATGCTGGGTGCCTTCTCATGTTGGTCTTCATGGCAACAACGTAGTTGACAGAGCAGCTAAATCCGGTGCCCTCCATTCTGAAAATTCCATAGAATTACATGTTAACACCTCGGTAAAAGAAGCTTACAACTCGCTAGAATTAGCATCATGGATTCGATTTCATGAACATTTAAATGAAAAATTTGTGTCTCAAAAAAGAATCAAACTTTCAGTTCAAAATATCTGTAAAAACTTGCAGTATTCCTCGTTATATCATTTGAGATTAATTGTTATGACATATTTTCGCATTCAACTGAACGCTTTGAAAACAAAATATTGTAACAACGTTTTAGTGTATTTGCGGCGAACAATTCACATTGTATCACTGTTTGTTTTACTGCAGAAAGCTTCGTTCCTTTTTACCAAAGAAGTTTACACAAGGAAACATCTTGAAACGCATTTTAAAGAAGTGGTATCGGATCAAGTTTTGTTAGTTAAAATTTCAGAATCATTGGTTCACAGTCCTGTTAATGCGTTACTTTAAGATTATTATTATAATTATGATTATTTTTGTTTTGTTTTGTTTTTATGACGATTTTTCTGTTACATTATTGATGTTAGCGTTGTTCTAGTTTATTTCTCTGTTCATCCATATCCTTTTTCTTAAGACCTTGCCGCTTCCTTTTAAATTTTTTTACGTCCCTTACTCTGTTCCCGTCTCTCCCCCCACCCCCCCCCCCCCCATTATTTCATCCTCCATGCCATTTTTCCTCGTCTAATATCACTTATAGTGAAAAGACGTTAAATCAAGCAACGAACATACACACGCACGCACGCACGAAAGCACACACACAAACACGCACACACACACACACAAGCGCGCGCACGCATGTACGCAAGCGCACGCGTGCCCACGCACGCACGCACACACACACACACACACACACACACACACACACACACACACACACACACACACACACACACACAACACACACACACACACACACACACACACACTTATAGTAAAAAGATGTAAATCAAAGAACGAACGAAAACCACACACACACACACACACACACACACACACACAACACACACACACACACACACACACACACACACACACACACAACACACACACACATACACACACACACAGCGCTTAACAACAACAAAAATTAAATAAACAAATTTGCAGGTACGTTTGCCTATCTTCCTTTCTTAAAACAAGATGGTCAAATTCTATTCTTTGGAATTCCCAGACGGTAGGCCTACTGGTAAGAAAGTCTTATAGATTTTAGAATCTGCTTCTAGATCAGAGACCTTCATAAGATCATAACGTTTATGTCACAAGCGTGACCTGACAAGATATTAATAAAGCTCATTTTGAAAAGTCAGTGTCATCTTAATTTAACTTAACATTTCAAATATGATAATCAACACGAGATGTTATTCTAAAAACAAGGTAAATCCCAGTAGAAGCGAACACTTTCAAATTGTTTATCAGGATGTTCACGAAATCTTAACGATTTCTTTTGATAGTGATGTGAGAAAACACAGGAAGCATACATTGGAAGACCAAGCGCAAATGATAAACCTAGTCTAAAGTCTAAAAGCTTGAGCTCTGTTGATTTCTGAATGGGTGTTTTGGTGCAGTAAAAAACATTTCTTGGGCGTACCTCAGTTTAGATCTGATGAATATACACGCTGTTTGATAGACAATATTCTGATTATTTTAACTTTCAGCCTACACACTTGCCCATTTCTCACTCTGGCCCAGCCATTTATACGGCAGAAATCTTTGAAGACCAAAAAACAAACCAAACAAACAAACAAAAAGAAAAAAAAACAACACGTGCGTCTTAGAATGAAATCAGCAAAGTAAAGCATCACTTCGATTACCCCTAGCCTAACCATTGCCCCCCCCCCCCTTATAAAACATACAGCATTCACATCCTATTACAGAATGTAAAGAATTGTAACAATACAACAGAAGCAGCAGCAACAACGACGACAACAACAAAAGCGATATCGAAGAAAAAAAAGAGAAGAACAAGAACATTATCATCATTTCAGCATCATCATCATCATCATCATCATCATCATCATCACACCACCACCACCACCACCACCACACCACCACCACCACACACCACAACAACAACAACAACAATTGACAACGACAACAAAAAAAAACATAAATAGAAAAACAAAACAACAACAACGACGATGACAACGAAGGAAAAAATAAATAGAAAAACAAAACAACGACAACGGCGATGACAACGATAACGTAAACAACAGCAACAACACTAAAAACAACGACTATCACAAAGACGACCGACGACGAGACGACGACGACAACAACGACGACGACGACGACGACGAAGAAGAAGAAGAAGAAGAAGAAGAATAGAGAAGAAGCAGAAGAAGAAGAAGAAGAAGAAGAAGAAGAAGAAGAAATAGAAGAAGAAGAAGAAGAAGAATAGAAGAAGAAGAAGAAAACAACAACAACAAGAACAACAACAACAACAGCAGCAACAGCAACAGCAAATACAACAACACAACAAGAACAACAACAACAACAACAACAAGAACACCATTAGAAAAGAACAAGCAGAAACACAGAAGCTGTCCGCGGCAAAGCAACGAACAAGCCACCTTTGACGTTGCGGGGTGGGAATCGAACTCGACGATATAAGATCTTGAGTCCACCATGGCCCTATCAAAAGAGCCAATCGGCCTGCTGAAAAACTGTGTGTGGACCACCCGGCCCGGGATTCGAACTCATGACCCTCATGTTGTCAAACATGTTAACAAAGTGAGGTAAGTAGTGAGATACAACCCTAACCTCTAGAAACATTCCACATGAACGACAAAAGGGTAGGCTTACAAGAAAACTGACCATAAATAACGACGACGACGACGACAACAACAACAACAACAACAACAACAACAATAACAACAACAACAGCAACAGCAACAGCAAGAAGATGAAGACGACGACGACGACGACTACAAAAGAAGAAGAAGAAGAAAAATGATGAAGAAGAAGAAGTTAAGAAGAAGAAGAAGAAGAAGAAGAACAACAACAACAATGACGACGACGACGACAACAAGAACAAGAACATAAACAACAACAACATCATCATCATCGACAACAACACAACAACAGCAGCAGCAGCAACAACAACAACAACAACAAACAACAACATGAACATTATCAAACAACAGCAACAACAACAACAACAAACAGCAGCAACAACAACAACAACAACAACAACAGCAGCAGCAACAACAACAACAACAACAACAAACACAGTAACAAACAACAACAACAGACCACAACGTGACTTACAGCAGTGCAAACAGCCCAAACCAACAGCAGCAGAGGCAAGGCCAGACGACAGACGCACGGCATGGTAGGTCAAGCAGTAGGCGCTGAGTCAGCATACTGTATCCATCAGGGCCCTCTCCTCGCTCTCTACCTCTCTTTGGCCTACCACCGACACTTCTACTCCCACTTCACCACACACGCACACACATACACACATACGCCACAGAGCACAGATCCCTCAAACCTCGTAGTGCCACACCGACCATGAAACGCGGTTACCCCCGCTGCTACTACATCACACACATACACGCACACAAACACACACTCACACACACTCACACAGCAAATAGGATCTAGCCACCGCTAAATTCGACACTCTGCAATCACCTTGGTTTCTTTTTCTTTTTTCTTTTCTATGTTTCCTGTTTTAAGTCTTTAAACACTTTGCCGAAAGTCATAAACATTGTAAACAACTTTTCAGAAACCTTTTCTTTAGTTTTAAGAGAAATATCACACAATTGCACGGTAGACGACACCCTGCTTTTTAACACGTCCGAACCAAAACTTGCTTCGTTCGCTAGTCTGAGCTATTTCACGTTTTCAGCTGAAGATGACGTGTGATGTTTGTTTTTCCTTCTTCGGTGTTGGCCGTTTCCACCGTGGCCTCTGGGTTGAATTATCTTCCCATTGCGTTGTTCGTGTTCCGTCCCTTTCTTATGTTATAGCTCTCTTTTTCCGTATTGTTCGGTGTTCTGATATCATGGGTATTCTGTTTTACTCTGTACGTATTTCTTTGCTGTTTAGGTACCTTCTTCTTCTTCTTTTCCTCCTCCTCCTCCTCCTCCTCCTTCTTCTTCTTCTTCTTCTTCTTCTTCTTCTTCTTCTTCTTCTTCTTCTTCTTCTTCTTCTTCGCCTTCTTCTTCTTCTTTTCCGTACCAAGTTATCTTCCTGCTTCGTTTTCTGATCTGCGTCCGATTTCCCACGTGGCACTGACTTGAAGGCTGGCTGCTAGAGTCCCTCCCTCCCTTTTCATCCCCAAGTCCGTTAGGCTAACCTTTTGACTCTCTCACCTTATCCACCGGTGTGGCTTCAACCAGCTTCTCCCCTGTACTACAGGTTAATTGACAGAAAGGTGGAGGAGAAGAGCCGTGGGTGGGCAGTGAGGGTGAGGGTGGGAGTGGGCGGGGGGAGGGGGGAGATGATTGGTGGGTGGATGAGGAACTCACACAGGGTAGTGAACTGGAACGGAATCTATCAAGAAAGCGGCATGGAGTTGCCGTTCCTTTCCTTCTGCTGTCTCGCCGTCGTCGGATACGCTACGTACGTTTATGCTGTTGTGTGCGCTGATCAGCTACTGGGGCAAAGACATTCAAACTGCCAACGGAAAAAGCTACCATTGGAACCTGGAATGTCCGTACACTCCATCAGTGCGGCAAAGTAAAAGAACTAGAACACGAGCTGAGACGCTACCAAAATGGGACATTGTGGGTATATCGGAAGTAAGATGGACAGGCTTCGGAGAAGCAATCACAGAGGAAGGACACAAGATGTGGTACAGTGGCGAAGAGACACTACATGAAAATGGCGTAGCTTTCATCGTACGCAAAGAAGTCATTGGATGCATCATGAGCTGCACGCCTGTCAACAGCAGAATCATCAGCATTCGGGTGTCAGCCAAACCAAAGAACATCACCATCATACAAGTGTATGCACCAACTACCAGCCACGAAGACCAGGTGGTTGAAGAATTCTATGAGAAAATAGAAGACACCATCGGAAAAGCCCCCAGGAAAGACATCATCATAGTTCAGGGGGACTTCAACGCCAAAGTCGGCCCAGATGCCTACAAAAACTGGGCTGGAACAGTGGGTCAATTTGGCACAGGGGAAATTAATGACAGGGGACTTCGCCTTCTGGAGTTTGCCTGCACCCAACGGCTCACCATTGCCAACACCCTCTACCCCCACAAACTGTCAAGAAGAACAACCTGGCATGCGCCGAACGGAAAGACTCACAATCAGATCGACTTTGTCCTCACACCGTGGCGCTTCAAATCAAGCATTAATAAAGCAAAGACGAGGACATACCCTGGAGCTGATATAGGCAGCGACCACGACCTCGTGCTGCTCACAATGAAGATCAAATTGAAAAAGAAGTACCAAGCTGCGCAGCCACGCATCAAGTTTGACCTGGAAAAGCTAAAAGATCCAGAGATAGAAGAGGCATTCCAGGCACAGCTCGGGGGGCGGTTCGCGGCACTCAACTTCCTGGACAGCGACATCAACGACCTCACAAACAACTTTGGTGAGGCAGTCCGCGAAACAGCAGAGGAGGTACTGGGGCGACAGAGGAAGAAACACCAAGCATGGACCTCAAATGACATCCTTGACCTCTGCGACAACAGAAGATCACTGAAGAAGACGAAAAACTCCAGCCCTGAAGAAGCCGCACAGTATCGTAAAACCAACAACCTTGTAAAGAAGAAAATGATTGAAGCCAAAGAACAATGGATCAACAACCAGTGTGAGAACATCGAGAAAGGCATGAAAAAAGGAAACAGCAAACATGCCTTCACCACACTGAAAAACCTTACCAAGACGCAGCAAAACAGATCGTCAGTCATCGAGGATACCTCAGGCGAGCTGCTGACAGAAAGCTCCGCTGTTCTGAACAGATGGACGCAGTACTGCCAAGAACTATACAACTACCCAATACAGCCAGATGACAGTTTGTTTCAGGGGACTCAACACCATTGAGGGAATCCTCACCGCTACCAGTGATGAGAGAAGAAGTGGAAGAAGCCATCCGCAGCCTACCAGCAGGGAAATCACCTGGAGCAGACAATATCCCAGCAGAGCTGCTCAAACATGGAGGGAATGATTTGGTCACTCGTGTAACATCGATTTGTCAGAAGATCTGGGAGACAAAACAGTGGCCCACAGAATGGACTCAATCACTCATCATCCCCCTGCCCAAAAAGGGAAATATGCGCCAATGCCAGAACTACAGAACAATAAGTCTCATTAGCCACACCAGCAAGATCATGCTCAGAGTCATATTGAATCGACTGAAGAAAGAAGCGGAAGAACACCTTGCGGAAGAACAAGCTGGATTTAGGGCGGGCAGAAGCACAGTAGAACAGATCTTCACCTGCCGGATAATGATGGAGAAACATCTGCAGCATCAGAGAGACCTGTTCCACAACTTCATAGACTTTAAAAAAAGCATTCGACAGGGTGTGGCATAAGGGTTTGTGGCAGGTGCTAAGAAAGTTTGGCATAGAGGAAGGTCTCGTCCAAACCATCCAGGCGCTGTATAACACTGCCAGCAGCGCAGTTCTCCTCAACAACCAGGTAGGGGACTACTTCAAGACCACAGTTGGAGTCCGTCAAGGCTGCCTACTCTCTCCCGTGCTGTTCAATCTCTTCCTGGAGAACATCATGCGTGAAGCCCTCCATGACTTCCACTCCACTGTCTCCATCGGAGGAAGAACCATCAACAACCTGAGGTTCGCAGATGACATCGACCTGATGGGAGGCAGCAACGAAGAACTACAAGACCTGACCATGAGACTGGAAGAAAGTGCAGGTGCACACGGAATGGAAGTGAGCACAGAAAAAAGCAAAGTCCTGGTCAACAGCACAACCAACACCCATGCTGAAATCTACATGAATGGGCAACAGCTTGAAGAAGTGGACGCTTTCAAATACCTTGGCGCCACTCTCACCAAAGACGGTCGCTCTACAACAGAAATCAAGACCAGACTAGCGATCGCAACAGCAGCAATGGTAAAGCTAAACAAGATCTGGAAGAGCAGAGAGATCGGCTTTCCATCGAAGATGAAGCTGTACAAGTCCCTGGTGCTCCCCATCCTGCTGTATGGATGCGAGAGCTGGACCATGACAGCAGAGACCACCAAGAGAATCCAGACGTTTGAAACTAAATGTTTCAGGCGCTTGCTCGGGATCTCTTGGCAAGATCGGAAGACAAACGACTTTGTGTGGAACCAAATAACAACACTCGCAGGCCCACAAGAACCCCTCCTGGCAACAGTCAAGAACAGGAAGCTGTCGTGGTTCGGGCATGTCACACGCCACAACTCACTGCCCAAAACGGTCCTCCAGGGTACACTGGGAGGCGGCAGACGAAGGGGACGACAAGCCAAATGCTGGATGGACAACATCAAAGAATGGACCAGGTTGGATGGCCCCACGCTGGTGCGACAGGCGGAGGACAGGACCGGTTGGCGACGGCTGGCTTCAAGAGTGTCTCTCATCTCTCCTCTACGCCCATCACGGGCAGGAGAATGATGATGATGATGATGATGTGCGCTGATCATTGGTTAATTAACTACGTGCAGCACTGCAACGGAAACCACACTCCACAAACATAATCTACAGTCTAGTCTAAAACAACATGAACAGAGAAGAATTGTAAACATAGAACAGTATAGAAACGACGTAATTATGCTTAGAGAAAGACGCAAGAAGAACATCGGTAAAGAAGATTATGAAAAGACATGCAACATTTATAGGAACTTTTATGAGTTAAGAGAAATTAGAGCACCTAGTCACAACAGGAAAGCTGGAGGGAAAGACAGCATCAGGTAGACCCAGGGAGAAAGTATTGGATGGACTTGCAGAGTGGCTGAGGATAGGGAGGGTGGGAGATGTACTTTCAGCGACGCGACAAGCGATAGATTTGTGTGGAGGGCCATGACCGCCAACGCCATGCGGCAGAGCACATGATGGTGATGATGAGGAAAGACTATGAACTGAGACATTTGCTCTCTAGATATATGAGAAACTGTGGGGGTTTTTTTTTTTACCTCTGTGTTTTTTTTTATGTACAAGTTTAAGAATAAACGGAGCTCACATTTTATCAATGAAGATCAACAGTGTGCTCATCTAATAGTCTTAGACAAACAAACAAAACTACACTCTTAGAAAACCACCACCATCACCACCACCACCACCACCACAACAACAACAACAAAACCATAGTCTTAGACTCTATTTAAAATATGAACACTACGCTCTTAAATATAGC
The DNA here is from genome assembly GCA_030674185.1 of Monoplex corrugatus. Classification (NCBI taxonomy): domain Eukaryota; kingdom Metazoa; phylum Mollusca; class Gastropoda; order Littorinimorpha; family Ranellidae; genus Monoplex; species Monoplex corrugatus. Next base: position 20,031,262 of record CM060306.1, on the reverse strand, counting down.
CTCTCTCCAAAAAATCCGTCTTCCAGATGAAAGAACAAACAAACAAACAAACAAACAAAAAAAAAACCAGTCCAGCTGTAACATGTGCAAAAACTTACAACCTACATGTATAAATGGAAACTCCAGATTCAAAGTAGAGTAGGAAAAAGGGGCTCCAGAGACATACATACGCTATAATTAATGGCAGCTGCCTGCCTGCTTGCTCTGTCTGCCTGAATGAGTTCTGGGTGAGAGAAAAGGGAGGCAACACTGACAGATGGGAAGGGAGATAAATGTGATGGTGAACGTATGGGCGTGTCTGCGGCTGCGTTCAAACGAATAAGTTCTAGGAAGAATTTAAAAAGGGCAAAATTTGGGAAATGGTCAGGCTATTTAAAAAAAAAAATCTCCCTTTTATTACGAAAATCATTTTTTTAAAGCACGATTTTGTTATTTCGAGGTCACTATGACCTCGAAAAATATCAGATTAAATAAATCTGAGGTAAAGCAAGAACTGTGATAGACTGTCAAGATAGTGGAAACAGACAATGTGCATAATGTTGGAAAAGATATTAAAAAGTGCCGATTTTTAGATATATTTTCTGTCCGATTGACCTTGATCGTGACCTTGGCGAGATGACATTCAAAGTTGTGCATTTGCGACTCCTCAATGGTCCACGCCTCTGGTCTAAATTTGGTAAAGATTCATCTAGAAACGGCTGAGAAAACTGACAATGCCAGCACGGCAGACACAGACTGACAGATAGACAGACAGAGAGACAGATAGACAGACACACACACACACATACAGAGTTACTCATAAATATTTATGTGTGTGTATGTGCGTGTGTGTGTGTGTGTGTGTGTGTGTGTGTGTGTGTGTGTAAGTGTGTGTGTGTGTGTGGTGTGTGTGTGTGTGTGTGTGCGTGTACGTATGTGATGCGTGTGTGTTTGTATGTTTTTGTTTGCTTGTATGTGTATGTATTAGTGTGCATATGTGTGTGCATGTGTATGCATGTACATGTATACATGTATGAATGTTTATGTTAGCGCTTGTTTGTATGTATATGTATGTGCATATGAGTGTGGGTGTGTGCGTGTGCATAATTAAGAGTGTTTATGTGTGTGTATGTATATATGTATATTTGTATATATGTATGTATGTAAATATGTATGTATATATGTACGTATGTATGTATGTACGTACGTCCGTACGTATGTATGTATGTATGTATGTATGTATGTATGTATGTATGTATTATTTATTTATTTATGCGTGTATGTGTGTATGTATATATGTATGTATGTAAGTATGTATGTATGTGTGTATGTATGTATGTATGTATGTATGTATGTATGTGTGTATGTATCTCTGTGTGTGTGTGTGTGTGCGTGAGTGTGTGTGACTGTGTGTGTGTGTGTGTGTGTGCGTGAGTGTGTGTAACTCTGTGTGTGTGTGTGTGTGTGTGTGTATGTGTGTGTGTGTAGTCCTCTCTCTCTCTCTCTCCCTCTCTCTCTCTCTCCCTCTTTCTCTCTCTCTCACTCCCTTGTCCGGTTTCTGCGGCAGTAAAGGCTCCAACGCACAGAGATGGTACATACCTTGTTGGTTCCAAGGCACAAATATTTAAACGAGTGTAAAGCACTGACTGAACCTACCTGACTCTCCTACCTTAAACCTGACCAGTAATTAATTACTGACGTGAGGCTGGCAAGTGCTGACTGGTCCGCTCTCCTTGTAAACAATGTTAACAGCTGGCAGACTACAGACCTTACCTGCACAAATAAATGTTTTAGAGTCTGGTACTTGCTCATGAGCAATCCATCGCACTCGGACAATTCCTTATGCGCTCCATCCAAATCTGCCCACAGTTATATATAGTTTATATTGAGTTGGCACACACGCATGAAGGGGAAAAAAGAACTTGCCAAAATTTCGGAGTGGGAAAGCGGAGGGGTGAGGGCGGAGAAAAGTGACCGTGAAAGCTAAGCTCTCTCTGTCTCTTTGTCTCTGTCTCCTCTGTCTGTCTCTCTTTGTCTCTTCTCTCTTTCTTCGTCTCTTTGTCTCTCGTCTGTCTGTCTTCTGTCTCTCTCTGTTTTCTTTATCTCTCTGTTTTTCTCTGTCTCTCATTCACGGAACAGGTTTGAGTGTACCCTAGCTCAGCATCTCGTGTGTGTGTATGCGTGCGCACGCGCCCGTGTATGTGCGTGCGTGTGTGTGTACGCGCGTGCGCGCGCGGTGTGTGTGGTTGTGTGCGTGCGAGCGCGCGTGTGGCGTATAGGAGCGTATATGAGACAGAAAGAGGATGACGACTTGGATCTCACTCACACAACTTACTCCCCTCCTGTCTCCCACCCCATCCCACCCCTTCCCGAGTTTGCGTGTGGTCGTTGTTGGCGATTGCGTTAGTGAATAATGAGAATGCACAGCGTTTCGATTTGATTCTTGCATCAAGATTTGGCGTCCTTACAGATGATTTCATTATGGACTCGATCGGATAACACGTTTAGAATTCACAGCTCTAGCTAGCATAAAAAAACACCACCCGCGACCCCTCCTCCCCTCCCCTTCCCCACACAAAACCATGTGGCCCACATGGGTTCGAACTCACGTCGTCCGCGCTATCATCACAGCATTCTCATTCGCAGCAAATGGATGTTAACCCTTTGACTCCCGCACCCTGCCATTTACATCCTGCATTGCCAGCCATGCTAGCAAAGCCAAAAACAAACAAACAAAACAAGAACAAAAAAAAAAAAACAACGAAAACAAACGAAACAAAAACAAAAAAACAAAAACAAAAAAAAAAAAAAAAAAATCTACCAAACCCACTAATGATTCCCTCACCCTATTCACCAGCTTCCTACAGGAAGCTGGTGGATAGGGTGAGGGACATTATTTCAAAGGGTGATAAAGTTATTTTGCAAGTTGGTGGACAAGGTACGGGAGTCAAAGGGGTTAACAAATAGATGTTTACGATGTGTGATAATGAAGAAAAAAACTGTGGACTGCTTGCTGCTGTTATGATGTAAGCCACGTTCGGCAATTATTTGTGGCACAGATGGTGCAGTAAATGCACTCCTCCCTCCCTCCGCTCAAGCGAGGGACAATAGAGTTGTCTCCCTTGGAATGGTAAGAGCAAACACACGAACGAACAACACAAGCAAACAAATAACCAACCATCCAACCAACCAACCATCGAAGTGAGTAAGCAAGAAAGCAAGCAAGCAAACAAACAAGCAAACAATTAAACAAACAAACAAACAAACAAACAAACAAACAAACAAACAAACAACCAACAAAACAAACAAAACAAAACAAAAAACCAACAACAAACACAACCCAAAAAAATCCATCAACCAACCAACCGACTACAACCAAACACAACAAAACCAACAACACCAACAAAACAAATCAAACAAACAAACAAACCCAAACAAACAAACAAACAAACAAACAACAACAAACCAACAACAAACAACCAACCAAGAACAACCACAACCAACCAACACAACCAGCAACAAACCAAAAACCAAAAAACACAAACCAACCAACCAACCAACCAACCAACCAACCCACCAACCAACCAACACCACAGCCCAACCAATCACCAACCAACCAACCAAACCAACCAACACCAACCACCACCAACCAACCAACCAACCAACCAACCAACCAACCAACCAACCAACCAACCAACCAACAAATCAACCAACCAACCAACCAACCTACAAACCAACCTAAAAAAAACAAACAAACAAAACAAACAACAACAAACAACAAAACAAACAAACCAAAAACCACAACACAACCAACCAACACCAACCAACCAACCAACCAACCAACCAACCATGCCATGTGATGGAAAAGATCCAAAATGACCATGGCACAATCCTTAACCTTGCAATAAGCCCTAAAGTGATGGAAGGCCTAAGGCCTACCTATAGCTTGCAGCAACATCTTGACTAACAGCATGAGTTTTCAGCGCTCCACTCATAGGTATGATTGTGTGCAATGCACAGTGAGTCCACATGAATGTGGAGAACAACAGTATGCGTGGCGTTCTTACCAACAAGTGCCTATCAATTGACATCAGGAAGAGAGTTCTTGAATACTATACAGAACCGATAATGTTATACGGTTGTGAGGCGTGAACAGTCAGCAGGCAAAGCCAGAAAAAGATTTGGCAGCCGAGTTGTGGTTTCTAAGAAGAATGTTGAGAGTTCCATGGACAGCAAAGAAAACAAACGGGACAGTCTTGATGATGCAGTACACAAGAAGATCATTGATAAGGAAGATAGGAAAGACAGGCAACATTTATAGGCCATTTGTAACGAAGAGAGGAATTAGAGCACCTGGTCACAACAGGAAAGCTGGAGGGAAAAGAGAGCACCAGGTAGACCCATGGAGAAAATAGTTGGACGGACTTAGCACGATGGCTGAGGACAAAGAGGGTGGAAGATGTGCTTGCGGCAACAAGGGATAGATACATATGGAGGGCCTTGATCGCCAACATCATGCTGCAGGGCACTTGATGATGATGAACAGTATACAGGAGCGATTTACACTATAACAATGTGAAAAAACTCTGATAACTATCTATGAGAGCTGGTGGCAGGGCGGGCCGCCCGAAAGAGAGATGAGACCAAGAGTGGGTCGAGAGAGGGGTCTTCCATTCTCTCTTGGTCCAGAGGCTGGTTGGTGCGCGTTGCGTGGCTATGTCCCAGGGTTTGTCATCTCCCCACCTTGCCGTTCGGTTTGTAAACAAGGTAACTGATGACTGGGTCCGAAATGGATCATGCAACGCATGGACAGCCACCCCCCTCCCCCCTTTGCTTGAAGAAATGACTGTTAATTGGCGTCGGGAGCTTGGGAGGTGATTGTCCCGAAAGTGGCAAGGCATTGGTGCTGTGGGTCCCATCCGCACCCTCGTGGTGTTTTTTTTAAGAATGGAATCTTTATTTAATGTCTGTTCACAATAGTGATTTTAGACACACACACACACACACACACACACACACACACACACACACACACACACACACACACACACACACACACACACACACACACACACACACACACACACACACCACACACAGGGAGAAAAAAAAAGGGGTGGGGAACAGGGATGGGAAGGGGTAGTGGAAGTTTGAATGTAAAAAGGGGAACAATTACAATTAAGAATTCAGAACATTAAGTTAACAGTGTCAATCAGTAACAGACAACAATTAATTAACTCTTCATAACAATCTGCCAACAGGGGATCTGAGAATCAGCTGGACTACCGAAATAATATCATTATTTTTGTTGTAAAGGATATCTCTAGAGTCAGTACATGAAAAATCGAGATTGTTATTTCTATATGTCGTAAGTAAAATAGGACATTCAAAGAGTAGATGGTGGACAGATAATGCTTTTGAAGAAATACATACATTCTGTGTATATTTTGTTTTCCAAGAGTTAAGCCTTAGTTTGTATATCAAGGACGCTAGCTGTCTGGGGCAGTTAGGTATCAGATAGGTATCTTTTTAAGAGCGATTTACAATATAACAATCTACAGAGATAGCGTTTGGAAGGAAAACAAAGATAAAATCAAACACAACATCAATATGATTTTTTTCCTGATCCAAAAGAAACATTAAAACTTGTACATGCACACCCTTTTAAAGATGATGCATTATCTATTTTGTTGTTGTTGTTGTTTTCCTCTCTTTTATCCATCTTCTTTGTTTTCTTTTTTATTTTTCCATGTCTTCCTTATATCCGCTTTCCTATTCTTTTTTCTCTTATCATCATCATCAGGTGCCCTGCCGCATGGCGTTGGCAACCATGGACTTCCAACCATCTCTATCTCTTGTTGCCCTCAGCATCTCCTCATCCCCAGCCACTCTGCAAGTCAGTCCCGCATTCTCTCCCTGGGTCCACCTGGTGCTCTCTTTCCCTTCAGTTTTCCCGTTGTGACCATAATCATAATTTTCTATTGCATTCCCTTTCGTGTGTGTGTGTGTGTGTGTGTGTGTGTGTGTGTGTGTGTGTGTGTGTGTGTGTGTGTGTGTGTGTGTGTGTGTGTGTGTGTGTGTGTGTATGTTTGTGTGTATGTGTGTATGTGTGTATGTGTGTGTGTATGTGTGTGTGTGTGTGTGTGTGTTTGTGTGTGTGTGTGT
>CM060306.1:20015118-20020118 GCA_030674185.1 Monoplex corrugatus | reverse complement strand
ATGTTTGTCTATCTGTTTCTGTCTGTCTGTCTGTCTCACCTTCGTGTTAAAAGATATCCATTTTTGCACACACAAGAAACTTACTTTTGATGCCTGAAAGCAAGCAAGCAAGCAAGCAACAAGCAAGCAAGCAAGCAAGCAAGCAAGCAAGCAAGCAAAGAAACAAAGAAACAAATCCTCTCCCATCAGACCAGTACAAAGCGTTATAACCATTCTGCGAAGCGCAATAACAGCACTAATCAAATCCAGGCTTTCTGACGTCGTCTGCTTTGAACAAGCTGCCAATCTATATCTGACAACAGCACTCTTCATAAAGCCTACACAAACATGCCACGCTTTCTTTTAAAACGAGAACAACAACTACAACTGACAAGGACAAAAACGCAATGACAACAACAATAACAGCAGCAGCAGCAGCATCAACAACAACAACAACAACAACAACAACAACAACAACAACACAGCAACAACAACACACACACACGACAACAACATCAAAATTGACGAAAATAAATAACAGCATCGACAACAACGAAAAAAAATCACTCTTAATTATCAAAACACATACAAATATGATGATTGAAGCCCTGGAGGAATTCGGTATAGAAAAATTAACAGTCCTCCTAAATGAAATTAACGACACTGGAAAAATCCCCAAAGACATGTCAAAATCAATTTTCATTGCACTTCCAAAGGAGACAGGGGCTATAGAATGCGAACTCCATCGCACAATCAGTTTGATGAGTCATTGTTGTTAAGAGTGTTGTTGTTAACGTCACGTCGTCGTCGTCGTCGTTATTGTGGTGGCGATGATGTTATCGTTTTCGATGTTGTTGTTGTTATTGTTTTTGTCACTGTCGTTGTCGTCGTTTTCAGTTTTTGTTGTTCTTGTTTTAACAGAAAGCCGTGCATGTTTGTATCATCATCATCATCATCATCATCATCATCAGGTGCCTTGCCGCATGGCGTTGGCGATTATGGACTTCCATCTGTCTCTATCTTCTGTTGCCTCAAGCATCTCTTCCACCCTCCTTGTCCCCAGCCACTCTGCAAGTCCGTCTGGCATCTTCTCCCTGGGTCTACCTGGTGCTCTCTTTCCCTCCAGCTTTCCCGTTGTGACCAGGTGTTCCAATTCCCCTTTCCTCATAAAATGGCCTATAAATGTTGCCTGTCTTTTGTCAGTCTTCCTTATGAATGATCTATTTGTTCTGCCAACATCAAGACTGTCTCGTTTGTTTTCTTTGCTGTCCATGGAACTCTCGACATTCTTCTGAGAAACCACATCTCGGTTGCCTCAATCTTGTTCTGGCTTTGCTTGTTGACTGTCCACGCCTCGCAACCGTACAACAGTATTGGCTCTATATAACATTCAAGAACTCTCCTCCTGATGTTGATTGATAGGCAATTGTTGGTAAGAATGCTTTTCATCTTCTTGAATGTTGTTTTGGCTTGGCCGGTTCTGCTGACTGTTTCTGATGTGCATCTGCCGTCTGGTGAAATGATCGTTCCCAGGTATTTAAACTTGTCAACCTGTCTCAAGGTTGTGCCGTTTGCTGTTATTTTGCGTGAGGGGATTTCATGTTTTTTACTGATCACCATGACTTCAGTCTTCTTGATGTTTAGTTCCAAGCCCTTACCTTTGCTTTCTATTTCAAGTATATTTACAGGGTTTTGTATGTCTCTTTCATCTTCTGCAATTAGCACGTGTCGTCTGCGTATCGAATTTGTTTATCATTTTTCCTCCAACCTTTAATCCAGGGTCTCCTCTAGGTTTTTCATGATGTTTTCGCTGTAAAGTGAAAACAGATCTGGTGACAAAACACACCCTGTCTGACTCCTCTTTTGATGTTTTGGAAAGAGCTTATATCGTTTTTTATTCTCATTGCAGTTAACTAGTTGTTTGTTCCCAATACATATTCTGATTATTCGTAGATCTTTTCCATCAATATTGAGTCTTTCTAGTTGGTTGATCAATTCTTCATGTCTTACCCGATCAAAAGCCTTGGTATAATCAACAAAGCATAAATATAAATCCTTGTTCATTTCGATTGACCTCTCTTTGATAGCTCTTACGGTGTAATGTCATTAATTTAGTTCCTTTCCCTTCCATAAATCCACACCGTTCATCTGCTATTTCTCTTTTGATTCTATTCCTTGTCCTCATCATGATTATTCTTAATAGGATCTAGGTTACATGACTCATCAAACTGATTGTGCGATGGAGTTCGCATTCTATAGCCCCTGTCTTCTTTGAAAGTGCAATGAAAATTGATTTTGACATATCTTTGGGGATTTTTCCAGTGTCGTAAATTTCATTTTGGAGGACTATTATTTTTTTCTATACCGAATTCCTCCAGGGCTTCAATCATCTCTGTGGTAATGTTGTCTGGTCCTGGGCTTTTCCTGGTTTCATCGTTTTCAATGCTGCTCTAACTTCATCTTTCATTATGGGTGGTCCTTCAAAGTTCTTTCTTATAATGTGTTCTACATTTCTGTCATCTTCAAAAAGGTTTTAATATACTCTTCCCATCTGTCACACACGCACACACACACAAACACACACACACTCACACACACTCACACACACACACAACATACACACATACACTCACACACGCAGACACTCACACATGCACACACACGCACATACACCCCCCCCCCCCCACACACACACACACTCGCACACATACGCACACACGCACACACACGCACACACGCACACACACACACATGCACACATACACAATACGCACACGCACACATACACGTATACGAGAAGACGAGACATGGACACACAATGCACACTCGAACGCATTAACAAAGATGCGCTCGTGCACACACACACACACACACCCCACACACACACACACACACACACACACACACACACACACACACACACACACACTCACACACAACACACACACACACACACACTGCACAACAAACAAACAAACAAACAACAAACAAACAAACACACAACACATCACACAGCAAACACAAACAACACACAGAGACTCACACACACACAGCATAAACAAACTAACACAACACAACTCACACAAACACACACACAACACTACACACACATGCACAAACAAACAAACAACAATACACACACAGAGACACACACATAAACACACACACACACACACAGCACGACAGCACACACACACAAACACACACACTCACATACACACACTCACACACACATGCACAAACAAACAAACAACAAACAAACACACTCACACACATATGCACAAACAAGCAAACAAACATACAAACACACACGACCACACACGTGCATAAACAAACAAACACACACACACACTCACACAAACACACACACTCACACACACATCACAACACACTCAACACCACTCACACACACATGCACAAACAAACAAACAAACAAACAAACAAACAACAACAACACTCACACTCACACACACACATGCACAAACAAACAAACAAACCACACACACAGACTCACAACACAGACTCTACATCTCTCTACTCTCTCCACACACACACACACACACACACCACCACACACACACATACACACACACATACACAACACACACACACACCAGATAGTCAGACAATCAACACAGTGTATGTTGCAGGCTTAACGCCTGTTCGCATGGTTTATCCAGTACATTAGAGATGCAGGGCACCTAGCACCCCCAGAGGGATTCATCCCGTGATAACATTTTCATCCATCATCGGGGTCGCCTTCATCAATCATTTACAGCGAAAAAATATACACCCTAGTCTCGTGGTGTTACTAGTAAAACCACATGAATGTCCTATCCTGTACATCGGCACTTCTTTGATGTACTTTGTCATCTAAGTAGCGAGAAACTCTCTAGAGAGATGGATAGCAAAAGAGGAACCCCCCCCCCCCCCCCCAATCACGCATGTGTTTCGGCCTACATTCACCACACTCTCAGTATAAATAGTATCCCCCACCTTCTTGGAAATTCTGTGCGGATTCCAGTAGCTCAGTTGGTTGAACAATCGGATTCACATGTTAATGGTTGTGGGTTCGAATCCTGGGGTGCGCTACATGAAAACTGACCTTCTCACCGTTCCATCTTAACATCATTGTTGTTCTAGTGATGTCAGTGTAGGATTAGATAGGTCCCCCTTCCCCCTACTTCCCTGGGATGGTTATCCCTGTCGGCCATTCCCCCTACTTCCCTGTGATGGTTATCCCTGTCGGCCATTCCCCCTACTTCCCTGGGATGGTTATCCCTGTCGGCCATTCCCCCTACTTCCCTGGGATGGTTATCCCTGTCGGCCATTCCCCCTACTTCCCTGGGATGGTTATCCCTGTCGGCCATTCCCCCTACTTCCCTGGGATGGTTATCCTGTCGGCCATTCCCCCTACTTCTCCATGGGTATGGTTTCCCTGTCGCCATTCCCCCTACTTCCCTGGGATGGTTATCCCTGTCGGCCATTCCCCCTACTTCCCTGGGATGGTTATCCCTGTCGGCCATATCACCTGAGGTGGGTGTCGACGTAAAACTGAACCAAATCAATCAAATTAGAAATTACGTGCTAGAAATGTCCTTTTCTTCTGTCGCTCTCTTTGTTTCTTCCTTCCGCCTTTGTTTTCTCTTCCCAACGCCTCTTTCTTTCTCCTTGTATTCCCTTTCTATCGTTTTCTGCCTTTCTGGTCCATTCAACTGTAAATGTTCTATAAAGCCTTACATACTTTCTCTTCATCATCATCAGGAGCCCTGCCGCATGGCGTTGGCGACCATGGACTTCCAACCATCTCTATCTCTCGTTGCCCCCAGCATCTCCCCCACCCTCTCCTCATTCCCCAGCCACTCTGCAAGTCCGTCCAGCATTCTCTCCCTGGATCTACCTGGTGCTCTCTTTCCCTCCAGCTTTCCCGTTGTGACCAGGTGCTCCAAATCCCCCTTCCTCTTAAAATGGCCTATAAATGTTGCTTGTCTTTTCCTAATCTTCCTTATGAGTGATCTACT
>CM060306.1:19987618-19992618 GCA_030674185.1 Monoplex corrugatus | reverse complement strand
GGCTATTTCTGATGTGCATCTGCCGTCTGGTGAGATGACATTAACGAAGAAGATTAAGAAAAGCAGGGCTTAAAACAGGAGGAGGAAAAAAACACTGAAACTAGGGGGGGGGGGGGGGTGGGGGTCGAGGCAATCAGGGGCCATAACTTGCGCGCCGTTGCTATGAACGCTTGCAAGCCGATTCACGGATGCCTTGCTCCTGTGTTTTTATTTGTTTTTTTTGTTTTTTTTTTTACAAACCGAAATCGCGGAATTCCGCCCAGACGCGGAACGTTTTAAGCCCTGAAAAGACAAACAACATTTATGTCCCATTTTATGAGGCAAGACAAATTAGAACACATAATCACAACAGTAAAACTGGAGGGCAAAAGCATCAGGTACACCCGGGGAGAAAATACTGGACATACTTGCACACTGGCTGAAGACAGAGAAGGTGGAAGATGTACTTTGCAGCGACAAAGGATAGATTCGTATGGAGGGCCTTGATCGCCAACGCCATGATGGCGATAATTTGGCAAAATCCTTATCCTGTTTAAAACTCTGTGCCCTTTGCAAAGTATTGGAATGGAGAAACAGGCGGTACAAACAATTCTGAGCACAAAGAATTATCAAGCGCACTCCACCAACACACCAACACCGTCATTGCTAAACAGATCCATCGGGATTGGTATAGTGTATTGCAGTCTCCGATCTTTTATTAGTTGGGTTGTAAGCCTCCAGACTTGTATACAGAAAGTACGTCTAGATTAACAAATGATGAAATTTGTTGTTTACGTCATACTTCATGACGATACACTTTTCACAGGATGTGAATTTTGAGCTGTATTTTATTGATAAACTCGAAAGCACACACACACACACACACAACACAGACACACACACACACACACACACACACACACACAACACCACACACACACACACACACACCACACACACACACACACACACACACACACACACACACACACACACACAGGGGGGGTGCAAAAGTAGGTATACATAAGTATCACATCATTATTATAATGCTTAATTCCGCTCTCGATTAGAGGAGTGTGTGAATACCGACGGCAAGCAGTTTGAGTATCTGAGGGATTAAGGCTGTGCTTGTTATTACATGTATATGCAATATTCATTTGTTTGTACAATAAATGCAATGAATATTGTACGTGTTTTCTTTTTTTATAATGTATACCTACTTTTGCACCCCCTGTATATATATATATATATATATATATATATATATAATATATATATATATATATTATATATATATATATATGTATATATGTATATATATATATCATACACATACATACATACATACATACATACATACATACTACATATATTCACACGTTGAAAACACCGAAGGTTTGTTTTGATCTTGCTTCCTTCTTGCGCAATTGTGTGAAATATCTCCGTCATCCCGCAGAATCTTCACTGATGGGTCCAAGTGTGATGAAGGTGTTGCTGTCGCTGCCTTCTGTTCCCAGATTCCCAATCGAGCATTTTCCAAACATATTCCTTCTGAAAGTTCTGTTTACACTGCTGAAGTGACTGCTCTGGTTTTGGCACTAAAAATGGTGTCTCAATCCAAACACAAAGAGTTTCTCATTTTTTCTGATTCCCTTTCTGCTTTGCAGGCAATCGCTTGCCGAAACATTAGTCACCCTGAACTTGTGAAGTTCTTTGAACTGTATTCTACTCTTGCAAGTGAAGGTTACGAGATTGTTTTTGCCTGGATTCCTGGCCATGCCATGTTGGTATTGGAGGCGATGAAAAGGCTGACTACCTGGCCAAGAAGACTACAATGACAAAGATGTCTAAGTCCTTGATCCCTTACACAGATGTCAAATCAAAAGTACACAGTTACGTAAGAAATCTGTGGCAGGAGGATTGGAATAGAACAAACAGATAACAAACTTTTCCAAATCCGACCTAACCTGAAAGAAATTCTCCCATCTACTGCAGGAAACCGTAAGAAAGAGACAGTGTTCATGTAGGATTACGCACGGGTCACACATCCTACACTCACTCGTACCTTTTGTAAAATGAAGAAGCACCATGGTGTATACCGTGTGATGAGCCGTTGAGCATCCGACACCTCCTCCTCGATTGCTGGGACTTATACGATGTGAGACAATAGCACTACATGGCGGATTCCTTAAAGACGCTCTTCCGTGACGTCCTGCTAATGCAATATTCCAGTTTTTACAAGAGATAAATAATTGTCAAAGTCGATTTTACGTGTTTTTCTTTAATGGCATTTTAGATTTGCAAGGTTGACGGTGAGCATGGTTTTATTGTCTTTTATCTTTTAACGGCTTGTTCTTTTCTTTTTGACGTGGTGTTAGCCCTGATATGGCTCTAGTGGTCGGCTGGGCTATAAGCAATATGAAATGAAATGAAATAATACATAACACACACACACACACACACACCACACACACACACACACACACACACACACACACACACACACACACACACACACACACACACACACACACACACACACAACACACACACAAAAATTGCAAACAAATGCGTAAATACATAATACCAAACTGGAGGAAAGAAGAAAAAGAAAAAAGAGAAGAAAAGAAGAAGAAGAGAAGAAAAAAGAAGAAGAAAAAGAAGAAGAAGAAGAAGATAATGATAACGATAACGATAACGATAACGAAAACAAGAACAACAACAATGATGATGATGATGATGATGACGACGATGATGATGACGACGACGATGATGATGATGACGATGATGATGATGGTGATGACGACGATGTTCAACATTGCTCTGACCCTTTCCGACAGCTGCAGTAGATGCTGACACAAACGATGACGACGACGATGCCGAAGATGACACCGCCGAGAATTCCAGCTCTCTTCATTTCGGCATTGTGCACTAAGGACAGAAAGAAACAGACAAATATATATTTCAACACGTGCACACATATTCTGGTACTTTCTTGTACGGACAGCCGGCAGTGGGGAGAAATAGAAGAGTAGGGGAGATGGAAAATTTAATGTTTTAGTCCATTACCACAAAATTGTTTGTTATTTCATGGAACGTTAATTTTCATATTCATTTCACTTCAATACAGTCTTGATTATTTTAATGACACATTTAAAAGAAAGAAAGAAAGAAAGAATGAATTAATGAATGAATGAATGAAAGAAAGAAAGAATGAAAGAAAGAAAGAAAGAATGAATGAAAGAAAGAAAGAATGAATGAAAGAAAGGAAGAATGAATGAAAGAAAGAAACAGTGAATGAAAGAAAGAAAGAAAAAATGTAAGAAAGAAAGACAGAAAAACTGAAAGAAAGGAAGAATGAAATAAAGAATGAAAGAAAGAATGAACGAAAGAAATAATGAATGAATGAAAGAAAGAAAGAAAGAATGAATGAAAGAATGACAGAAAGAAAGAAAGAAAGAAAGAGTGAATGAAAGAAAGAAAGAAAGAATGTAAGAAAGAAAGACAGAAAGAATGAAAGAAAGAAAGAATGAAATAAAGAATGAAAGAAAAAAAGAATGAACGAAAGAAATAATGAATGAAAGAAAGAAAGAAAGAATGAATGAAAGAAATAAATAAATAATGTAAGAAAGAAAGACAGAAAGAATGAAAGAAAGAAAGAATGAAATAAAGAATGAAAGAAAAAAAGAATGAACGAAAGAAATAATGAATGAATGAAAGAAAGAAAGAATGAATGAAAGAATGAAAGAAAGAAAGAAAGAAAGAAAGAGTGAATGAAAGAAAGAAAGAAAGAATGTAAGAAAGAAAGACAGAAAGACTGAAAGAAAGAAAGAATGAAATAAAGAATGAAAGAAAAAAAGAATGAACGAAAGAAATAATGAATGAATGAAAGAAAGAAAGAATGAATGAAAGAATGAAAGAAAGAAAGAAAGAAAGAAAGAGTGAATGAAAGAAAGAAAGAAAGAATGTAAGAAAGAAAGACAGAAAGACTGAAAGAAAGAAAGAAAGAAAGAATGAAATACAGAATGAAAGAAAGAAAGAATGAACGAAAGAAATGATGAAAGAAAGAAAGAAAGAAAGAATGAAAGAAAGAAAGAATGAAAGAAAGAAAGAAAGAATAAATGAAAGAAAGAATGAAAAGAAAGAAATGAAATGAAAGAAAGAAAGAAAGAAAGAAAGAAAGAATGAATGAAAGAAAGGAAGAATGAATGAAAGAAAGAAACAGTGAATGAAAGAAAGAAAGAAAGAATGTAAGAAAGAAAGACAGAAAAACTGAAAGAAAGGAAGAATGAAATAAAGAATGAAAGAAAGAATGAACGAAAGAAATAATGAATGAATGAAAGAAAGAAAGAAAGAATGAATGAAAGAATGAAAGAAAGAAAAAAAAAGAAAGAGTGAATGAAAGAAAGAAAGAAAGAATGTAAGAAAGAAAGACAGAAAGAATGAAAGAAAGAAAGAATGAAATAAAGAATGAAAGAAAAAAAGAATGAACGAAAGAAATAATGAATGAATGAAAGAAAGAAAGAATGAATGAAAGAATGAAAGAAAGAAAGAAAGAAAGAAAGAGTGAATGAAAGAAAGAAAGAAAGAATGTAAGAAAGAAAGACAGAAAGACTGAAAGAAAGAAAGAAAGAAAGAATGAAATACAGAATGAAAGAAAGAAAGAATGAACGAAAGAAATGATGAAAGAAAGAAAGAAAAGAAAGAAAGGAAAGAAAGAAAGAAAGAATGAAAGAAAGAAAGAAAGAATAAATGAAAGAAAGAATGAAAGAAAGAAAGAAATGAAAGAAAAGAAAGAAAGAATGAAAGAAAGAAAGAATGAATGAAAGAAAGGAAGAATGAATGAAAGAAAGAAACAGTGAATGAAAGAAAGAAAGAAAGAATGTAAGAAAGAAAGACAGAAAAACTGAAAGAAAGGAAGAATGAAATAAAGAATGAAAGAAAGAATGAACGAAAGAAATAATGAATGAATGAAAGAAAGAAAGAAAGAATGAATGAAAGAATGACAGAAAGAAAGAAAG
>CM060306.1:19962618-19965118 GCA_030674185.1 Monoplex corrugatus | reverse complement strand
TTTTCTTTGCTGTCCATGGCCTCGCTAAATACGTCCTGCAGGGGACCGTTGAGGGAGGGAACCGGAGGAAAAGACAGAAAAAAACCCTGATTGTATGACAACATTGCAGAATGGACAGAGATGCCATTTGCAGAGACCCAGGTTTTGGCACACGACCGAAAGAGCTGGACTTATCAAGGAACACCCAAGTGTGCTGGACGGGACCTAGAGCAACAATGCTTCATCACTGGCCACACAGTCAACTTCCAACTCCCGACTATCATTCAGTGACCATTTATTTTCCAGGCGTAACATCGGATGTTGCGGGATGCTTTGTTTGGTCAGTGGTTAGGCTGGAGAAATCTGATGAACAGTTCTTTAGTACAGCGCCTCAAAGACTCTTTACTGGGTTAAGGAAGAAAAAAAAGAACAAGGAGATCTCATATCATCTATTGATGTGTTGTTTCCATTTGTCCCCGGACAAAACTCCTATAAAATGTTCTCATGAGCTACACTGAACAATGATGAAGTGAATGTCGCAGCAGTATAAAGTCCACCTACACTGGTGGGCGGTTTCACAGGGCTTGTGTGGTTCCGATGAATTGGTCTTGGTTGGGTGATGTAAGTAAGCTGATGTAAGTGGCTTATAGGCTGCTTCCACTGAGAGACAGTTCAGAAAAAAAACAAGCTGGGAACATGGGATAGGACACTATTTATCTATCTATCTATCTTTCTATCTATCTATCTATCTATCTATCTATCTATCTATCTATCTATCTATCTATCTATCTATCTATCTATCTATCTATCTATCTATCTATCTATCTATCTATCTATCAAGGATTGAATGTGTGGGACTGACTCCAACCCTTCTCATGGTCCAATCTGCATGAGCTGCGACTGTACAGTGCCCAAAGGAAATCCCGCTCGACGCGATGAGGGAAGGAAGGACAATTTTACCTGTTAGCACACCCTTCACTTTAGCATGAGTGTGAGTGTGGGTGCGCGTGTGTGTATGTGTGTTCGTTCCTTGATTTAACGTCTTTTCACTATAAGTGATATTAGACGGATAAAAATGGCATGGAGGATGATTTTTTTTTGGGGGGGGGGGGAGGGAGGAGGGGAAAGAAGGGAACAGAGTAAGAGACGGAAAAAATTTTAAAAGGAACCGGCAAGGTCTTTAGAAAAATGATATGGATGATTAGAGAAATGAAACTAGAACAACGCTAACATCAAATGTAAAAGAAAAATCGTCATAAAAAGCAAAACAAAACAAAATAAGATAATGATAATTAAAATAATAACCTTAAAGTAACGCATTAACAGGACTGTGAACCAATGATTCTGAAATTTTAACTAACAGAACTTGATCTGATATCACTTCTTTAAAATGCTTTTCAAGATAGTTTCCTTGTGTAAACATATTTGGTAAAAAATAACGAAGCTTTCTGCAGTAAAACAAACAGTGATACAATGTGAATTGTTCACCGCAAATACATAAAACGTTTTTACAATATTTTGTTTTCAAAGCGTTCAGTTGAATACGAAAATATGTGGTAACAATTAATCTCAAATGATATATCGAAGAATACTGCATTTTTTTACAGATATTTTGAACTGAAAGTTTGATTCTTTTTTGAGACACAAATTTTTCATTTAAATCTTCATGAAATCGAATCCATGATGCTAATTCTAGCGAGTTGTAAGCTTCTTTTACCGAGGTGTTAACATGTAATTCTATGGAATTTTCAAAACGGAGTGCACCGGATTTAGCTACTCTGTCAACTACGTTGTTGCCGTGAAGACCAACGTGAGAAGGCACCCAGCATAAACTGATTTCTGAGCCATTTATCTTTAAACAGTGTATTAGATGATTTGCCTCAATTATTAAATCAGGTCTTGTGTCTGTATCAAAAGACTGTAAGGCATATAATACAGATTTTGAATCAACAAACAGAACTACTTTGAAAGGCACAGGCCGAAGGCTTATTAAATAATGCAACGCTTGAACAACAGCGACCAATTCTGCTGTATATATAGATACATTTGCCCCAATGAAAAAAGACTTTTTAATGTTAAATTTTGGAACATAAAACGCTGCTCCAGCGCTCTGATTTGCTAAGACTGACCCATCAGTAAAAATGTGGAGGTGGGTACGGTACTTTTCATCGATGTGTTCACAAGCTGTGGATAGCGTAATGTTGACATTATCATCTTTTTTAACGTCTGCATAATCGAGATCAAACGTGGCCTTTAGCATTTCCCATGTAGGGATAGGCGTTAACATTGGTTTTTCGGCTATTTCATCCATTGTTATGCTGGATTGTTTGATCAGGTCAGATATGTAAGTTGCGGTTGTAATTTGTGATGAAATGTTTTTTGCTCGTTTTGGAAAGTCAATATCAGACCTGATTTTAATTTCTTTGCTCACAAAATTATTCGCTTGTGAAGTAGTTCTAATTGCAAACTTTGCTGTAGCTAGCTCACGATGGTTGTTTAGAGGTAGAATTCCAGCAACTTT
>CM060306.1:19942618-19957618 GCA_030674185.1 Monoplex corrugatus | reverse complement strand
AGCATCTCCCCCACCCTTCTCGTCCCCAGCCACTCTGCAAGTCCGTCCAGCATTTTTTCCCTGGGTCTACCCGGTGCTCTCTTTCCCTCCAGCTTTCCCGTTGTGACCAGGTGCTCCAAATCCCCCTTCCTCATAAAATGGCCTATAAATGTTGCCTGTCTTTTCCTAATCTTCCTTATGAGTGATCTACTTGTGTCTGCCTCCATCAAGACTGTCTCGTTTGTTTTCTTTGCTATCTATGGAACTCTCAACATTCTTCTTAGAAACCACATCTCGGCTGCTTCAATCTTGTTCTGGCTTTGTTTGTTGACTGTCCACGCTTCGCATCCGTACAAAAGTATTGGTTCTATATAACGTTCAAGAACTATCTTCCTGATGTTAATTGATAGGCATTTGTTGGTAAGAATGCTTGTCATCTTCTTGAATGCTGTTTTGGCTTGGCCTATTCTGTTCTCATGTTGTACTAAAACCGTCTTCCTTCGTTGGCTTCGTCGCACGCACAGCCACCCATTTCCTCTGTATGGGGAGACGGAGCAGGGCTCTATACTGGCACAGCGGACGATGCCAAGGTACGCTCCATTCATCCAGCGGGATATGGTGCATTATTGTGTTTCATTACAGAAATGGTAATTTCTTCTTAAATATCCCATCTTTGTGGCAGATTTTATGCTCAGTGCATTCAGGTTCAGGTTCACATTGCTTAAAGCCTAGTCGACTACTAGAGCCATGTCAGGGCTAACACCACGCCATGAACGACGACCAGGTTACTCAGTGCATGAATTACAATATACAAGTATATCTATATATATATACATATATATCTTTGTATGTATATATATATATATATAATATATATATATATATATATATATATATACAGGGGGGTGCATGCGAAAGTAGGTATACAGTAAGTATCACATCATTATTATAATGCTTAATTCCGCTCTCGATTAGAGGAGTGTGTGAATATCGACGGCAAGCAGTTTGAGTATCTGAGGGATTAAGGCTGTGCTTGTTATTACATGTTTTTGCAATATTCATTTGTTTGTATAATGAATGCAATAAGTATTGTACGTGTTTTCTTTTTTCATAACTGTATACCTACTTTTGCACCCCCTGTATATATATATATATATAGATACTATATATATATATATATATATATATATATATATATATATGTGTGTGTGTGTGTGTGTGTGTGTGTGTGTTTCTGATAAATAGAAAAAGTGCCAGAAAGAAAGGCAAAAGGCTCTGTTTGGACTGCTGTCCACTTACGTTGCTGCTGTTTACTTAAGGGTCTCAAAGACGACGCCATAATGGTGATGACACTTGCGGGTTTTCCGTTTGTAAGGAACCGTAAAAAGACGAAAATACAATCAGAACGCCTATCTATAATACAACCTGACAAGACAGGTGCAAATGTTCGGCCAACTGACGTTTGTCAAGCGTGAATGTAAGATCACAAACAAACACCAAACTCAAAAAAATCAGGAGAAAAAGACTGAAACTTCCCTGCTGCCTTGGCCAGCTTGAGCGCTGGTAGTCGCACTTGTTTTGGATTTCTGTGTGTAAACAATTGTTTTGAACGCCATTTGTTTTTTTTTTTTTAGTTAGGTGATCACGTTTGGTTTCTTATCTGTGACCGAAATCATAATATTGAATGAAACAGATAAACTACATTATATATTCAACAAACAACTCATTCGGTTCTGTCAAAACAAAATTAAACCAACGATTCTTTCACCATTTCTTTCATCATCTTGCTGATGTCGGAAAACACATCAAATGTGGGCAGTAAAAGGTTTTCAGCCCTCGATGAAATGTGTAGGAGACTATTAAAGTTATCTTAAAAAAAACCCATTCTGAGCAAAGGTGAAAAAAAACCAACCCAAACACACACACACACACACACATACACACACACACACACGCACGCACACACACACACACACACACACAAAAAACACACACACACACACACACACACACACACACACACACACACACACACACACACACACACACACACACACACACACACACAAATAAAGATCCATGCCTCACATCGTTGAAACTCTTACATATCAATCTAATGTATGCATTGATCAAATCTTCCAAACAAAATTTGAAAAACGAAAATAACCCCTCAACTAAAGACAAGAGATCATAATAGTCTAAATCATTGTGGGCCAATATCATTATTATCTGTGGTCTCTAAACCATTACAGGCCAATATCATTATTATCTGTGGTCTCTAAACATACAGGCCATATCATATCATCTGTTGTCTCTAAACCATTTCAGGCCAATATCATTATTATCTGTTGTCTCTAAACCATTACAGGCCAATATCACTATTATCGTGGTCTCTAACATTACAGGCCAATGTCATTATTATCTTGGTCTCTAAACCATTACAGGCAATATCACTATTATCTGTTTTCTAAACATTACAGGCCAATATCACTATATCTGTGGTCTCTAAACCATTACAGGCCAATGTCATTATTATCTGTGGTCTCTAAACCATTACAGGCCAATATCACTATTATCTGTGGTCTCTAAACCATACAGGCCAATATCATTATTATCTGTGGTCTCTAAACCATTACAGGCCAATATCATTATTATCTGTGGTCTCTAAACCATTACAGGCCAATATCATTATTATCTGTGGTCTCTAAACCATTACAGGCCAATATCATTATTATCTGTGGTCTCTAAACCATTACATGTACAGGCCAATATCACTATTATCTGTGGTCTCTAAACCATTACAGGCCAATATCATTATTATCTGTGGTCTCTAAACCATTACAGGCCAATATCATTATTATCTGTGGTCTCTAAACCACTACAGGTCAATATCACTATCATCTGTGGTCTCTAAACCACTACAGGTCAATATCACTATCATCTGTGGTCTCTAAACCATTACAGGCCAATATCATTATTGTCTGTGGTCTCTAAACCATTACAGGCCAATATCATTATTATCTGTGGTCTCTAAACCATTACATGTACAGGCCAATATCACTATTATCTGTGGTCTCTAAACCATTACAGGCCAATATCATTATTATCTGTGGTCTCTAAACCATTACAGGCCAATATCACTATTATCTGTGGTCTCTAAACCATTACAGGCCAATATCACTATTATCTGTGGTCTCTAAACCATTACAGGCCAATATCACTATTATCTGTGGTCTCTAAACCATTACAGGCCAATATCATATTGTCTGTGGTCTCTAAACCATTACAGGCCAATATCACTATTATCTGTGGTCTCTAAACCATTACAGGCCAATATCACTATTATCTGTTGTCTCTAAACCACTTGAAAGAGATGTTCACGAATACATGGTAAATTTTATGAAATTCATAAAGGTCATTCATCATTTCACCCAGTTTCAATTAGGTTACTGCTCTTTCAAATATGACAAATTCTTGGTTATCAGCCATAGGTGAAACAAATTTATCAGGTGTTCTCCTCTAAGACTTTAAGAAAGTCTTCGATCTCATTGACCATAATACCTTTCTTTCAAACTTACTCTATCTGAATAACTTCCATATCCTCACTTTCTTCTTTAAGGAAACGGTACAGTGTGTATATGCTCCTGGTAGATATTTTCTGAAGTGAAGGTATCGTGGGTACCACAAAGTTCAATTCTAGGTCCTATCTTATTTTGTATCTACGTTAATAACTTACCCTTAGATATAACATCAAACTGCTATGAATGTTTTATGGTTGCTGATGACACTACTCTAAACACATCTGGGAAACAGATTTCGGAAATCCAGGAAACATTACAACTATGAGATTGTTGTAATGCAAACCTTAAGCAGATCAGTTCTACAAAAAACAAAATCAATGATGATAACAATAAAGTTTTCTGAAGTTGTGAAGTTCTGAAGCTGATGAGACTGGCCTTCAACAATTCCCTGTAATTCCATGTATTGTCTTACCGGTCTTTCTTGGTCGAGGTATCCTTTGCTTCAGCTCCGTCCGTATATGAGCGTTTTGGGGATACGGTTGTCTTCCAAACAGACAACATGTTTTGTCCAGTGAAGCTGGCATTTGATGAGAAGACACTCTGTTCTTGGCACACCAACACTTATGGACCTGCACAGAAACCTTTGGCGGAACTATCCCAGCGGTTCAGTGAGTCATTGGTAGGTAGTCCATGTTTCGTAGCAGTACAGCAAGGTGGCTCATGACTACTGTTTGCCTACAACAATCTCTACGGCAAGTCCGATTTACACTTTACAAAACGACAATCACTGCACAGTCAGGGATCCACACTGATGATTGTCCCTGCCAGTGTGAACATCGCCACTGCGGCCATGTAAGACATGAAACCACTGATAACGAAGACCTTGATGTCAATTCACCACCAGCACAAATATAGCACAATGGATGGAACTAGATTCACCATGAGAACTGAACATGAATATGAGAGTCTTCAAAATGCTATGATGGGTTATGAGAACGGGAATGATAATGACACCTTGCAACTTTCCGTTTGGTTTTGAGTTTGCATAACTGAAGGATTCCTGCAATTGCATATTCTGGTGTTTTCAACGATTCCTCATTTACATGCTCTGGTGTCAAACAGGCCTGGAAGATGCAGACACCGCGGTGTTGGTTAATAAATCTGAGCTACATCCTCAAAGTCACGCCCATATGAATATTCTCAACGTAATTCAAATCTGGTCAGAAGCTTGTCTACCAACTATCTTTTTTCTTCATATTTTTGACTGCTGTAGATTTAAACCTTCAACCTCTGTCACCAGTCTGAGAGACTAAGCATTAGATGGTCAGTTAAGTTTGTATTCACACTAAATGACATGTCCTATTTTCTGTAGCTTTAACATCCACAATCCTGATATGACCCTCAGCGGTTGGCGGGGCTTAGAACACACGAACAAGCCACATGTTTTAAAACAACAACAACAAACAAACAAAACAAACAAACAATTAAACAAACAAAACCAAAACCAAATCAAACCAAAAAAAAAAAAGAACTCGGACACAGACACAGACACAACACCACACACACAACACACACACACACACACACACACACACACACACACACACACACACACACACACACACACACACCACCACACACACACACACACACACACACACACGCATACACATACACACACACACACACACACACACACACACTTCTTTGCCATTTACCAACTTCTAACAAACTGTTAATTAGATTGTTTCAACAAACACCTATTCAGACACTGCTTACATGGTGATGTAATTTTAAGGACATTAAAAAGCCCTTTAGCGATTCAGAGAAGCATAAGAATGCTGATGAAGACTAACTACAGAAGTAAACAATATGAACGACTCAGACCTGCCAGACAAAACCCATATAATTGCAGAGGCAGGGTGCCAGACAAAAGTATGATGATTACTAACTCTGTTGCTTAACGGCTGAATGCTGATGAAGACACTAAACGTTAAACCCTCTAACAAAACAGGCTCACTGAATGAAGCACAAAATTGCCACGTTTTGTTCTAAAGCAAATTTTGGATCATAGATGTGGAAAAACTTGGCACAAGCAAGGGGCTTACTGTGTTAACCATGTTGCTTACCATAATGATCAGTTGCTTATCATAATGAGCATACTGTTTACCATAATGACCATGTTTTCGTATGATAATGATCATCTTGTTTTTTATCATAATGAGCATGTTGTTTAGTGTAATGACCATACTGCGTATCATAATGATCATACTGGTTATCGTAATCATCATATTGCTTATCATAATCATCATATTGCTTATCATGATTACATTATTGCTTATCATAATGGTGTTATATTGCTTACCATAAGTACCATATCGCTTACCACAATGGCATATTGCTTATCATAATGAGCATATTGCTTACCATACTGGTCACGTTGCTTACATAGTGATCATATTGCTTACTATGATGATCATGTGGCTTATCATAATGACCATGTCGCTTATCGCCATGATCATGTTACCTAACGTAATGACATGTTGCTTATCGTTATGACTTTGCTATCGTAATGAATATGTTGCTTATCGTAATGAATATGTTGCTTATCGTAATGAGATGTGCTTAGGTGAAATGCAGGCGCAGCGTGAAACCAAGGCTTTTAGAAGCTCGCTGAATCAGTTCCCTTGTTCTGGCTATTGTTTTTTCTTGCCTATCACAAGTGGCATACGTGTACGTGTGTGTGTGTGTGTGTGTGTGCGCGTGCGTGGTGCGTGGTGGTGTGTGTGTGTGTGTGTGTGTGTGTGTGTGTGTAACGTTTGTGTGTGTGTAGTGTATGTATGTGTGTGGTGTATGTTGTATGTGTGTATGTATGTATGTATGTATGTATGTATGTATGTATGTTGTATGTATGTATTATGCATGTATGTATGTCTGTATGTATGATGTATGTATCTGTCTGTCTGTCTATCTATACAAACATACATACATACATACATACATACATACATACATACATTCATACTTAAAACACACACACATATATATTATCTGTATATATATATATATACATGTATATATATGCATAAATATATATATATATATCTATATATATGTCTATAGATATGTATATATATATATATATATATATATATATGTGTGTGTGTGTGTGTGTGTGTGTGTGTGTGTGTGTGTGTGTGTGTGTTTACTTACTATCAGTAGTTGAGATGGACCACGTGTGTGACTCAGTGGGATGTTGGCATATGGCTGACAGACTGACATTTCTGTCCATCTACTGTCCGTTTTTTTACGTTATAGTTACGTAATATGCGTCCGATCGTGCAGGGAATGGAAAATTGTTAGCTTATCAGATCACTACTACAGTTCTGTACCTTTGTAGGACACTCAACTCTAGGCTGGCGTTTCTATGGGCCATGAAATCTGGGAAAAGGGATTTAATTCGGATTTAAGTTCTAAAACGTTGAGGTTGCAAATCCAGCGCATTGACCACTGTGTTATTTCATTGATCAGTTATGTTCGCATCTGTATTGCCAATACTTTTTCATAGTACCATGCTTGTATTTTTTGTTTCGTTTTTTTTTTAGCAAGTATCATTTCTTGAGACACTGAACGTTTTGGCATACTATTGTGAATATAGACACCCTGACATTTATGTTATCCTTAGAATTTGTTTGTATTCCTACTCAGCAGATTGCTTTGAATAAGCTGGTGCCTTGAAAAAAAAACAACAACAAAAAACAAGACTGCTTTGAATAAGCAGGTACTTTGAAAATGAAAACATGCAGCTCAGAATGACACAAGGATGGAATTTCATGTAAGACAAAGAAGTGGAAGATGTCTGATCATTTACATGTGCAAGTACCATTTAGAATTTACACTGAAGAAAATGAAGGCTTTATTGTAAATACTAATTTCAATATTGAATGTGCAGATAATTGGAAATACAAGCTTATAATGAAAACGAAAAATGAAAAGACACAAGGCTAACAGTTATAATGAAACGAAATGAAAGACAAGCTACTAAGGAGCAGCAGTATGCGAGCTGATGGCAGGACGGGACTGCCCGAAAGACAGATGAAGACCAGAGAGAGGCGAGAGAGGGGTCTTCCATTCTCTCTTGGTCCGGTGGCTGGGCTGGATCTGGTTGGTGCGCGTTGTGTTGCTATGTCCCAGGGTTTATCATCTCCCCACCTTGCCATTCGGTTTGTAAACAAGGTAACTGATGCCTGGGTCCGAATGGATCATGCAACGGATGGACAGCCCTATTGCTTGATGAAATGACTGTTGAGTGTCGTCTGTAGCTTAGGAAATGATTGTCCGGAGAGTGGTGAGGCATTGATGCTCCGGGTCCCATCCGTACCTCTGGTGTTTCTTGTTAACTTTAATGTGCAGACAAATAAAAATACAAGCTCACATTAAAAAAAAAGAAAAACGAAGAGACACAAAGCTATTTCAGATGTCTGGTAATCTCTGCAAAGGACAGTTTTGAACTTGTATTCAGATGTCTGATCATCTGCGGGGGGTACAATTCTAAAAATTCACTTTCGTGACGTTATAAGACGGTTTTATGCACATTTTCAGGAGCGGTGGTTAAGTGGGTAAACGGTGAACTTCCAGTCAGAGGGTCCTGGGTTCTATCCATCTTCTTCCGCTTGCTGGGTTAAAAGGGTGGAGATTTTCACGATTGCCTAGGTCAAAATGTGTGCAGACCTGCCAGTACCGAAACTCCCTTCGTGTGCATACGCATGGAGAATATCAAATATGTACGTTAGGGATCCTGTACGTTATGTTAGTGGTTGGCTTATAGAAACATGATAGCATGCATGCCCACCAACGATGCAGACTTTGCAACAGCATAGTGGATTGTGGTCAGCTCGCGTGACTTGACTTCTTGTGCTCCCTACTATCTTGCGTGATACGTTGTGCGTTCAGTAGAGTTTGGAGAATATCGCCATTGAAGAACGATTTATGCGCAGATTCACATGGTTGAAGAGTATGGACACTCAGTGTGGTACACGTGACTAAGCAAAACAGTAAATTATGAATTACTTCCTCATCCTGCACCATGCCTACCTTCCTAAATTACAACCATCATCATTCATGTCAATGCCTGTCATTTTGTTAATATGTTGGTCTGTAAACTCTTATCTTAATCATTTCACGACTGTGGTCTGTTTGCTGCCCATCTTAATATTTCCATTACATGTATTCTGGTGGTGTCAGCTTGGTGCTTCGTGGGTCATTCTGCCCATGTCTTATTTCAAGATCTTGCCTGCGCATAGGATTTTGCGCAGGCTCAAATAATCTGCCAGACAATTTGCTAGCAAATTTGGATGGAACGCATATGGAAATGACTGCGTGCGGGAAATCCCTCCTTCAAATGGGAAACCCCTAAAGGTTTGTCATGGATGTAGGTAATAGAGACCAGCGTCTGTCTGTGCTAGCATTATGAAGATTGTGCCCATCTCCTGTCCGTTGCTGCTATACCTTCTCCCATCTCAGAACAGGGTCAGGTACTGATTCACAGCTGAGTGAATTGGGAGACTAAATGCAGAAACTTTTTCCTCCAGAAAGATTTGGATTTTGCAAATCTAAACAGAGCGACTGTAAGATGGGAGCTTCAGCTGTACTACAGCAAAGCCTCTATTTCTACGTACCCGCAGAATGAAAAAGAATCGTTAACTATTGAATTCTAAGTGGCCTGCAATGTAAGAGAAGAATGCTGATGAAAACATTATATGTCAGCGAATCAGACCCACCAGACAAGACGCATGATTCTCGATCTCATGTTCATTCCAAAATTGTTCTTTGAATTTCAGAGACTGCAAAGCATGGTGCCAGACAAGGGAAATAATGGCTGTGTTGCATATGAGAGAGCTTCAAGAAGCCATTTGTTAAGTTGGGTCACACTGCAAGGCTGAATGCAGAAACTTTTTCTCCAGAAAGATTTGGATTTTGCAAATCTGAACAGACAGACTGTAAGATGGGAGCTTTAGCTCTACACTAGCAAAGCCTGTATTCTTACATATATTTTATCGGCAGATTATAAAAAAAAACTTCATTAACAACTGAATTCTAAGTGGCCTTTCATCTTGCTGAAGAATGCTGATCAAACATTATACCGGCAACAAAACTATGCCAGCGATTCAGGCCTTGCAGACAAGACACATGATTCCCACGCTTATTCCAAAACGATTCTTTGAATTATGGAGGCAGTAAAGCAGGATGTCAGACAGGGGAAGTAATGGTTCTGTTACATATAAAGCCTGGAAGGGAAGCCACTCCATGAAGGCAATATTTTCAGGCAATTTTGTCATTCTTTCTCCTGCACTCAGTCATTTCCATATGCGTTTCATCCAAATCTGTCAGCAATTATCTGGCAGATTATCTGAGCCTATGTGCTGACAAGGTCTTGAAATGGGGAATGGACAGAATGACCCACGAATATATGTATATGTATGTATGCACGTATGTGTGCACGTA
Organism: Monoplex corrugatus; assembly: GCA_030674185.1. Taxonomy (NCBI): domain Eukaryota; kingdom Metazoa; phylum Mollusca; class Gastropoda; order Littorinimorpha; family Ranellidae; genus Monoplex; species Monoplex corrugatus. Next base: position 19,947,614 of record CM060306.1, on the reverse strand, counting down.
TGTATGCATGCATGTATGTATGTATGTATGTATGTATGTATGCATGCATGTATGTATGTATGTATGTATATATGTATGTATGTATGTATGTATGTATGTATGTATGTATGTATGCATGTATGTATGTATGTATGTATGTATGTATGTACGCATGTATGTATGTATGTATGTATGTATGCATGTATGTATGTATGTATGTATGTATGTATGTATGTATGTATGCATGCATGTATGTATGTATGTATATATATATGTATGTACGTATGTATGTATGCATGCATGCATGCATGTATGTATGTATGTATGTATGTATGTATGTACATGTATGTATGCATGCATGTATGTATGTATGCGAAGGGAAGCACTCCATGAAGCTGGTTTGTCAGGCACCGTGTTGAATTAGTTCCCTGCTGTTAGCGACATGCTTTTCTTTCTCTGGTCATAGTTAGCGCACATTTGTGCTGTTTGGTTGAGTTCTTTTGTGTGATTGGTTTACTTGTTTGCACTCCTTTGTCACTTTCTTTCTTTTTAATATCTCTCTGTCTCTCTCTGTCTCTGTTTCTGTCTCTCTGTAGCTGTCTCCGTCTGTCTGTCTGTCTCACTACCTCTCTGATTCTCTGTCTATTGTCCGTCTCTCTGCCTGCCTCGTTCTCTTTCTGTCTGTCTCTGTCTGTCTCTCTTTCTCTCTGTCTGTCACTCTTTCTCAGTCTCTCTCTCTCTCTCTCTCTCACGCTCGGGGGGGCTACTTCCGGCATTGAAGTGTTGACAACGTGTGACGAGCCGTCTGACTTAAAACGCTTACTCCTGGTTCCAGAGCCCTTACTTGTGCAAAAATACCAGGTAGGCTGCAGCATGCCAGAGGTGGCGTTGTGCTTCCGCTCCGTTTGTGGTACTTTTCAGTCCGTGTACACTGCTTTTATGCATCGAAGAGTTCTAAAGAGAAATGCTCTGTTTGTACGGACATTGAAAATGTGCAATGTGCAAGCCGGTGTTGTGGTAGGGTTGATCCTCACCTTTTTTTACTACGGACATTTATTGCAACGCTGTGGAGACATCGAGATGAACCCCGGACCACGATCTGCTGGCAAGACAGGCAGCACAAGGCAGACACTACTGAGTTCCAGCGCAAGTCCTGCTGCCTCTGCATCTTCTACTTTTGGGACACATGCATCTTCTCCCAACAGGGAACCAACGACCGCCGACGTCATCGCCATGCTCCAAGAAATGCAAAAACATGATAAGACCATGGACTGTAAGTTAGATGATGTAAAAGACGAGATGAAAGCCCTGAATGACAAATTTAATTCATTACAGGAGGAAGTTAAAAAACTTAGAGAAGAGACACAAGACTTGCGTAACAAGAATGCAGAACTTGAAAAAGCTAACTCGGAGCTCATGGACAAAGTAAACAATCTTGAGAGAAAATCTGATGATTTGGAAGGACGTTCAAAACGACAGAATGTCATTTTTTATGGCATGGAACGAAAGGATAAGGAGACAAATGAAGACTGTGAAAAATTAGTGCAAGATCTTGTTTCAGAAAAGATGGGTGTGGAAGGGGAGGTGGCTTTTGATAGAGTTCACAGGTTAAGTGCAAAACGTGACTCTCCTATCATTGCACGATGCACCTTTTATAAGGACAAGATCCGTATCCTTAAAGCCAAAATGAAGTTGAAGGGGAGTCAGATTTTTGTCGGAGAAGATTTCTCCAGCAAGGTGCGTGAATTAAGGCGCAAATTGACCCCACATTTGAAAAAGGCCAGGTCTGAGGGAAAGAGAGTGGCAATGGTTTTTGACCATCTCGTTATCGACGGGAAAAAGTTCGGGCTTAATGCCACAGAACAATTAGTGGAACTAAGATAGGTCATTGGCCGGCCCGTTCATGATAAAATGTATGCGTCCTTTTCCAAAGGGAACGAACAAAAACTAACACCGGTGCACATCTCCACGCACGACGGACATAGGCCTATTGGCGACTGTCTCTCATGTGAAGGGCTTAATTCACGTGGAGAAGAGTTGATTGAAAGCGTTACTCCCGACCTTCATGGTTGGCAGACGTGTTCTTTGAATGATGTACGCGACAGATATAAGTCGGATGTAGAATCAAAATCGAAAATAACTGAAAGTTTTCATATGTATGATAATAACCATGTGCATAGTAAGGACTCAGATGTGTACCCGTGCTTGAGTAAAACGATCTCTTTTCTCTCATGGAACGTTAACGGTTTATTTTCCAAAGTTACTGAAAAAGATTTTGTTTCGTATGTGTGTGAGTTTGACTTCATAAGCTTTGGAGAAACATTTTTGGAAAAGTGTCACACAGATGTTTTTGTTGGCTATACTGTATTTTGCAAGCCAGCGGTAAAGCTTTCGTCCCAAGGGAGACGATCTGGGGGATTGGTTTGTTTGGTAAAAAACCAGTTGGTTCCTTTCATAACATGGATTGATATTAAACAAACTAATATATGTGCATTTGTTATCGATAAACATATTTTTGGTACTTCAAAAATGTTTTGTTTGTTTGTGCTTATGTTCAGCCAGAAGGTTCACCTTACTATACACATTTCGATGTTGATAACGGAATCTCTGTTTTGGAAGAATGTCTCGTTGATTGTTTGCTGTCGTTAGGTGATGCGGAAATATTACTTTGTGGAGATCTGAACAGCAGAACGTCAAATTTTTCTCCAGAAATTTACGACTGTTTTGGTATTGACTCGTTGACGAATAGTCAACCGTCATGTACAGATCGCAGATCTGAAGATTCAGTTTTAAATAATTACGGTAAAATGTTGTTGAATTTGTGTGCTGCATTTGGTTTGTATATTTTGAATGGAGTTTGTAATGGCGACCATCAGGGTCGCTATACTTACATATCTGAGAATGGGTGCAGCGTGAACGATTATTTTCTTATTTCTAAAGATCTTTTTTCTTCTGTTTGTAATGATTGTACCTTATATATATCTGATCGCATTGATTCGGACCATTTTCCTGTTCAGTTACATATTACTTTCCCAAATGAAAATACATTTGGAACGGATGTTTGTGACAGTGACACAGTGACTGAAAAATTTGTGTGGAGTGATGAAAATGGTCATGTTTATAGATCAAATTTACAGAAAGAGGAGACGCGTTTGAAATTTCAATCTGCTATGAATTTGATTGATGTAGATGTAGATGATGCTTTGAACGTGTTCAATGACTGTATTAAAGATAATGCTGAAAATATGAAAAGATACTTGCATAGTAACAAGACAAACACAAATAGTGATTGGTTCGACTTTGAATGTTTAACAGCCAAACGGAATGTCCGAAGATTGTTAAAAAGATTTAGAAAAACTTTAAGCGATGAGGTCAGATGTATGTATACTATTGCTAGAAGAGAATATAAAAATCTTCTGAAAAGAAAGAGAAGATTCTTTAATCTAGCATTATTGAACAGCTTGGTGTCCACATTGAATGACCAACAGGCATTTTGGAAATCCGTTAAAAAGGCATCATTTAAAAGAAGTCACTCAAAACGTTGCATTACTGTTAACACGTGGTTTGAACATTTTCGTTCTCTGTTAGATAAAGATGTTGTGCAAGAGGTTGAGTATACTATGCAAGTCAATGAGGAAACAGATGACCATCTTAATCGTCCTATTTCAGTGGATGAAGTTGTGTCCGCCATGCGTAAACTAAAGAATGATAAAGCTGCAGGTCCTGATCTTATTATTGGTGAATTCTTTAAAAATGGAACAGAAGATACAATTCAGTTTTTCCTGAAACTATTCAATAAACTTTTTGATGATGGCATATTTCCAGAAAGTTGGTCAGAATCAATAATTTTACCATTATTTAAGAAAGGGGACGCCAGTAATCCAAATAATTACAGAGGAATTTCTCTCTGTAATATAAGCAGTAAATTATATAGCACCATTATCAATAAGAGGTTACAGGAATGGGTTACAATTAATGATATTACAGGAGATCACCAAGCTGGCTTTAAGAAGGGATATTCTACAATAGATCATATGTTTACTCTCCTCTCATTTATTCAGAAACAGTTTTCTTGTAATAATAATAAATAATAATTACAATATTTATATAGCGCAAAATCTTGATAAAATCAAATCTAAGCGCTGAAGCAGACACACACGCAAGCACGCACGCACGCACGCACGCACACACACGCACGCACGCACACACACACACACACATACACACACACACACGCATGGCTATAAATGGGGAGAAAGAATAAAAGCAATAAAAGCAAGAATAAAAGCAATGGAAAATTATAGAGAGCATAGCATATACAATTATATATTATAACCATGTGATTCCCTCCGAGCGGAGACAGGCTGCAGAGGGGGGTTAGGATTTTATGCGGAGGAGAAAAGGTGAGTTTTGAGAGCGGACTTGAAGGAGACAAAAGTAGGTTGCTGACGGACTGAGAGAGGAAGTTTGTTCCAGGAGAGTGGACCAGAAACAGAGAAGGCTCGTGGACCATAGGTATTGAGCTTAGTGCGTGGAAAGCGAAAAGTCAGAGGATCGGAGGCAGAGCGGAGGGTACGTGAGGGAAGATAGATCTCAAGTAGGCTTGACAGGTAATCGGGGCTGCGTTATTGAGGCTTTTGTAGCACATGGTGTCTAGTTTGTACTGTATGCGCTTTGATACAGGGAGCCAGTGAAGTTGTGCCAGGAGAGGAGATATGTGGTCAGCTTTTTTCTTTTTGAGTACAAGGCGTACAGCATTGTTTTGAATGCGCTGTAGGATGTGAATGGTGGAGGCAGGAAGACCAGACAGGAGTGAATTGCAATAGTCAATGCGAGACATTATGAAGGAGAGAACGAGTTTTGCAGTTGTTTCGACAGAGAGATACTTCCTGATCAGCCTTATACGATGGAGATGATAGTAGCAAGATCTGGCAGTTTGAGAAACAAAGTTGTTCATGGAGAGGGTAGAGTCAATGCAGACACCAAGGTTTTTAGCTGAATCAGAAATTGGGACTGA
>CM060306.1:19932618-19935118 GCA_030674185.1 Monoplex corrugatus | reverse complement strand
TAAATATGTTTATGCGTGCACGCATGCCACCGCTCCATATACATGTGTGTGTCTCTATAGCTCAGTATGCGTCAGGCAGGAATCATACGCTCGTATGCTGTTTTATTAAGATAGGTCTTTCCCATCTCTGTCATTTTTTTTTATAGGCAAATCCGCTGAATCGTCAGTATTGAAAATAAGTGATCCAAATGTCTTTTTTTTCTTTTCGTTTGTGGGCAGAGAGTCGTTTGTTTTCGTTTCTTTTGCCTCTTATTGTTTTTGATTGTTGTTGTATTGTTATTCATGTTGTTTTCTTTTTATCTTATTCTTTGATTATCCTGTCAATTTTGTCTTTTCTTTCATTTCGTTTGTTGTTTGTTTGTTTGTTTGCTTTCCTTTTCTTTGTTTCTTTCTTTTTTTCCTTTCTTTCTTTTGTTTTCTTTTTTTCATTCCCTTCTATATTTCTTTCTTTCTTCCTTTTCTTGTTTTTTTCTTTCTTCTATCTTTTCTCTCTGCCTTCTTTTTTTTCTGTCTTTTTTCTTTTTGTCTTTCTTCCTTTTCTTTCTCCCTTTCTGTTCTTTCTTTCTTTCTTTTCTATCTGTCTTTCTTTCTTTCCTTTTCTTTCTTTTCTTTTCTTTTCTTTCTTCTTTCTTTTCTTTCTTTCTTTTTCGTTCATTCTTTTCTTTTAATTTCTTTTCTTTCTTTCCCTTCTATCATACTTTGTTTCTTACTTTTTTTGTCTTTCCTTTCTTTTTTTCTTTTCGTTTTGTCTTTCTTTTCTGTTTGTCTTTCTTTCTTTTTCTTTCCTTCTTTTCTTTCTTTTCTGTCTTTCTTTCTTTTTTTGTTCTTTCTTGTCTTTCTTCCTGTCTTTTTTGTTTCCTTTCTTCCTTCCTTCCTTTCTTTCTTCTTCTCTCTCTCTCTCTCTCAATTTTCTTTGTATTTTCCCCCATTACTAGTTAACATGGACCACGTGTGTGACCCAGTGGAGTGCCACAATAATGCTGGCAGGTTGATGCTTTCACTGTCTAGCTGGAGTCTGTTTCCCCAAGTTACTGGTTATGCAATAAGCGTCCAGCCGCGCAGGGGAAGAAAAGAGAAGGTTGGTCATTTATTTGTTTCCTTGTTTCCCTGTCTGTCTGCCTGTCTGTCTATCTGTTTGTTTCTGTCTGGCTGTATCTCTCTCTCGTTCTCTGAATGTCTGTCTGCCTGTCTGTCTGTCTGTCTGTCTGTCTGTTTCTGTCTGGCTGTATCTCTCTGTCCTTCTCTGTATGTCTGTCTGTCTTTCTGTCTGTTTCTGTCTGGCTGTATCTCTCTGTCCTTCTCTGTACGTCTGTCTGTCTTTCTGTCTGTTTCTGTCTGGCTGTATCTCTCTGTCCTTCTCTGTACGTCTGTCTGTCTGTCTGTCTGTCTGTCTGTCTGTTTCTGTCTGGCTGTATCTCTCTGTCCTTCTCTGTATGTCTGTCTACCTGTCTGTTTCTGTCTGGCTGTATCTCTCTGTCCTTCTCTGTACGTCTGTCTGCCTGTCTGTCTGTCTGTCTGTTTCTGTCTGGCTGTATCTCTCTGTCCTTCTCTGTACGTCTGTCTACCTGTCTGTCTGTCTGTCTGTTTCTGTCTGGCTGTATCTCTCTGTCCTTCTCTGTATGTCTGTCTACCTGTCTGTCTGTCTGTCTGTCTGTTTCTGTCTGGCTGTATCTCTTCTGTCCTTGCTCTGTACGTCTGTATGCCTGTCTGTCTATCTGTCTGTTTCTGTCTGCTGTATCTCTCTGTCCTTCTCTGTACGTCTGTATGCCTGTCTGTCTATCTGTCTGTTTCTGTCTGGCTGTATCTCTCTGTCCTTCTCTGTACGTCTGTATGCCTGTCTGTCTATCTGGCTGTATCTCTCTGTCCTTCTCTGTACGTCTGTATGCCTGTCTGTCTGTCTGTTTCTGTCTGGCTGTATCTCTCTGTCCTTCTCTGTATGTCTGTCTGCCCGTCTGTCTGTCTGTTTCTGTCTGGCTGTATCTCTCTGTCCTTCTCTGTACGTCTGTATGCCTGTCTGTCTATCTGTCTGTTTCTGTCTGGCTGTATCTCTGTCCTTCTCTGTACGTCTGTATGCCTGTCTGTCTATCTGTCTGTTTCTGTCTGGCTGTATCTCTCTGTCCTTCTCTGTACGTCTGTATGCTGTCTGTCTATCTGTCTGTTTCTGTCTGGCTGTATCTCTCTGTCCTTCTCTGTACGTCTGTATGCTGTCTGTCTATCTGGCTGTATCTCTCTGTCCTTCTCTGTACGTCTGTTGCCTGTCTGTCTGTCTGTTTCTGTCTGGCTGTATCTCTCTGTCCTTCCTCTGTATGTCTGTCTGTCTTCTGTCTGTCTGTTTCTGTCTGGCTGTATCTCTCTGTCCTTCTCTGTATGTCTGTCTGCCTGTCTGTCTATCTGTCTGTTTCTGTCTCGATGTATCTCTCTGTCCTTCTCTGTATGTCTGTCTGCCTGTCTGTCTATCTGTCTGTTTCTGTCTCGATGAATCTCTCTGTCCTTCTCTGTA
>CM060306.1:19905118-19922618 GCA_030674185.1 Monoplex corrugatus | reverse complement strand
AATAAATAGTTAGATAAATAAACAAACAAATAAATAAATAAAATAAACAGATAAATAAACGAACGAACAAACAAACAAACAACAAACAACAAACAAACAAACAAACAACATAAATAAATAGATAAATGAATAAATGATAAACAAACTGAAGATACAAAACACAAGAAAAGAAAGAAAAAGATAATAAACAAACTAGAAAAAAGCAAACATATAAATATACTAGAAGAAAACAATATCAACAACAACAACAAAATCAGAATCCTTGCAACACTATCTTTGTCATCATGCACATACGTAAAGTGTTCACAAAAACTCTGATGTTGCTTGTACCCATCTTATATACACCTTTGTTCACCTGTTCACATACAGCTTTGTTTCCCCTGATCTGCTCACCTTTGTACCTCTGTTCGTGTACACTTTTGTCACCTGTTCACATACACTTTTGCAGGCGTTTTCTGTTTTTGTGCCAGTTTGACATAGCACTAAATTCGTTCCTCTGCACGTAACTTTCCAGGCGAGCACTCGTTTGACCACTATCTCATATATCAGTCATTGTCAACAACTTCTAATGGGATGGAAAAAAAAAGAAACTGCTTAATCGTCACAATCAGAAAATATGTTTTAAATAAGACAAATAAAACAAAACAGAACAATGGAAAGAGAGAGAGAGAGAGAAGATAGATAGATAGAGAGAGAGAGAGAGAGAGAGAGAGAGAGAGAGAAGAGAGAGAGAGAGGAGGGTATAAAAAACAAAGAACAAACTTCAACACTAATACTCTGAATAGGAGCAAGAACCATAATAACCAAGAATCACAATAATCAATAAAACTGTCAAAATTATACAGTTTTAATTACAATTTACCAAAATCAGATAAAACAAATCCAAAAAGAAAAGAAAGAAGGAAGGAAAAGAAAAAGAAAAGAAAAAACAAAAAACAAAACAAAAGAAAGAAAAGACAAGACAAGAAAAGAACAGAACAGAAAAGAAAAGAAAACAAAAGCAAACCTTTCAAAATATAATTCTTCATTCTGATGAAATAACATGATTGACTCATAAAGAGAGAAAAAAAAAGAGTTTAGGTCTTCATTAAAATCATCAGCATTTAGGGTATGGATAGGGTTAAACACCAAATCCTGCAAAATACTCTGTGCTCACTGGTGGTTTGATCGATAAAAGAATCAATATACTCAATGTCTTAAAACACGTAGATAAATTTAAACACACAAGTTATGCAAGGACATGTACACAGAGTAATAAACAAAATTTGACCCTAAAGTACGTGTGCCCACTATCAATGCATGTTTGTGTCAGGAAACAAATTCAGTCAACGTTTTCCTCAGTTGGTAGCATGAAAATATGAACACAACCAATTAGAAGACAAATCTTTAGCCAAAACAAACAAACAAACAAACAAACAAACAAACAAACAATCAAACAAAAAAACAAACAAACAAACAAACAAACAGGCTAAAACAAACATACAGGCTAGCAAACAAACAAACGGCTAGGAAACAAACAAATAGGCTAGCAAACAAACAAACAAACAGGCTAGCAAGCAAACAAATAGGCTAGCAAACAAACAAACAAACAGGCTAGGAAACAAACAAATAGGCTAGCAAACAAACAAACAAACAGGCTAGCAAGCAAACAAATAAGCTAGCAAACAAACAAACAAACAGGCTAGCAACAAACAAATAGGCTAGCAAACAAACAAACAAACAGGCTAGGAAACAAACAAATAGGCTAGCAAACAAACACACAAACAGGCTAGGAAACAAACAAATAGGCTAGCAAACAACAAACAACAAAAAGGCTAGCAAACAAACAACAGGCTAGCAAACAAACAAACAAACAGCTAGCAAACAAACAGACAAATAGGCTAGCAAACAAACAAACGAACAAACGAACGAACGAACGAACCAACTAACCAACAACCAACCACCAACCAACCAACAACCAACCAACAACCAACCAACCAACCAAACCAACGAAAAAACGAACGAACGAACGAACGAACGAACGAACAAACGAACGAACGAACGAACGAACGAACGAACGAACGAACGAACGAACGAACGAACGAACGAACGAACGAAAGAACGAAGAACGAACGAACGAACGAACAAACAAATAAACAAACAAACAAACAAACAAACAAACAAACAAACATCAACCACACAAAAACACACTGCACACAAAATAAAACCGTATATATATATATATAATATACATAACATATAAAAACATAAATACATATACATATACATATACATATCATATAATATACATATACATATACATATACATATACAAACACCACACACACACATATATATATATATATATATATATATTATTTATATATATGAGCCAGGGTCAAAAGGTGCTTTGTGGTGACTTTCCTAGTTCAAATCACTGCAACTAATTTTCTTGCCTTTGCACAGCCTGAACAATCCTAGATATTGAGCTTTAAATGTCAAATCAAATAGCAGACATGAATTCATGGAGGTTGAACAAATCATTTGGCTTTTCCAGAGACAGTAGCTCATACTTTATAGGGCATAGTTTCATCCGTGATAGGTGTCACACGAACGCTAAAAACTCAATTTCCAAAGTATCCATTTGATTGCAATGCTGATGAGCTCTATTCAGACAGCTTTATGCAGAGAACCTGAAAAGCCCTATTTCATTGCAGTTTTTAATCATTTTTTTCTACTGTAATTGATCAAATAACTGTAGGCCTGTGACACTAAAGTGTCACGAATGAAACCTTATATTTACACTTTAATATTGCAGAATATATGAAAAAATATGCAAAAAACAAACAAACAAACAAACAAACAAAAAACAAAACAAATGAAATTATACACTAGTGAGTAACCTTGATAAGAAACTAAAAATACATACATAGGTACAACCATCGGTTTAACACCAAACTTTATTCTCAGCGTACTACACCTTTCTGGAGAAGGAAGGCTGAAATTTGAGTAAAAGTGTAAATATAAACTTGACTGGCTAATAAATGATTTGTTCAACCACCATGAATTCATGTTTGCTATTTAATTTGACATCTAAAGCTCAATATCTAGGATTGTTCAGGCTGTGCAAAGGCAAGAAAATTAGTTGCAGTGATTTGAACTAGGAAAGTCACTACAAATCACCTTTTGACCCCGGCTTTTATATATATTTATATATAATATATATATATATATATATATATATATATATATATATATATACATATATTATATATATATATATTCATATTCTGAGTGTTTCTTAATGCCCTATCGTTTTTACATGCATGCAAGGAACACAATACACATGGAATACTAAGATGAGTTATCGACATACTTCATATGTCGAAATGACACTGAACAAAATAAAACATCGCATACTCTAAACACTTCGATAGGTCTGAAATGCTATATATATATAAATATCAATACAAGGTACACAACACGCAGAGAAACTGTTAATCATCAACACCTTTGGATGTTTTCTGTTAAAAAGCACATTGTTATTGCTTACAAGTGATCGACGAGACAGGGCATTAAGGAATGTCAGTCGGTAGCTTGGTCAGAAAGTCATGTTATGGAAGTGTTGTTGAGATAACTGCAAGTGGCACGGTTCACACACACATACACACACGAATCTTCATATGTTTGTCTTAATCTTTTAAAAAAAAAATAATATCAAATCATATGTTTGTCTTAAGTTTGTTAAAAACATAATGTCAACATTTTCTGTTCCGAATATATAGTTTCTGTCAATGTAACTAAATACCAGAGAAAGCAGAACACAAACAAAATATTGTCATCAACAATTGACGAATTCAAACAATAGATAAACAGAAATCTACGATAAAAAAAAAAGAAATATAAAAAACACCAAACGGGAAAAAAACACAAAAACTAAACACCAACCAAAACAGATCGCAACGAAAGAAATGAAATCACACCCCCCCCCCCTAAAATATTCACAAATGTAGCAAGCAAGCAAACAAAGAAACAAAGAAACAAACGAACGAACGTACGGATGACTGAATGAACGAACGAACGAACGAACGAACATAAAAAACAAACGAAGGAACAAACAAGCGAACGAACGAACAAACAAGAAACAAACAAAGAAAGAAACAAACAAACAGTAACACAAACCAACAAAGAATTAACAGTCATATCAGACCTGATTCTTCTCTCTATCTCACTCTACCTTACCAGGGCCAGAAGTGTATTGTTAATGTTAATTAACAAATAAAAATGTACATGTAGATCTTGTATCCCTCCATGTGTAAAGAAGATAAAATAATTGGGATTAAGTCTGAACGCCATTATATAGAGTCCAGTGACACTACTCACGTTGAACTCATGTTATTTCCAGCTTATGTAAAAGTAACAATACAACGATAAAATTATCAAAAAACAAACAAACAAAACAACAAACAAACAAACAACAAAAACAAACAAACAAACAAAAACCCAAGCAAACAAACAAATAAACAAAAACCCAATTCATCACCAAACAAAATGAAAAGAAACGAAAGAAAGAAAGAAAGAAACAAACCAAACAAACAAAAAGCTAAACGGCACAAACAAAAAAACAACATACACATACACACACACAAAAACAACAACAACAACAACAACAAAAAGCTGAAAAGAAAAACCGCACAAAAATCGTTGCAATTGAATACAAATTGTATGTCAACATAAAGATTTGCTTTCTTACAAACAGAAAAAAAAAGATCGAAAGGAAAGAAAAAAACAGATACAAAAGAATCAAATCAACAGGGAGAAAACAAAAATGAAAACTAAAACAAAAAAGTAAGACAGAAATGGAATTATCACACTTCCAAGGCTTGTCTATAAAATAAGTAAACAAAACAACACAAAAAGACAAACAAACAAAAATAAAGAAACAAACAAATGAAAAAACAAACACACAAGCAAACAAACAAACACACAAACAAACAAGCAAACAAACCAAAAAAATCAAACAAACAAACAAGCAAACAAACAAATCAAATCAAATCAAATCAAATCAAATCAAATCAAATCAAATCAAATCAAATCAAATCAAATCAAATCAAATAAAACCAAATTAAATCCTGAATAAAAAGAGGAGAAAAACATAATTGTATTAAACAACAGCAACTATAGAATGACGCATAGTATAAAAAGCATGACCGTAGGACCCAATGCATCGTAAAGTGGCAAAAATGTCTTCATTCCTTCAATAAGTGCAAGCAGCAAAATTGTTTTAAAAGAATCCGGGCAGCGTGTACACAGAAACAATGGTCTCACAGTTGAGGGCAGTCAATAGTTCATGCAGCACATGACGATAGAAAACAACAATATCCTAAAAACAAACAAACAAACAAACAAACAAAACACAAACAAACAAACAAACAAAAACAAACAATCAAATAAACAAACAAACAAACAAACAAAACCGACCCAAACAACACATAAAAACACTGGAGAAAAAAAAGACAATCCTCCCCTCTCCCCCAGAAAAAAAAAGCACATAGGACATTGAAATCAAATTACTGTTTCCAAGGCTTGTCTTTACAACAAGCAAATATAAAAACGACCCCCCCAAAAAAACAAAAAAAAAACAACAACAACAAAAAAACACACAAACAAAACAAAAAACAAAACAAAACAAAAAAACAGACAAACACAAAAGAGAGAAACAAACAAAGTGTTCTTGTTCTTTGCTTTCGTGCTTTTGTGACTTTTTGATTTCCTTATGCATCATGTCTTATTGTATTGAGAGAAAGACAGTGAGAGATAGTAAAAGAAAAAAAAAGAGTAAGAGAGAAACAGAAAGACAGGGACAGAGAGACAGAGAGACAGAGTCAGAGATAAAGAAAGACAGGGGGAGACGTAAGACAGAGTGAGACACAAAGAGAAAGAGAGAATGAGAGAGAGAGAGAGACAAGCAGAGAGAAAGACACAGTGAGAGAGAGACAGAGACAGAGTGTGGACGAGTCAGAGAGAGAGAGAGAGAGAGAGAGAGAGAAAGAAGACAGACAAAAAGAGAAAGATACAGAGTGAGACAGAAAGAGGAATAGAGAGAGAGAGAGAGGGAGAGAGAGAGTGAGTGAGAGAGAGAGAAAGAGAGAGAGAGAGGAAAACAGAGAGAGATAGGAAGACAGACAGACAGATAGACAGAGAGAGAGAGAGAGACAGAGAGACACAGAGAGAGAGAGAGACAGGACGACAGAGAGAGAGAGGAAGACAGACAGAGAGAGAGACAAAGAGAGGAAGACAGAGAGAGAGAGGAAGACAGAGAGAGAGAGACAGAGAGAGAGAGGAAGACACAGAACAGGACGACAGAGAGAGAGAGGAAGACAGACAGAGAGAGAGACAAAGAGAGGAAGACAGAGAGAGAGAGGAAGACAGAGAGAGAGAAACAGAGAGAGAGAGAGGAAGACACAGAGAGAGGCAAAAAGGCAGAGAAAAAAATGAGAGAGAGAGAGAGAGAGAGAGAGAGAGAGAGATGGGTCGAACAGGCAAAGGGAAAGAGAATCATTGCAAGGGATGCTGAGCTCTGTAGCGCAGTTTCTTCCATGTGCCAAACTCCCCATCTTGCTTGAAAAGACAAAACTAACATGAATACAGACAGGCGGCGTCAGACGCGAGGGCTATGAAGACAAAACCGCGATAGATTATATAACAAAGTCACCCCGTTTGCATTATATACCAGTGACTACCACATAATGTGCCATATAGTAGTTAAACATTCGTGTCATTGCCAGAATAACACTGTTGACAGTGAACATTTATTAACACGTTATTTTTTTTTAACACACAGGTCGAACATTCACTCCTCACATTTTACATCAATATACAGTGTTTTGAAAGATTTAAAACAATTAAGAGGCATATCTATTTGTAAAGCACATGCCAACATAATCATTTTGAAATTTCTGAGTACAAAAGTTTGAAACTTGAAAACCAAAGGCGTATGCTCCTGCTATAAGACGTAATATAAACGTTATCAATATCATAAAACGTTAACGTTTGAGTTTTCCAATTCCAAACAAAGTCTTTCCATAATCTTGAATAATGTAAATACATACGTCTTTGCGCAACACATAAACTCAACATTTAATCCTGAACCATTTTCAGTCAAAAGGACAATATTCTGACGAATACCTCTTTAACAACACAGAATATACATTAAGTTTTACTGCTTTAAACCCAACAAAAACTATTTTGACGAGTTTAAAATCAAGAACCTCGTTAAAAAGTATGCATCATGTGTTAGTATCAGCAACAATAGTTTTAAAAGTGTTATACTGAAGGTACACTATTTCAAAGATTTAAAGAAGCACATGCATATTGTCACAGACATTACCAACAGCATGCTCCTTTTTAAGGCTCGATTTCAACATTACATGCAGAAAAAAGTGCAAAGATTTGACCAAACTATTATTCTTAAGTTTAAAACCAAGGACACACAGCAACACATAAACTAACAACATGAAAAATGAATGCATGAACGAAAAGAAACAAAACAAAACAAAATATATTAACAAATAATGAAAAACGCAGACAGCTAGAGAGATCTAATAAATAAACACACAGATAAGTAAATAAGTTAACCTGTCTACACACAGACAGACAGACAAACAAACAAACACACAAAAACAAACAAATAAACAAATCGACAGACAGATAGACAAACAGACAGATAGATAGACAGACAGACAGACAGACAGATAGATAGATAGATAGATAGATAGATAGATAGATAGATAAACAAACAAATGAATGAATGAATGAATGAACGAATAAATGAATGAATGACTAAATAAATAAATGAATTATGAAGGAATGAACGAACGAACGAACGAACAAACGAACAAACGAACGAACGAACGAACGAACGAACAAACGAATGAATGAATAAATGAATGAATGAATGAATGAATGAACGAATCACTCACTCACTCACTCACTCACTCACTCACTCACTTACTCACTCTCGCAATCAATCAAAAACAAAAACAAAAACGATTTTCATTGTAGTCACATCATGATTTCTGGAATAGGGATAAGGGATTTAGAATTCGCTGAAATAAATCAAAAGAACAAATTAAAAACAAAACGAAAGATGGGTTTGAATCATCTCCTTGGCACACGAAAAGATTTACCTCTCCCAACAAAACATACAAATGAAGAACTCCCATCTGTATTCTCCAAGTATTTCACCACCAAAATACAAACTCTTCGTGACAGGCTTGACAGGACACCCTGTCAACCATGCCTACCTGACCCTTCCTTCTCTGGCACACCTCTTACTACTTTTACCCCAGTCTCACAAGAAGAAATTTTCAACACAATCAGATCCATGTCGTTCCAAACCTGCGAACTGGATCCTCTTCCAGGTTCTCTCTACTCCGACTGTCTCCCTACTCTCCTCCCATTCATCACTGACATCATCAACACTTCTCTTCAAACTGGAACTGTCCCAGATTCTTTCAAATCTGCTATTGTTCACCCTCTCCTCAAGAAACACAATTTAGACCCAAATGAAGTGAAAAATTACCGGCCTATCTCTAATCTGTCTTTCTTGTCAAAACTCCTTGAAAAAGTCGTCCTCAACCAGCTGAACTCTCACCTGTCTGCCAACAATCTCCTCAATCCTTTCCAGTCAGCCTACCGCCAGTGCCATAGCACTGAAACTGCCCTACTACACATTCTCAACAATCTCCTCCTTGCAACTGATACTGGCAAAGTCTCTCTCCTCACACTCCTTGATCTGTCTGCAGCCTTCAATACCATTGACCATGGTATTCTCCTTTCTAGACTTCATCATACTTTTGGCATCCCTGACATTGCTCTCTCCTTTTTCACTTCGTATTTATCAAACAGAAAACAAACTGTTCTCATCAATGGCACTTACTCTCAACCTGCATACCTGACCTGTGGTGTTCCACAAGGATCTGTCCTTGGCCCTGTTCTTTTCACTCTTTACACCTCCCCTCTGTCCACCATCATCAACTCCCACTCTATAAAACACCACTTCTATGCTGATGACACCCAACTTCAAGACAGTGACTCACCTGATAATATACAGCGCCTGTTGACTCGCACCACTGAGTGTTACTCGGACATTAAAACTGGATGACGTTCAACAAACTTCAGCTTAATGACGACAAGACAGAAGCTATCCTCATTGGCACCCGTCAGAAACTTTCTCACCTGCCTCCTCTTTCTCTCCCATTATGTAACACATCAGTCCCAATTTCTGATTCAGCTAAAAACCTTGGTGTCTGCATTGACTCTACACTCTCCATGAACAACTTTGTTTCTCAAACTGCCAGATCTTGCTACTATCATCTCCATCGTATAAGGCTGATCAGGAAGTATCTCTCTGTCGAAACAACTGCAAAACTCGTTCTCTCCTTCATAATGTCTCGCATTGACTATTGCAATTCACTCCTGTCTGGTCTTCCTGCCTCCACCATTCACATCCTACAGCGCATTCAAAACATTGCTGTACGCCTTGTACTCAAAAAGAAAAAAGCTGACCACATATCTCCTCTCCTGGCACAACTTCACTGGCTCCCTGTATCAAAGCGCATACAGTACAAACTAGACACCATGTGCTACAAAGGCCTCAATAACGCAGCCCCCGATTACCTGTCAAGCCTACTTGAGATCTATCTTCCCTCACGTACCCTCCGCTCTGCCTCCGATCCTCTGACTTTTCGCTTTCCACGCACTAAGCTCAATACCTATGGTCCACGAGCCTTCTCTGTTTCTGGTCCACTTTCCTGGAACAAACTTCCTCTCTCAGTCCGTCAGCAACCTATTTTTGTCTCCTTCAAGTCCGCTCTTAAAACTCACCTTTTCTCCTCCGCATAAAATCCTAACCTCACTCAACCCCCCCCCCCCCCTCTGCAGCCTGTCTCCGCTCGGAGGGGAATCACATGGTTATAATATATAATTGTATATGCTATGCTCTCTATAATTTTCCATTGCTTTTATTCTTGCTTTTATTGCTTTTATTCTTTCTCCCCATTTATAGCCATGCGTGTGTGTGTGTGTGTGTGTGTGCGTGCGTGCGTGTGTGTGCGTGCGTGCGTGCGTGCGTGCGTGTGTGTGTGTCTGCTTCAGCGCTTAGATTTGATTTTATCAAGATTTTGCGCTATATAAATATTGTAATTATTATTATTAATTATTATCATTATTATTCAGTCATGCATGTTACTGTGTTTAGTGAGGGTAGAGTTAACATAAAAAATCCGTCAAAATAAAGCATATTTTGTATAACGCTATTACCCCCAAAATATTTGGACTTGCCGCGCATTACACATTTATGAGACACGTAATACATACAGAAGAACTGATATCACACACACACACACACACACGCACACACACACACACACACACATACACACACACACACACACACACACACACACACACACACACACACTCAAACATACATACACACACATTCACACATGCACACACACACACACATGCACACACACATACACACACGCACGCACGCACACAAACAAACAAACAAACAAACAAACAAACAAACAAACAAACACATTCACGCACACATCAGAATATACTTAAGCATATACATATGAATACGTACTCACATTATCTAACTAATGATGAGAACACGGAACAGAATAAAAAAAAATAGCAGAAGAAGAACAATGTGGATTTGATGAAGGGAAAGGAATTGTTAATGTCATACACATCCTAACAACTGGCATAGAAAGATCAGTTTTGAGTTGAGTATGGATTTATGTTATGTTTTGTTATTTATACCATTGCATTTGACTGGGTAAGACACAAAGAACTGACCCATCAACAGGGAAAGCTCAATGTTGGTGGAAAATGTCTTAGAATAATCAGGAACGTGTATTGGGAACAAACAGCAGTAATGGCAGTAGAAAAATGATACAAGCTCTTTTCAAAACATCAAAAGAGGGATTAGATAAGGATGTGTTCTGCCACCAGATTTGTTTTCACTTTACAGCAAAACCATTACGAGTAATCTAGAAGAATACTCTGGGATAAAGGTTGGATAAAAAAAAAAAAAGAAAAGATAAACAGTCTTCATTATGCAGACGACACCGTTCTAATCGCAGAAATGGGAAAGATCCACGAAATCTTGTGAATACGAGGACTAGAGCTAAATAGTAGGAAGGCTGAAGTCATGTTAATCGGTAAAAAACAAGAAACCCCTTGTAAAATAACAGCAAATGGCCTAACCTTGAGACTTAAGGTGAATAAGCTTAAATTGAATCTTTTGGGAACATTTTACATCTTAAGAAACTGACATAACAGAAATTAGCAGATTAGGCCAAGCTAAAAGATTAAACTATTCATGACACAAGACATGAAAGAGTCTCTATACGAATATATGAGAACATACTGTGAATGGATGCAGACGAGCAGAATATACACAATGAGAAGAGAAAAGATATGAAGAAACTAAAATGCTATATGAACAGAAGAGTTGCAGTTTCAGATATGGACAGAAAGTGAGATCTATGAGAAGCAAAAATAGAAGAATTAATGAAGCAAGATGAAGCAGCAATATGAGAATTTTTGTTTGAGAAGAAGAGATAGAATGAACGAAGAAGAAGAAGAAGCAAGAAGAAGAAGAAGAAGATAGAAAAGAGAGAAAATGGAAGTGAATGAAGAAGAAGAAGAGGAAAAGAAGAGAGAGAGAAGAAGAAGAAGAGAAGAATGAAGAAGAATGGAGAAGAAGAAGAAGAAGAAGAAGAAGAAGAAGAAGAAGAAGAAGAAGAAAGAAGAAGAAGAAGAAAGAAAGAAGAAGAGAAGAAGAAGATGAGAAGAAGAAGAAGAAGAAGAATGAAGAAGAATGAAGAAAAGAAGAAGAAGAAGAAGAAGAAGAAGAAGAAGAAGAAGAAGAAAAAGAAGAAGAAGAAGAAGAAGAAGAAGAAGAAGAAGAAGAAGAAGAAGAAGAAGAAGAAGAAGAAGAAGAAGAAGAAGAAGAAGAAGAAGAAGAAAGAAGAAAGAAGAAGAAGAAAGAAGAAGAAGAAGAGAAGAAGAGAGAAGAAGAAAGAAGAAGGAAGAAGAAGGAAGAAGAGAAGAAGAAGAAGAAGGAAGAAGAAGCAAGAAGAAGATATGAGAAGAAGATGAGATGATGTGAGAGAAGATGGAGATGATGACACCATACATACACATAAGCTTATGGCCATAAAAGAAATATGTATGAGGGACATAAATGATTTCACAATGCCACATGATCAGTAGTTAGAAATGGAAGCACGTGTATGGTGGAGGAGCAATGGCGAGATTTCATCTCGGGGACAGCAAACTCATTTCACGAGGAAAAAAATTCCGTTGTTAATTTCCTACCAAACACTAAGCTGACGCCACCAGAATGATGGACACATTAAGATGGGCAGCGAACAGGCCAGTTTTTACTGTTGCGGGCTGTGTGGGATTGAACTCAAGATATCAGATCTTGAATACCATGGCTCTACCAACTGGCTCACACTAGTTGGTACACCCTACGTGTGTTTCAAGGCTTTATGGTTTCTTTCTTGTCATTTGTTGCCTTAGTGTTCTTAGGTCTTACATCTTGTCTTTGGTGTGCAGTGGAAGGCAGTTCTGATGATGTTATTCTGGTCTTTGTATATGATGTATCCAATACATTCCTATCGTCTTTTCGTGATAACGACAGTGCCTACACTCCATACTACAAATACTAGTATAAAATTCCATACTACTACCACTACTATTAGTACTACTACTAGTACTACTACTACTACTGCTGCAACTGTTATTACCACCACCAATAATAATCACAATATTAATAGTGATCACAATAATGATAATGATACTGATGATAATAGCAGTAGTGATAATATTAATGATGATTATGATGATGATGATAACAACAACATAATAATAATAATAATAATAATAATAATAATGATGATAATAATGATAATAATAATAATTATAATCATGATAATAGTAATAGTAATAATAATAATGATAATAATAATAAAGCGATAAAAGATAATTAATTAGACATTCCGTCAGATCTAAGGAATCTGGAGTATTTACATCATTCACTAAAGAGAGGAATAGGACCAATTACAGATATAATACAGCAAAACTTGATAAGGCTATTATTCGATTCAGTCATTTGATGGGAGAAATTACCGATACCAGCAATTGATACAGCAATGAGCATTAATTCTCGTATGTAACTGAGCGGAGCGTAAAAAAACCAACAACAACAAAACTTATACAAAAAACTAACAAAACAAAACGAAAAAAAACAAAAACAAAAACAGAATAAAACAAAACGAAACGAAACAAAACGAAACAAAACAAACAAAACAAAACAAAACAGAATAAAACAAAACGAAACGAAACAAAACGAAACAAAACAAACAAAACAAAACAAAACAAACAAAACAAAACAAAACGAAACGAAACGAAACGTAACTAAACGAAACAAAACAAATTGAAACGAAACGAAACGAAATAAAAACAACAAACCGTTTTACTCAATAGGGTTGAAATACAGTAATAATTCCTTCCTACTCAAGGCGGAAAACTCTGAAGGAATGATGTAAACCTGTTTGATATTTAATCTGGTCACTGCTAACGAGAGGGTTTATATCATATACCGGCTATGCATATAGCATAACGTAATTCATAGATTTGTAATAAATATAAATCAATTCATAGATCGATAACCAACATCATAAAGTGTGGTCCATAAAGTGGCAATGAACATAATACAGCGTGATTCATACAGCGGCAAATAATAGAATAACGTAATTCATACAGAGGTAATTTAAACGTAATTTATGAAGCGGTAATAAACAGAATGACGTAATTCTTAGAGCGGCCAAAAACATAATGACGTCATTCGTGGAGAGTTAATAAACAGAATAACGAATTCATAGAGCGGCAATAAACAGAACGACATAAATTTTAGAGCAGGAATAAACGGAATGACTCTGTTCATAGCGGCAATAAACTGAATAACGTAATTCATACAGCGACAATAAACAATATGACGTCATTCATAGTGCGGTACTAACAAAATGACGTCATTCACAGAAAGGTAATAAATACGATGACGTCATTCATAGAGCGGTAATAAAGAAAACAATGTAACTCACACGGCGGTAATAAACAGAATGACGTCATTCATAGAGCCGTATTAAACTAAGTGACATAATTCATAGCGTGACAATAAACAGAATAACGTCATTCATACGACGGTAATAAACACACTAACGTAATTCATGCAGCGGTAAAAATACATAACATAGGGCAAATCTTACAGCGGTAATGAAATAACTTACTGCTTGCTTACCGCCTATTATGATGCCATTGTCACTTAGGGCAGCAACTAAGATTCTTCACTTCCATCTGTTCTGGCTTAGTTTTTGTACAGTACCCTAAGTTATTGGAGTTATTAGAGTTGTTTCAAAAGGGAGTCACCGCACTCGGACAGCCGCATATGCGCTCCACCCACATTCGCCAGCAATTATCTGACAAATTTCCTGAGCCTGCACAAAACCCTATGCGCTGGCAAGGTCTTGAAACGGGAAAAGGGGAGAATGGACCTATCAAAAACACTAAGCTGACACCACCAGAATGATGGAAACATTAAACTGGGCAGCGAACAGACCAGATTTTAATGTTGCAGGCTGTGTGGGATTGAACTCACGATATCGGATCGTGAATACCATGGCTCTACCAACTGGCCCGCACTAGTTGGTACATCCTAAGTGTGTTTCAAGGCATTAAGGTTTCTTTCTGTCATTTGTTGCCTTAGTGTTCTTAGGCCTTACATCTTGCTTCTGGTGTCCAGTGGAAGGCAATCCAGGTGATGTTACCTGCTCTATGCAGATGATCTGTCCAATCCATCTCCATCGTCCTTTCATGATGACCACAGTGTCTATACTCTTCTGACTGCATTGAACAAATTGTTGTTTGTTGGAGATGGTACTGGGTCAGAAGACTCGTATGGCTCTTTGCAGGTTTTAAAGCGTGGAAAGTTTGATAGGTTGGTAAGGTCGCTTTCTACCTCTCCTCCAGATTGTGAGCTGAAAAATAGAGTGGAAAGGACAGAGCTCTGTTGGAGATAGTCTCAGATTGATGTTGATGCTGCAATGATGGGGAGGGGGTATGGGTGGGGGTGGGGTTTGGGCTGCACACGTTGCTCAGCTTTCTGAAGGTGTTTCTGGCTTTTGCTGAGGTGGCTCTTGATGTCACTACCTGCTCATCCATCGTGTCTGATAATGCTGGCCAGGTAGGTCTGTTCCATCTTCTTGGATTGGTTGGGGATTTGGGATGTTCAGTGACATCACCTTCTGGCTAAACTTAAGGCGTACATGTTGTGCAAAGATGATGGAACAGGGAGTTTTCTCTTGCATGTGTTGGTCAGGGTGGGGGACCAGTGCCAGATCGCCTACAAAATCAAATATCTTCTAGAGTTGAAACGATTACATATGATGCCTCCTCCTGACTCGTCCTCAGTACTTCGCCTCATTCCCCCAGTCCAGGCTGACATTACACATCCTTGATAATGAAACAGCGTAAGACGGTTATGAACATAGCCTAGCATCATCATCATGTGCTCTGCCGCATGGCGTTGGCGGTCATGGCCCTCCATACGAATCTATCCCTTGTCACTGCAAGTAAGTACATCTTCCACCCTCTCTGTCCTCAGCCACTCTGCAAGTCCGTCCAATATTTTCTCCCTGGGTCTACCTGGTGCTCTCTTTCCCTAAATAGCCTAGCGTAATTCATAAAACAGTAATGGGCATAGTATTACGGTAATTCCATTTCGTCCCCAATGAAAAAAAAACAACCCAGAAACAACAATAGGGCTAGGAGTACCATGTGGGTGCGAGCAATATGATAACAGTCCAGTTAAATAGGAAAATTTGTACTTAGACAAACTGACAAAGACATGACATTAAAAACTGATATAATTTAAGTAATGCAATTTAGGAAAAAAAATCTGCTAAAAAATGGCAGATGACTGGAATACAACAGAACGATTATCAGGATAAGATATTGATACGTTGTTCTCGAAAATAACATTGCAGTGAAGCATCCGAAGGATTCGTAGGTAACATCACCACGTATTCTTGGTGTGTGGTACCGTTAAATATTTTTTGTAAAAACCAGCATGTTTAAACCAAATGTCTAGAGTTTAGTGAAATAAACTAAAAGCTGTATATCACACGAGAACTAGAATCCAAACAGTGATGCAAAAACTAGAACACAAACAAAAAACAAAAACAAACAAACAAACAAACAAACAACAACAAACAAACAAACAAACAGGCGATGTAATGTAAAACATAGGGCAGTGTTATGACTACCATTAGTCATGATAAATTGTATCCCAGTATCTTGAAGACAAAATCTAAGTAATAAACAGTTCGGGATACTCATAATATGCAGTTTAAATAATTTCATCACCACTCCATTTCCCTTGCACCGTTTAAATCTAACAATTGAATCAATTGCATACAGCAAATGTAAACAAAAAAAAAGTATTGGAGCATTAAGTTGACAATGAAGTATACGTCTGCATCGTCACTTCCGTGGAAGTATGGCAGCAAAATAATGCAGTTGATTCTATGAAGCTTACGGTACTCAGACTGCCTAACACCAACACGGTATAATAAAACAACAACTATAAGAGAACACATAAACACAAGGTAAAATAACACACACACACACACACACACACACACACACACACACACACACACACACACACACACACACACACACACACAACACAACAACAACAGAGAGAAAAGAGAGACAGACAGACATACAGACAAACAGACAGAGAGAGAGAGAGAGAGAGAGGAGAGAGAGGAAGAAAGAAAGAAAAAAGACGGAGACAGAGAGAGAGAGAAGAGAGAGAAAGAAAGAAAGAAAGACGGAGACAGAGAGAGAGACAGAGAGAGAGAGAGAGGGAGAGAGACAGAGAGAGAGACAGAGAGACAGATACAGAGAGACAAAGACAGAGAGGGAGAAAGAGAGAGAAGAAATAAATAAATAAAAAGATGGGGTAAGAGAGAGAGAGAGAGAGAGAGAGAGAGAGAGAGAGAGAGAGAGAGAGAGAAACAGACAGACAGAGAAAGAGAGCCTCTATCAAATATCAGCAGATATTTTAGATATAGACTTATGAACCGATATTTATCGAATTTAGATCCGGCCAATCAGACAATGTGGATACTTAAGCTTGATTAGGAAGAAAGAAAGAAAGAAAGAAAGACAGACAGATGGGGTAAGAGAGACACAGAGAGAGAGAGAGACAGAGAGAAAAGGAAAGAAACAGAGAGACGGAGAGACAGAGGGATAAAGACACAGAGAGAAAGGAACAGAGAGAGAGAGAGAGAGAGGAAGAGAGACAGAGACAGAGACAGAGAGACAGAGAGACAGGAGACACAGAGAGAAGGGAACAGAGAGACAGAGA
>CM060306.1:19892618-19900118 GCA_030674185.1 Monoplex corrugatus | reverse complement strand
CCTTCCAGCTCTTAGTTTGCTTTGTTTAAATCTTAGAGGCAGTGGGTAGAAGGAGGGGGGAGGGAGGGGAGACAGGCATTAATCTAAAGCCTAGAAGCAATCAGCGTCTGCTTTTGTGTTCAGACAATTGGGACTACAGAAGATTGGTAGGATAATTACACCGGCCACAATGCGTTAGCTACTGCTGTACATTTGCTGTAACAACGGTGCCACTAGTATGGCCACTAGGGTGTCAGTACAAGTACAATTGCAATCAGTCAAGCTCGCAAAGCAAAGAAACAGACAGGAACCAGTTAAAACATGAAAACAGATTCTAAACAGAAAAAAAAGAACAAAAACGAAAACAAAAACACACGAAAATAGAATGTAGATTCAATTTTTATGTTTATTTCCCCTGGTTCCTGTTTGTTTGAACGCAGGCAGTCGTACTTGATTAGAAAGAAACTATCAGATTTTTATCTCCAAAGCGAGGGGGGGCCAAGACGAACATTTTCTCCTGAAAATGTAGCAAGTTACTTAAAGCATATTCGAAAAAAACTATTGAGAAAACTTGTTAAAATGTATAAATGAACATTAAGTTACTCATCCGCTAAGAGCACATTACCAGGACGCTTACTGGTACTGGAAAAGATCAATGGTAATAATTCAGGTATTATTCGAATTCAGGGTGCTTCTGACCTGAACAAGCCATGGAAGAACTTTATTACAGAGAGACAAAGAAATTCTTTATTACAGAGAGACAAGGAAAAAGTTTATTACAGCAGTGTGAGATTCAAATTGCACCCCCTTCCCCTCTTAAGGTACCAGTAAGCACAACAGGAAACATGATTGCAAATAACGTAACTGGATTTGACGACGACTGGCTCAAGAAAGAAGAAAATGAGTGTTATATTTCAGCAGAGCAACATGGACCTATTCTGTGCCACGATGTATCCCGACAATGAGGAGGACGGTTACTCTTAAAAGAAGAAGAAGAAGAAGAAGAAGAGAAGAAGAAGAAGAAGAAGAAGAAGAAGAAGAAGAAGAAGAAGAAGAACAAGAAGAAGAACAAGAAAGAACAAGAAGAACAAGAAGAACAAGAAGAACAAGAAGAGGAACAAGAACAAGAAGAAGAACAAGAAGAAGAACAGAAGAAGAACAAGAAGAAGAAGAACAACAATAACAACAACAACAACAAGAAGAACAACAAGAACAAGAAGAAGAAGAATGTATGTACTCGAACTTTTGCGCCTGAACGATAGACGTGACAAGTATCATCAAAAAGTTGATTTTTATTTTGAAGCTGTCAAACTTTTCAGAAGTGAGAGATGGCAGAAGGGAGAGATGACGGAAAGGAGAGATGAAGAGATGACAGATAGGAGAGATGACAGAAGAGAGAGATGACAGATGTAAGACATGACAGAAGGGAGATATGACAGAAGTGAGAAATGGCCAAAGGGAGAGATGACAAAAAGGTGAATGATAGAAAGAAGAGATGACAGAAGAGAGAAATGATAGAAGAGAGAGATAGACAGAGAGTGAGAGAGAGAGAGAGAGAGAGAGAGAGGAGGAGTGGAGAGAGAAAAGAGAGAGAGAGAGATGACAGAAGAGAGAAAAGACAGCAAAGAGAGTTGGCAGAAGGGAGAGATGACAGAAGGGAGAGATGCCAGAAGAGACAGACGACAGAAGGAAGAGATGAAAGAAGGGAGAGATGACAGAAGAGAGAGATGAAGAAGAGAGAGATGACAGAAGAGAGAGATGACAGAAGAGAGAGATGACAGAAGAGAGAGATGACAGAAGAGAGAGAGATGACAGAAGGGAGAGATGACAGAAGAGAGAGATGATAGAAGAGAGAGATGACAGAAGAGAGAGATGACAGAAAGAGAGGAGAGAGATGACAGAAGAGAGAGATGACAGAAGAGAGAGATGACAGAAGAGAGAGATGACAGAAGAGAGAGATGACAGAGAAGAGAAGAAAAGAGATGACAGAAGAGAGAGATGACAGAAGAGAGAGATGACAGAAGAGGAGAGATGACAGAAGAGAGAGATGACAGAAGAGAGAGATGACAGAAGAGAGAGATGACAGAAGAGAGAGATGACAGAAGGGAGAGATGACAGAAGAAAGAAATGACAGAAGTGAGAGATGACGAGAGAATGAGAGAGGATGACAGAAAGGAGAGATGACAGAAGAGAGAGATGACAGAAGAGAGAGATGACAGAGAGAGACAGAGAGAGATGACAGAAGAGAGAGATGACAGAAGAGAGAGATGACAGAAGAGAGAGAGATGACAGAAGAGAGAGATGACAGAAGTTAGAAATGACAGAATGGAGAGATGACAGAAGTTAGAGATGACAGAAGTTAGAGGGTGACAGAAGGGAGAGAGAGATGACAGAAGTAGAGATGACAGAAGTTAGAGATGACAGAAAGAGATGAGAGAGAGAGAGATGACAGAAGAGAGAGATGACAGAAGGGAGAGATGCCAGAAGGAGAGATGACAGAAGGGAGAGATGACAGAAGGGAGAGATAACAGAAGGGAGTGATGACAGAAGGGAGAGATGACAGAAGGAGAGATGACAGAAGAGAGGATGACAGAAGTGAGAATGACGAAGAGAAGAGATGACAGAAGGAGAGATACAAAAGGGAGAGATGACAGAAGGAGAGATGACGGAAGAGAGAGAGATGACAGAAGAGAGAGATACAAAAGGGAGAGATGACAGAAGGAGAGAGATGGAAGAAGAGAGATGACAGAAGGAGAGATTACAAAGGAGAGATGATAGAATAGAAATGACAGAAAAGGGAGAGATGACAGAAGGAGAGAATGACAGAGAGAGAGAGAGATACAGAAGGAGAGATGACAGAAGAGAGAGATGACAGAAGGAGAGATGACAGAGATGACAGAGGAGAGATGACAGAAGAGAGAGATGACAGAAGAGAGAGATGACAAGAAGGAGAGAATGACAGAAGGAGAGATGATGACAGAAGTAGAATGACAAGAAGAGAGAATGACAGAAAGAGAGATGACAGAAAGAGAGAGAAGAGAGTGCAAAGAGAGGATGACAAAAGTAGAGATGACAGAAAGTAGGAGATGACAGAAAGAGAAGAAGAACAGAAGAAGAGAGAAAGACAGAAAGAGAGATGACAGAAGAGAGAGATGAAGAAGAGAGAAAATGAAGAATGGAAGAGATGACAGAAAGAGAGATGATACAGAAGGATGATGACAGAAGAGAGATGACAAAGAGAAAGATGACAGAAGAGAAGATGACAGAAAGAGAGATGACACAAGAGGAGATGACAAAAGAAGAAAGAAAGAAGAAGAAAGAAATGACAGAAGAGAGAGAAGAAGGAGGATACAGAAAGAGAGAGACAGAGAGAATCAGAAGAGATGACAGAAGAGAAGACAAAAGGTGAAGAAGAGAGATGACAGAAGAGATGAGAGACAGAAGAGTGTGACTGACAGAAGAAGTTGAAGAAAGACAAGATAAGAGAGAATGACAAAGGTATGACAGTATTGAGAAATACAAAATAAAGAGACAAATGACAGATTTACTAAGTTAGATGACAAATAAATATACCTGAAACGGAGAGATACAGAACGAAGAGCATACAAAAAGAAGGAAATCTGATGGATAAATGATACGAATAGTGATAGAAAATGATAAGAAGATGCTATAATTTAAAAGAATGACATAAAAAGAATACACAGATGACATGAGGTGTACTATTCTATCACCACAAACAAACAAACAAACAAATAACAGACAAACAAAAAACATAATCGGTAAAATTTTCAATTAATCTGTAGGTAATAAAAGAGATTTTTTTTGTACAGAAAGATGAATTACAGATCTCAGACTAGAGAAACCAAATATACATTGATCAGTAAAGACAGATGCAAAAACACAGAGAGGGTTGATTGCATAGATATATAGGATGTACTTGTCAGCGTAATATAAGATGCCCTTTGCATCCGAAAAGTACAAATGAAGACATCAAAACAATGTACATATCAAATTTCATTCAAAAAAAAATAATTTTTTTTTGTCTTTTGCTGCTACGCGTTTACAATATGAATGTATCGTCTGCGCTATTCGGGCAAAGAAACAAAACCCCAAAACAAAATATAAACAAAACAAAAATACCAAATAAAGTTGATGAGTTATTTATTGTATTATACAATGCAACACCTTACATTATACAATACACAGCATACAGATTCATTCTTGGATTGTTTTCTGCAGTTTTGTGGCAACCCCCCCCCCCAAAAAAAAAAAAAAAAAACAAACAAACAAAAAAACAACAACAACAAAAAAACAAAAAAACAAATACCCCCAAAAACAAGCAAACAACAACATAAAAAAACAAACAAACAAACAAAATACCCCTCATAAGTTATGTATCCTTCTTGCAAACTGCAATATAATTATGTTATCGTACGATACTACAGCACAGCAATAGTGTAATGTTCTCAGTGCAAATCATAGCAGATCAAAACTGAATAGGTCCATTATGTGTATGTAAAAAACAAAACTTCAACAATTTCTTGACATATCTGACAAAAAAATAATCCATACCACTGAATAATCATGATAACAAGAAAAAAAAACAACAACAACAACTGAACAATGATTTACATACATACCCAACAGTTGTTTGCTGTAAATCAATAAGGGCTGATATAAGATCATAATCATTATCCACAATGCAGGGTAGAGTAGTAGTAGTAGTAATATAACGTTGTCTTTACAAGGTATTAAGCCACCAGACAAGACGCATGTCCACAATGTACCGCTATATCCACGATGATAATAAATCTTTGGTGTTACGATGACTAAATGGTGGTGGGCTTGTTCAAGTCAAACAGTCTGTTTGATTAAAAGAGCACCGAATCTCAGAGATTCAAAATCTGGAAAAAAAAAGTCAGCGATCGTAACATTGCATGTAGTAATTAATTAACCCTTAGACTCCTGCACCCTGTCCACCAGCATCCTGCATTATCAACCATGCTAGCGAAGCAAAAATCTTGACCCTTTGAATCCCTCACCCTATCCACCAGCTTCCTGCAATGACCCTTTGAATCCCTCACCCTATCCACCAGCTTCCTGCAGGAAGCTGGTGGATAGGGTGAGGGATTCTGCAGGAAGCTGGTGGATAGGGTGAGGGATTCAAAGGGTTAAGTTTTTGCGGTTGATGTAAAGGGTGCGGGAGTCAAAGGGTTTAAAACAGTTTGAAGACAGTCCGTGTAAGCAGAAGAGGGCTTGGTACAGGTAGACAAACCTACACCCTTTCCAAAAAGTGGCACAAGGTCTCAAGACGAGACTGCATGAATAGTCAACAAGGAAAAAAAAAAATCTGTGGCCGATTCTGGTGAGCAACCGTTGTTCATTATTAGTCTTAAGCATAGTTTAAATCATGATAGCTATTGGTTTTACTGTTTGAGGAGAAACGCTTTGAAAACATGTTCGCGTATTCTCTTAAATTGAAAACGGTTGCAGAGAGTCGGATAGCGAGCAGTCACTGAAGTGATCATGGCGAACAGTGATACAACACACACACACAACACACACACACACACACACACACACACTCACACACACTCACACACACACACACACACACACACACAACACACACACACACACACACACACACACACACACACACACACAACACACACCAACACACACATACACACACACACACACACACACACACACACACACACAAACACACACCACGTCTAATATCACTTATAGTGAAAAGACGTTAATATAAAGAACGAAACAAACAACACACAACACACACACACACACACAACACACACACACACACACACACACACACACACAACACACACACACAGACTGATTGACAGACAGACAGACGGACAGACAGACAGACAGACAGACAGACAGACGGACCAGACAGACAGACAGACAGACAGGCAGACACACATACACTCTCTCTCACACACACACATACACACGTCTAATATCACTCATAGTGAAAAGACGTTAAATGAAAAAACGAACGAACACGCACACATACACACACACACATACAAACAAACAAACAAACAAAAACCACACACACACCACACACTCTCTCTCTCTCTCGCTCTCTCTCTCTCTCTCTCGGATTGTTCGCTTATGTGTGTGAATCAAAAGAATATATAGATGTCAGTCTGCAATCGTCGATACTTGTGTAGATACTTGTGTACATCCGAATACTGCCCTAAGAACCAGCCCAGCGTCACATGGCTACTTTAAGAAAAAAAAATCTCAAACATTACGATTCTTGGTAAACCGACTGACCTTAGAAAATTAACTCTACACAAGAATGACTTATCTTTCTTTCGCCTAGCTCCAAGCCTTTATGCTCAACGTTCAGCGGCAAAATCTATTTGCAAAAACTCTCTTCTACTAAATGAATATCACACTATGTCTACCATCCACTGTCATGAGGTGACTTTTTTTTTTTACAGTTTCGATCAAAGCTGACACAGAAATTCCACTTGCAGTTTAGTGGATAACAACAGCGCTTGAGCTTGCATCGAAATTCCATCAAAGTGCAATTTTTTTTTTTATTGTTTATCTTGACAAAACCGTGTCTCACGAAGGTGGTCTCCCTTGCGCATTCATTCAGTGAGCTGCTTGGAGTGGAAAATTTATATATGTATATAGTACGACGTAATACAGTACTGAAATCTTCGATTAAAACAGTTTGAAATGCTCGACTAAAACAGTCTAGAGGAAATAGTAAATATCAGGCACGTGGAGGACATATGTATCCCAAGCAGTTAGGCCATGATCGATTCCAAACACACATTTCAATTAAATCATTTAAGAAGAAGGAAAAACAACAAAGAGTTAAACAAATAATGTTTGTCAAATAAAACCCAAAAATTGCTTGCTATGAATAAAATTGAGAGGAAATCATTGAGGACGAATATGGAGCTCTTTGTCTTCCAGCTTTGGCAAACAGTTGACGATACAAAATATAACAATGATAAAAAAGATTAAAAAGAAAAATCAAGTACAGTCCTTGGCTGTTATAAACACCCCATCTTTATGAAATGGATCAAGGTATACAAAATAATGATCGTTTTAACCTCAAGTGAAAGCGCATAGACAAACACCCAACACAAGCCAAGTAACAAGCAAACGAAATCATCAAAATTAAACAATCGAACCGTATCAACAATGACAAGCGATTTTTAGTTCATTTCTCCTTCCTTTATTTTCTCTCTCTCTCTTTATTTTCCTCATGAAAGAGACAGAGCAAACAACAAAATTCTGAAAATGAATAGACGAATTTCTCAATGGATAAATAAACAGCAAAACAGATACATGAATAAATAAATCAACACAGGGCTAAATGAATAAATACACAAACACAGTAAATAAATGCATACAAAAGTACAACTGTTTTTAGTACTAGCATAAAGAAACTTAAGCCAAGTCAGACAAAATGAGCTAGAGTAGTCTCCCTGTACACTCTTGACGAGTTTTGTTGTTTTTCCC
>CM060306.1:19885118-19887618 GCA_030674185.1 Monoplex corrugatus | reverse complement strand
CTTTTCGATGATGTTTGTAGTGTATGTGTGTGTGCATGTGTATGTGTGGGCGCGCGCATGTGCGTATGTTTTAATGTCATGCAATACATAACTTGTGCATGGGCTTATGTGCTTGTGTGTGTGTGTGTGTGTGTGTGTGTGTGTGTGTGTGTGTGTGTGTGTGTGTGTGTGTGTGTGTGTGTGTGAGTGTGTGTATGTAATGTAATATTATGTACAGTGGTTTCTGTGTAATGTAGTATAATGTTGTGTAAAGTAGTATCGTGTAGTGTGATGTAGTGTATGTATAGTGTAGTGTAATGTATAGTAGTGCCAGCGTAATGTACTGTGATTAGTATAGTATACTGTAATGTACACCAGTATCGAGTAGTGTAATGTAATGTAATGTGGAGTCGGGTAATGTAGTATCGTAATGTAATATAGCATAATGTAATGTACAGTAGAGTCACACAGTCTAGTGTAGCATAGTTCAATGTAAATTACCATCATGTCGTGTAAATGTAGTGTGAGCCGCTGCAACATTAGTCACTGGCAGAATACGTCCATGGAGTCCTCACTCAGTTTCAGTCCAGTTCCTCTGAACAACATCTCTAACACCACAGAAACCATGTGATGGACAAACTTCAAAATGTTCATGGCATCGTAAGCCATACATCTGTGCATAAACCCTACGTGCTGGCAAAGTCCACAGCGAAGTGGAATAATTTATGTAACTTCAGAACATAGGTCTGCAGATGGTGAAACGTTTACATTTCCTACAAAACGAAGACACATCTGTCTTTGACACACAGTTCAATCTGCCGTTTGGAGGGCAAAACTAGGAGACACCCGCACAAAAGTTCATCATTCATTTCGACTTTAAAGTATAAGTTTTAGGAATATAATGTATGTCAAACATCATTGTTTTCGACTTTAATGGATCAGTTCAGAACACAGTATCAGATACAGCCATCCATTGCTCACTTCCCTCTGTGGCTGTGGAAGATATTCATAAGCTAAAGTATACGCCCCGCTGTCACAAGATACCAGCATAGTGCTTACTGGCAAAACAAACAAACAAACAAAAACACCCACATCCTCAGTGTTGCTGTAAACAAGAAATGTACTTATTGGGGACAAAAGAAGGGGAAAAACATGAAGATGTACTTACTGGGGAAAAACGGAGGATAATAACATTCAAAATGTACTTATCGGGGAAAAGGAAGAGAAAACAAAGGGCTAACTTTAAGATCAATTTAGTGTTGTAGCACAGAAAATCGCCTTTGGAAAAACTGCACTAAGTAGCAAGACTGCCCACACATGAGGTACACTTAGCCACCGTGGTACGAAATGGCAACAATATAATATTTGTGATATTTGTACATAATATCAAAATTCTTTTCATTTTGATGCAAAAAAACTGCACATGACGCAGTGGTAACATGAAACTGACTGGATGTTCATGCTGTTGCTGTCGCGTTGTTGTGAACATGATGATATCAAACTGTCGTGAAAACTGGATGTGATACAAAACTTGACTGAATGTCTGTGTCGCTATGTCAGTCCTCACTATATCAAGTTTCTCACTCCGTCACCCTATGTCACTGGAAGCTGGTGGGTAGGGTGAGGGAGTGATAGGGTTACCCTCGCACTGAAGTGGCACACTCCCCACCGGCTTGTTCACAGGCCGAGAACATGACAATTAACATCGATACTCATGAACACAAAGTGTTAATTAATTAAACAAGTCTCTTTCTCACGAACACAAAGAATTATTACAATGTCATTTTGTTCACAACTTGAGAACCATTTTTTGTTGTTGTTGTCTTCTTCCCTGCTTGTGACGATCTGACAGAGGCTTGCAAGCTCTGCGCATGTAAAAGAAGTCAGATAAAATGTTATTTACACAAACGATATATTATTGGATATAATAACTTGTTCTTTTCTTACATGGCTGAAACACATTGGGAACGTCGCACGTTTTGCAGGTACTTGTGGAAAGTTTACCACGCAGGCTTTGCTGCTCACACACAGAAGCTATTCCAAATTCCTTTGTTCACGTGCAGAAAGCATGACTTGTTGAATAGATTCTGAAACCATTATAGAATCCACCATTCTTAATTAAGAATGTATCCCGTGGTTCAAGTGTATTAAACAGCATCGTTTGTTGTACGCGATTCTGAAACCACAATAGGACCCATGCTTTTCTAGCACAGACTCGCCACACATTCCACTGCTCAGGGTAAGAGAACGTAACTCTGTCTTTCTATTCACACACAGATATTGTTATTACACATTCTGCTGATTTATGTGTAAAAAATCCTGAACACTTAACATATTGTATTGGTGATATCTGAACACCATCACACATCGTGTTGTTTCTGCAGAGACACTGTTGCACAACTGTGTCGCTTACACAATTAAGCCACCAAAAAAAACACACAACACACACACACACACACACTAATTCATCATTGTTATTCACGAGCACACACATGCTGGCACACAAGGCGTTGTTACTCCC
>CM060306.1:19877618-19880118 GCA_030674185.1 Monoplex corrugatus | reverse complement strand
CAGGTTATGTATGCATGTATGTATGTATGTTTGTATGTATGTATCTGTGTATGTATGTATGTATGTATGTATGTGTGTGTGTATGTATGTATGTATGTATATATGTGCTGCTTTTATTGTTTTTATAAAGAAACAAACACACACAGAAAAAGAGACATGTGGCTCTACAAGCGGCATCATGCAAACGCATAAAATGTACCAGAGATAGGAAAGTATTCTCCAAAGCACATGAAACAACAAACATACAAAAAGGATAAAAAAATGCGTACTTCTATGTCGAAACATGCATGCACGTATGCACTTACGTACGTATTGTGTATGTATGTGTGTATGTGTGTATGATGTATGTATGTATGTATGTATGTATGTATGTATGTATGTATGTATGTATGTATGTATGTATGTATGTATGAATGTATACATACATGCATGTATGTATGTATGTATGTATGTATGTATGTATGTATGTATGTATGTATGTGTGTATGTATGCATGTATGTATGTATGTATGTGTGAATGTATACATACATGCGTGTAGGTGTTAGGTATGCATGTATGTATGTATGTATGTATGTATGTATGTATGTATGTATGTATGTATGTATGTAAGTATATATGTATGTATGTACGTATGTATGTATTTATCTGTTGTGTTCTTATTGCTTGTATTATCGAATGTATGATATGATTCCCATAATGGAGAATCGTGCAGTGTAAAGCTATAAATGATGATGATGATGATGATGATGATGATGATGAATGATGATGATGATAATGAAGATGACGATGATGATGATGATGGTGGTGGTGGTGGTGGTGACGATGACAAAGATCACCGTTGATACTGATGATAAAGATGAAGATGACAACGAGAATGGTAACGAACGGCGAGGAGGTTGCATGCATGTATGTAACTGCGTATGTAGGAACGTACGTACACACGCACAAATGCATATAAATTTGAATGCATAAACACCATGAATTCACCTTCCACCACAACAAAACCCAGCCCACAACACCAGCGACAAGAAGAAGAAGAAGAACAAAAACAACAACAACACTACAACTACAACAACAACAGCAGCAACAACAAATTACAACACATCAGCCACTCAACAACAGTCACAAGAGCTGACATCCTTAGAAACTGCGAATGAAAATAAAACGATGGAGGTAAAAAAAAAAAGAGTGACGTCCCCTGACTATCATGACGTAATAATCAAGATGGCGGCATGGGAGACGGTGAGGGGGGCCGCTGAGAGATGACGGGATGAGTGAGGATGATGAGGTGAGTGAGCATGAACTGAGACAACAAAAAAAGCCCAGAATTTACTTTTACCGAAGAAATCGTCTGATAGCTGCTCGCATCGGTTACCCTTGTAGAGTTCTGGACATCTGAAAAATAACAAGAGAAACTGTGATCAGATGGTTGGCATATATATATCATCATCAGCATTACCATCATTACCACCACCACCACCACCACCACCACCACCACCATCATCATCATCATCATCATCATCGTTGTCGTCGTCGTCATCATCGTCGTCGTCGTTGTCGTCGATGTTGCCGGCGTCATCATCGTTGTCATCGTCATCATCATCGTTGTCGTCATCATCATCGTCGTTGTCATCATCATCATCGTCGTCGTCGTCGTCGTCACCATCATCATCATCACCTCCACCACCACCAGCACCACCACCACCATGGCAAAGAAGTGCAGTTCAATGTTTACAAACTTTGGGAGACGAGTGGTAGAATGGTTCAAACGTTCAGGGTTCGTTCTAAACGTTGAGGCCCCGACTTTTCTCCTCAGTTTGACCGGAAAATCAAACTGAACGTTAGTCCTTCGGACCAGTGTGGTGTGCCTTCTGGCTGCGCACGCTTAAGATCCCACGCCAGTTGAAAATCGTGAAGAGCAGAGAATTCACCAAGCTGCCCTGGTATGAAACATTGGAGACATAAATTCATTTCCAGGGTTCCTCACCTTGAAGGCTTATGAGCCTTCATGCCTTTCTAAAGTCTTGGTAAAAAAATTGGTTGGCGCTGCAGAGCGGCGACGCCTTTGCAATGGGAAAAAGGAGCCCATGATAAATCTATTGTGATAAAAAGAAATGAATATGAATATATGAATATGAATAATCATTTCGTATCATGAATGTCATTAACATCATCATCATCATTACTTTTCCATAGTGGTGGTACTAGGGGATCTCATGTCCTGGAAAGTCTGTGCTAAAAATGTCACCTTTTCTGTCACTTTCTTTGTTTCTGCCTTGTTCCTTTTGCTTTCTGTCTTTTCTTCCTATCATTTTCTGCCTTGCTGGTCCATTCACCTGTATGTGTTTGATGAAATCTTACGTACTTTTCTTTTAGGACTGATAATTGGGTACATATATTAAGTGCATTTTTGGCTCTAGGGAAATGAGATAAGCGGAAGCAATATTAAGCGATGTAGGCCTGTTTGTATATATGTTTTAGTGGCCTTAGTTATGTTGA
>CM060306.1:19865118-19872618 GCA_030674185.1 Monoplex corrugatus | reverse complement strand
ATTCTTTGTTATTGTAACCCCCGTGGTCTAACTGGATAAGTTTGAGTTTGGTCGCAGTAGCTTGCTGACGGTCTGGTGTCACCTGCGCCACATGACGGTCCTACCGGACACTCTACAATTTTTTTTCCTCCTGGTGACTTAACCCTTTGACTCCCACACCGTCCACCAACTGAAAAAAACCCTCTCTACTCCCTCACCCTATCCACCAGCTTCATCTTCAGGAAGCTACTGGATAGGTTGAGGGAGTCAAAGGGTTAAAGTCTGGCTTTGCCAGCATGGTTTTCAATGCAAGATGCTGATGGACAGGGTTCAGAGAGTCACATGGTTAACCCTTTGACTCCTGCACCCTATCTACCAACTGCAAAAACCTAATCCTTTAAATCCCACATCCTGTCCACCAGCTTCCCACGGAAGCTGGTGGACAGAGTGAGGGAATCAAATGGTTAAGTTTTTACTTTGCTAGCATGGTTGACAACGCAGGATGCTGGTGGACAGCTTGCGGGAGTCAAGGGTTAACTAAGCGTGGAGCGCACTATCCAGGGCCTGAGTAAACTGGTTCACATTTTTCGAGTATCTGAGCTTAGCTGATCTAGATTCACCACTTTCGTAGGTAGCTTTGCCAAGTGTATGTTATCGGGGCTGTAGCCTGATCCCTCTGCACACTGGGCAGTGGTCAGTGTCACAATTAGCACTGTGGAAGGAACAAGTTATGAGAACGATGTCGAAGCAAAAAGAGTAAGCACTTGATAGGTACTATTCTCTATGGTCGAGGTGGTAACAGCCTGACGATGATCACGTCAAACAGGCGCCAGTGACTGGAGCAGGTTTTTTTTCCAGTCATTTACTTGATTCTTAATGAAATACGGGATATCATACTATTGCTATTGAGTGCTCAAGG
The DNA here is from genome assembly GCA_030674185.1 of Monoplex corrugatus. NCBI lineage: Eukaryota > Metazoa > Mollusca > Gastropoda > Littorinimorpha > Ranellidae > Monoplex > Monoplex corrugatus. Next base: position 19,871,720 of record CM060306.1, on the reverse strand, counting down.
GGGCCGGTGGGGGGGGGGGGGGAGGGGCGTAAGTCTTAAGCATTCTTCATAGATCACAGTATCGTTCCACTGTCATAGACTTAAAAAGTTATGCAGTGCGTATGGCGCTAAGTACGGCTTGCGCATTCTTCATGGATCCGGCCCCTGACCAACACTCCAGGTGTCTGCATCTCTCGGGCCTGATTGACACCAGGACATATTGTGATAGTAAGTGTAAAAAGCCCTGTCACGCAGTTTCAATCCTAGATGGAACCCCATAGCATCATGGTTATCATCATCATCGTCATTATCACCATAGCACTTCTTAGACCGTCGCATCTTCTGTGGCTACTAAGGTTACGTACAAAATGACACACACACGCACGCCACACACACACACACACACACACACACACACACACACACACACACAACACACACACACACACACACACAAACACAACACACACACACACACACAAACACACACACACACACACACACACACACACACACACACACACACACACACACACACACACACACACACACACAGATCATCACCCAGCACAGGTACCCCAAGCCAAAAACATTAGATATTTAACTACAAAAGAAAACGGTGGTCGTATTCAATCTCAAAACTGTAAAGTTTCAGCAAATTCATTAAAACAAAACCTGAAATCTGACGAAATGAAATAAAACAAAGTAAAATAGAATAAAATACAATGAAGTACAAATTAATATGCAACTTAATTCTTTGATATAATAACGTATCAGAGCTGATTGTCTTCAAGCGTGATGCTAATGTATAGATGAAATTTTTTTTGTATAGATAGTAATGTTGATCTACCCATACTCGGAATAACACATCCATTTCCAAAGAGAAATGTCAATTCTAGTTTACATCTACAGTTAAAATCTCATCATGAATGTCTGTGTGTCTGATGGCATATGGTTCGATTGCCATAACAACAACTCTCCACATCTATGTGTAAACAAGGCGCTGACGGAACATTTGAACCGCCTTCTTCTTCTTCCGTTATTCAGTTAAATTTTCATTCTATCATTATCTCTCTCTGTGTGTCTCTTTCTGTCTCTCCCTCTCTCTCTCTCTCTATCTATCTGTCGATCTCTTTATTCGTTTACTATGTACATTAGTTTATTAGTTTATTTATTCATTCATTTATATAGTTTTAATTCGTGCATTTGATTTGGGAGAGAGAGAGAGAGAGAGAGAGAAGAGAGAGAGAGAGAGAGAGAGAGAGAGAGACAGAGACAGAGAGACAGAGAGAGAGAGAGAAAGAGAAGACAGACAGACAGAGAGAGGAGAGGAGAGAGAAAAGAGAGAGAGAGAGAGAGAGAGAGAGAGAGAGAGAGAATGGGGTAGTATCAAAACGTCTCGCATATCAAGGGACGCAACTATGAAAATGTGTGCTCACGTGGGTGGCAGTGATAAAGAGTCGCCTACCTTAAAACGACACGCTACCCGTCATTTCTCCCTGTTCTTGAGGACACAGACTGCAAAATTAATGGAAAGCAAACGAAAAGAAAGAACTTATGAACTTCTTCACTTACCGACAAAGTTGTGGAGGGCAGGGCCCACGAGGGCTGAGAGAAAGATGTGGTACAGTGAGTAGTACATCATGCCTTGCTCAATTCGTCACCTTGTACTCCGACTCTGGCACCTTTTGGCATGATTCTGAGAACACACATACACAGAAACATGTCAAGTCTTCGGCAGTACAGCACACAGAAAAGCGTCTTTTAGATTATTCAAGATCTATGCAGAGTAATAGATGCGTTATGCTGATGTTTGTTATGCAAGGAGGTTGATTTCAGTTCTGTTGAAATGATCTCCAATTTGAAGTAAGAAAGCTAAAGAGAGAGAGAGAGAGAGAGAGAGAGAGAGAGAGAGAGAGAGAAGAGACAGAGAGAGACAGAGACAGAGAGACAGAGAGAAAACAAAGAGAGAGTAGAGATACAGAGAGAGAGAAGAAAGAGAGAGAGAGAGAGGAGAGAGAGAGCGAAGACAGACAGACAGACAGAGAGAGAGAGAGAGAGGAGAGAGAGAGAGAGAGAGACAGACAGACAGAGACAGAGAGAGAGAGAGACAGAGAGAGAGAGAGAGAGAGAGAGACAGAGATAGAGAGAGAGAGATGTGGTCATGTACCTTTTTTTGCGGATTACTATTCTGTTTCAAAAGTTTCCATTCTAGTCATGAATCGTTTTTCTCCGCGGAAAGCCCCCCCCCCTCCCTCCATTCCCTCTCTCTCTTGAAACGCCCAATGTGCACGCCCACCAAAGTGGCAGACTTCAGCACCAATATAATGGAATATGATCGTCTGGTCTGATAGGTAGAGTTCTCCGTGCTTCACACACGCGCACAAAAATGTCTGATTATATGTACCGCCTGAGTGAGTGCAAAGGAATTGTAGAACAGTGCTATGGAAGAACGAGGTATAACAAACACAACACAACAACACAACAACAACAACAATAATAATAATAATAAATAATAATAATAATATAATAATAATAATAATAATATGATGATGATGATGATGATGGTGATAATAAAAACATCAACAACATACAACAACAGCAACAACACAACAACAATATAATAATAATAAATAATAATAAATAATAATAATAATAATAATAATAATAATAATAATAATAATAATGATAATAATAATTGTAATTGTAATAATAATAACAATAATAATAAATAAATATAATAATAGTGATAATAATAACAATAATAGTAATAGTTACAATAACAAGAATAATGATAATAATAATCATAATAACAATACTATTATTATTATTATTACTACAACTACAACTAATGATAATAATAATCATGATAATAACAACAGCAACAACAACAACAACAATAATAATAATAATACATATGGTCAACTGTAGTGGTCGATAAGGTCCAACCCAGCTCTTTATTCATTTATGTACCCTCATGGGGGATCTCGGGCCAAAGTCTGAGTCACACAGGCGGCCGAATACTGGACACTCAATGGAACGCTCTGCAGAGTTGGTTCTGGCCTTTATTGCTGCACGCTTTTCCACTTGGCTCTTCGTCTTTAATTTTTGATAATAATAATGAAATATAATAATAATAATAATAATAATAATAATAACAACAACAATAACAATAATAAAGATAATAATAATAAAAACAATAATAATAATAATAACAATTATAACATAACAATAATAATAATGGTGATGATGATCATGATGATGATAATAAAAACCACCATATAATAGTATATAATAATAATCATAATCATCATCATCATCATAATCATAATCATAATAATAATAATCACAATAATAATAATAATAATAATAATAATAATAAATAACCAGTCGCCGTGGTGTGGTGGTTAACGCAACGGACTACCGACTGGAAGGTTGTGGGTTCGAATCTCCGTCAGTCCCTTCAAAACGATATTGTTGTGGGATTTTTCGGCTCTAACCGGCTCCTGCCCAGAGTTGGGCGTGCTATGAGCTCATTGAGAAGACTGGGACCACACAGTCGAGTATCATCCACTTCACCGATGCATCATTGAGGGTGTTAATTGCTCAAATCAAGTCTGTATCTCTCGGACCTGGTTGTCGCCAGGATATATTATGATAGTTAGCATAGAGCACAGCCCTGTCACGCAGTCTCAATCCTAGATGGAACTCCGTAGCATCATGATTGTCATCCTTATCGACATCAACATGGCATTGTAAAAAAACAAAAAAACAACAACAAATATTGTGCCAGCTTCTGTGGCCATTAAGATGGCGTAGAAAATGGGACAGAAGAAAAAAGTGAGCGCAAAGGTAACGTCCATGAGTGCGATGATCCTTACAAAATAAAACAGTCGTAACAATAATACTATCTATCAATCCAAACAGAAACAAATGAAAACACAAAAGTATCACTCACCCAGTCACGACCAAACAAGAAATCACAACCTCCAAAACATACAGAAAACCACACTAACTAATCACTCCATCAGTTTGATGCATGCTAAGCTTCTTGTACCATGTAATGATTGATCTACAAAGCTCTTTTAGTATCCGACACACATGAAACAACTTAAAGCGGTCACAACACGATATATGTGACCTTCTACCAGGAAACGAGTTGCTTGTCGCTAAACAGCTTTTTGCCACTAACAACCGAAATAAGAGACAAGGATGTCAGGGCTTGATCTGGGGATTTTGAAACATAATGATACTGTACCAGTTTTCCTTAACATGCTTATACATGTAAATTTCAAATAAGTGGGGTTTTTTCTCTTGTTAAAATGTTATTTGGAAACATTACCCTTTAGATAAAGGAAGGTTTTAGAGGAAAAAGAAACAGTCGGAAACTGCTGTTACAACTATAGAAGTTTTGTTTTAGAGAATAAAAACACACTCAAAAATAGCTGTTACAACAACCGATTTACCCCTTCAGTTCCTGCAAGGGACCGTCCAACCGATCATATGTAATTCACTGTCTCACCTGTCGGCATCACCGGGTTCGGTGTTAGCCGCCGCACACTTGGACACCACCATCTCCCTCCAGGCCGCTCTGTCTTGACTTTTGTGGACAATTTCTGGAATATTTAGGCCACTGATGTTGGTTATGTTCTCGATGTATGAGATTGGAGGTCTGCCTTTCTTCCTTTTTGCCTCTGTTTTTCCTTGAAAGATAGTTGCCATGAGTCCGTGTTCTTGCTGCGTCATGGCCAGTGTATTTTAGTCTTCTCTTGTTGATGTCTGCTAGTAGTTTCCTGGTGATATCAAGTTCTTCCAGGACACTTTCATTAGTTATTCTATCTGACAATTTGACATGTAGTAGTCTCCGATAAAACCACATCTCTGCTGCCTCAACTCTTCTGCAGTAAGTTTTTCTCAGAGTCCAGAATTCGCAGCATAAATCATGACTGGCCAGATCAAACATTTTAAAATTCTGACTTTTAGGCTATTTGGTATGTATCTGTCTGTCCAGATGTTGTTGAGTTGGACCAGTATTTTGCTTTGCCATTCCAGTTCTTATTTTGATGTCTTCGGAGCAAGTTCTGTCATCAGTTTTTACAGCAATGTAATTAACAAGTGTAAAATTTCCATAAAGACTGGATGTTCGTTGCTAAAGAAACATTGTTGCTGAAACTGTGATTCGGTTTTCTTCTTTTTTTCTTTTATTTCTTGCATTGAATATTCCCAAACTGGTGCATCTGAGGAGTACCATCTCAAGGTGCATCTGAGGTCCATTTCCAAACTGGTGCATCTGAGGAGTACCATCTTCCAAACGCCAATAATCTCGTGATAAGTACTAAATATCTGGATAATCTTAAAAAGGGAGAAATGATGACCCAGAGTGACGTCAGAGAGGGCCCCTCCATTCTCTTCGTCCGGAGCTGAGCTGGACCTGGTTGGTGCGCGTTGTGTGACTTTGTCCCGGGGTTTGTCTTCTTCCCACCTTTCCATTCAGTTTGTAAACAAGGCAACAAATGATTGGGTCCTAATGGGTCATGCAACGCATGGACATCCCCCCCCCCCCCACACACACACACTTTGCTTGATAAAATGACAATTGAGTGGTGTTGGAAGCCTGGGAGGTGATTGTCCGGACAGTTGCGAGGCATTGGTGCTCTGGGTCTCATCCGCACCCTCGAGGTTGTTTCTTGTTAACTTTTAACTGATTCTAAAACGGCTTTCACCTTTAGAAAAGCGTGGAACTTGCATTCAGACTCTGCAATAAACTGAAAATGTCCATCTGTTGATTCACGACTCATTCTGCGGTGGACGGTCAAATATGTAGAAACTACTTCTGGTTACACGAAAACATGATGAAAATCAAAGTGGTCGGCAATCAATACAATCAATATAATCCATAGACATGACGCTGACTGTGCTGACGACACAAAATACTTTCCCCTGGACACATAGGGCCTACGCCATTCCTGTATTGACTTACGGTTGACCCTGCCAAGTACATTCCGGCCGGAATCATATAATCCCTTGATCACAGGAGCGTATAATCCAATACCAGTGTGCGCCGTGATTCTACTACACCACTGGATCACTGATGCAATCAGCACACTAAGATGGTCTGGTCGTGGTGTAGTGGTTAGCACAATGACAACCGACTGGATGGTTGGTTGTGGGTTTAAATCCCCATTAGTCCTTGAGCAAGACGCTTCGAAGACGCCGACTGAGACTGATCGGGCACAGCCTTCGAATGCAGACAAGGTGTCTCACTCCCCTGGGTGACATATTGTCTGCCAACCTCAGCGACCGTGTCAACCTTCGACGTGGACAAGGCAGAACCCTGACTCTGAAGGCTGATGTTACGAATGATCTTGACCTCCTCGGCGTTTCCCCAGCAATTGTCATGAACATGAACAGATTCCAATTTTCACAATTGATTGATTCGCTCTAATTTGCTGAGCGTTAAATAAATAATTAGTCCTTGTCAAAATTACTGTTTTTTTTTTTCTCTCAAGCCTTGCCCAGCTCCTATAACCCCTATTAGGGAGAAGAGAGGCAGAATGGTTCAGACATTCGCCTGCCCATAACTAAACTTCAGGTTGCAGGGTTCGCTCCCTGTACAGGCCATG
>CM060306.1:19857618-19862618 GCA_030674185.1 Monoplex corrugatus | reverse complement strand
TTGTGTGTGTGGTGTGTGTGTGTGTGTGTGTGTGTGTGTGTGTGTGTGTGTGTGTGTGTGTTTGTTTGTTGTTGTTGTTGCGTGTGTGTGTGTGTGTGTGTGGTGTGTGTGTGTGTGTGTGTGTGTGTGTGTGAACGTGCGTGTGTGTGTGTTTGTGTATGTGTTTGTTTGTTTGTGTATGTGTGTGTGTGAGTGTGCGTGTGTGTGTGTGGTGTGTGTGTGTGTGTGTGTGTGTGTGTGTGTGTGTGTGTGTGTTTGTGTGCGCACGCGCACAAAACTTTCCCCGTTACCAAGTTCAGAATAGAATTTCAACGCTGAATGAAAACAGTGAAACAGCAATTACTCGTTCATTTGGCTAGTTAGGGGAAACTGATCCATTACATTATAAGGATAAAACTCCCCAAAACAAAAATGAACAATTATATTATAACGATAAAACCCCCAAAAGAAAAATGAATAATTACATTATACGGATAAATCCCCCAAAATAAAAATGATTAATTACAAGGATAAAAGCCCCGATGAAAAACACCTGCCACCGTAAAGGTGTTATTATGAGCGACTGGGTTTTTCAATACTTTAAGCCACTTTGACTTCTATTTCAAAGATCCGTCATCATCATCAGCAGCAGCAGCAACAACACCGACATTAACAACACAACCATCATCAAACGCGTACTTTCCATGATACAATTAGTAGACTCAAGACCTGATATCTTGAGTTCAATCCCACCCTACAACATTAACCCTTTGTCTCCTGCACCTTACCCATCAACTGCAAACAACAACAAAACAAACAAAAACAAAAACAAAAAACAAAATAGAAAAATCAAACAAAAACAAAACAAAACAACAAGAAACCCCATAATCCTTTGACTTCCTGCAGGAAGCTGGTGGACAGGGTGAGGGAGTCAAAGGGTCAAGTTTTTGCTTTGCTAGCATGGTTGACAATGCAGGGTGATGGTGGACAAGGTGCAGTTGCCAAAGGGTTAAAGATGGCCTGTACGCTGCCCTGTCTTAATGTGTCCATCATTCTGGTGGTGTCAGCTTAGTGTTTCAAAAAGTGTATGTTGTTGCTCTGTTTGTGTATGTGTGTGTGTTTGGTGTGTGTGTGTTTGTATGTATGTGTTTTTGTGCGTATTTGCGCGCGCGCGTGTGTGTATGTGTGTGTGTGTTCGTTCGTTGCTTGATTTAACGTCTTTTCACTATAAGTGATATTAGACGGGGAAAAATGGCATGGAGGATGAAATAAGGGGGGGGGGGGGGTGGAGGGGAGAGGGGAACAGAGTAAGGGACGTAAAAAAAATTAAAAGGAAGCGGCAAGGTCTTAAGAAAAAGGATATGGATGAACAGAGAAATGAAACTAGAACAACGCTAACATCAATAATGTAAAAGAAAAACAAAACAAAACAAAACAAAAATAATCATAATTATAATAATAATCTTAAAGTAACGCATTAACAGGACTGTGAACCAATGATTCTGAAATTTTAACTAACAAAACTTGATCCGATACAACTTCTTTAAAATGCGTTTCAAGATAGTTTCCTTGTGTAAACGTCTTTGGTAAAAAGGAACGAAGCTTTCTGCAGTAAAACAAACAGTGATACAATGTGAATTGTTCGCCACAAATACATAAAACGTTGTTACAATATTTTGTTTTCAAAGCGTTCAGTTGAATGCGAAAATATGTCATAACAATTAATCTCAAATGATATAACGAGGAATACTGCAAATTTTTACAGATATTTTGAACTGAAAGTTTGATTCTTTTTTGAGACACAAATTTTTCATTTAAATGTTCATGAAATCGAATCCACGATGCTAATTCTAGCGAGTTGTAAGCTTCTTTTACCGAGGTGTTAACGTGTAATTCTATGGAATTTTCAGAATGGAGGGCACCGGATTTAGCTGCTCTGTCAACTACGTTGTTGCCATGAAGACCAACATGAGAAGGCACCCAGCATAAATTGATTTCCGAACCATTTATCTTTAAACAATGTATTAGATGATTTGCCTCAATAATTAAGTCAGGTCTTGTGTCTGTATCAAAAGACTGTAAGGCATATAATACAGATTTTGAATCAACAAAGAGAACTACTTTGAATGACACAGGCCGAAGGCTTATTAAATAATGCAACGCTTGAACAACAGCGACCAATTCTGCTGTATATATAGATACATTTGCCCCAATGAAGAAAGACTTTTTAATGTTAAATTTTGGAACATAAAAGGCTGCTCCAGCGCTCTGGTTTGCTAAGACTGACCCATCGGTAAAAATGTGGAGGTGGGTACTGTACTTTTCATCGATGTGTTCACAAGCTGTGGATAGCGTAATGTTGACATTATCATCTTTTTTAACTTTTGCATAATCGAGATCAAATGTGGCATTTAGCATTTCCCATGTAGGGATAGGCGTTATCGTTGGTTTCTCAGCAATTTCATCCATTGTTATGTTGGACTGTTTGATCAGGCCAGATATGTAAGTTGCGGCTGTAATTTGTGATGAAATGTTTTTTGCTCGTTTTGGAAAGTCAGTATCAGACCTGATCTTAATTTCTTTGCTCACAAAATTATCCACTTGTGAAGTAGTTCTAATTGCAAACTTTGCTGTAGCTAACTCACGATGGTTGTTTTAAAGGTAGAATTCCAGCAACTTTGTACGTTTCCAGAGTAGAAGCATGAGTTGGTACACCTAGTGCAATTTTAAGACTTTTGCAGTCCAAGCTCTGAATCTTTTTTAGTAAATATTTGGGTGCATTGAAGAAAACTTCTTGCGCGTAGGATAATTTAGACCTGACCAGCGCTGTTGACAGATGAATCAGTTACATTTGTATCCATTCCCCAGGGTAATTTGCTTATTATCTTTAGAAAATTTAAGGTTTCGTGTGTGTGTGTGTTTTGTGTTGTTGCTCTGTTTGTGTATGGGTGTGTGCGTATGTGTGTGTGTGTTTATGTGTATGTGTGTATGTGATTTTTGTGCGTGTTTGCGCGTGCGTGTGTGTGTGTGTGTGTGTGTGTGTGTGTGTACATACGTGTATGTATATGTGTATGTGTTATGTATGCATGTATGCAAGTGTGTTTGTGGGACTGCGCACATATGTGTGTGTGTATGTGTGTGTATGTGTATGTATGTGTGTGTGTGTGTGTGTGTGTGCGTGTGTGTTTGTGTTTGGTGTGTACGTGTATGTATGTGTGTGTGGGGGTGGTGGTGGTGTCCACGCCCACGTTTGTGCGCGCGCGTGTGTGTGTGTATGCGTATGTGTGTGCGTGTACGTGTGCGTGTGCGTGCCTGCATGTGTGTGTGTATGTGTGTGTGAGCGTGTATATGCGCACGTGTGTGTGTGTGTGTGTATGTGTGTGTGTTGATACAATGATCACTGAACTTTTGTCTCTGTGTGTGCATGTGTGTACGTGCGTGCGGGCATGCACGCGCGCGCGCGCGCGTGTGTGTGTATTGATACAATGGTCACTGAACTTCTGTCTGTGTGTGTATGTGTGTGTGTTTTGACAATATGGTCACTGAAGTTGTGTGTGTGTGTGTGTGTGTGTGTGTGTGTGTGTGTGTGTGTGTGTGTGTGTGTATCTGTGTGTATGCGTGTGTGTGTGTGTGTGTGTGTGTGTGTTTTGACACAATGGTCACTGAACTTGTGCGTGCGTGGTGGTGGTCTTTGATTTAATGTCTATTCACTTGTGCGTGCGTGTATGTATGTATGTGTGTGTGTGTGTGTGTGTGTGGTGTGTTTGTGCGTGTGCGTGCGTGCGTGTTTGTGTGTGTGTACGTGCTTGCGTGCGTTTGTATGTATATATGTGTGTATGCGTGCTTGTGTGTGTGTATGTGTCTGTGTGTCTGCGTGTGTGTGTGTGTTGACATACTGGTCAAAGGTTCATGTTTCCGCACCCTTGTGACAAAATTAAATGTCTTCCTTTTGCGTGGGGTCAGTCTCGCAAGTTTGATATGTGTGAAAAGATGATGGGTTTGAATTTGCAGGTTTGGTCAAGGTAGGTTCATCGCACTCGGATGGTTCCATACACGCTCTACCACATCTGCCAGAAAATGGTTTGGCAGACTCCCTTCCCTATCAACATAACATACGGTAAGAGAGTTTTCGAGTGTTAAACAGAACCGATACTGTAGTAAGTATGTGAGTCTGAGGCGCGGACAGTCAACACGCAAAGTCAGAACAAGATTGAGGCAACCGAAATGTGTTTGCTTTCTAAGAAGAACGTTGAGAGTTCCGTGGACAGCGAAGAAAACAAACGAGACAGTCTTGAAGGAGGCAGACACAAGAAGATCATTAATTTAGAAGATTAGGAAAAAGACAAGCAAGATTTATAAGACATTCTATGGGGCAAGAGAAATCAGAGCACCTGGTCACAACAGGAAAGCTGGAAGGATGGAGAGCACCAGGTAGACCCAGGGAGAAAATATCGGACGAATTTGCAGAGTGGCTGAGGACAGAGAGGGTGAGATGTATTTGCAGCGACAACGGATGGATTCATATGGAGGGCCATGATCGCCATGCCCATGCGGCAGAGCACTTGATGATGATGATGACTCCCCAACCCTGCACAAAACCCTATACGCTGGCAAGGCCTTATTAACCCTTTAACTCCTGCACCCCATCCAAAACTGCAAAATCTTAACCCTTTGATTCCTTCACCCTATTCATCAGCTTCCTGCAGAAAGCTGGTGGATAGGGTGAGGGAATCAAAGGGTTAAGTTTTTGCTTTGCTAGCATGGGTAACGAAACTGGATGTTGGTGGACAGGGTGCGGGAATCAAAGAGTTAAAATGGAGAGGTGGGTTGGTGGTGGACAGGGAGCTATGAAACATTTCAGCTGACACCACCAGAATGAGCAGGCCCAAATAGCTCAGTTGGTTTGAGCGTCGGATTCACATGCTAATGGTTGCAGGTTCGAATCCCTGGGTGCGCTACATTAAAACTGGCCTTCTCACTGTCCCATCTTAACATCATTGTTGTTCTGGTGGTGTCAGTAT
>CM060306.1:19842618-19845118 GCA_030674185.1 Monoplex corrugatus | reverse complement strand
CGCACTCGCCATATAACACAAAAATAACAGACAACAGAGAATGAATACATGAATTGGAATAAAAAAAAAAAAGCAAAATTTCGTTGATGTTTTGATTTTGCTCCAATCTGTCATATCATACTAAATACGCTTTTTGATAACATATAAGAGACTGGATACAAAAATCTGGAGTAAAAAAAACAAACCCCAAAACTTCATTAACGTTTCGAATCTGCGCTTGTCTTGTATTATTATACCACGCGTTTTGATATTATTATTTTTCTCTTTTTCTGATTCCTGTTTGCTTGAACGTGGGGGGTCACAATTGTTTTCGATACGATAGGCAGGCCTGTCATAGAAGACAGACATAGCAGGCTTGAAGAAGTGGCAAGACAGGACGTGTGGCCGATAGACACTCCGCTGACAACCAAACTCCATGGCTGCAGACAGGAGCTGGAAAAGACGGCTGCATTCATCGCCCAGACTCAGATGATTGTGTAGCAGCGTACGCGAGAAGAAGGAGGAGAAGATGCATATAGAGAGGCAAGGGAGTACTGTCCCCTAACCGCAGAACATTCTAATTGCAATAACTTGGCACAGGCAACACCAATTAGCAGTAAGAGATCCAAACCAGAAATCCCCTCGAGGGCAGCAAAGACAGACAACACCAGCGCTGGCCAAGCGGAAGACTGTATGGAAGGATAACAACATCATCTCCATGAAACACAAGGTCAGGCTTAAGTCTTAACCCTTTGACTCCTGCACCCTATCCACCAACTGCAAAAACTTAACCCTTTGACTCCCTCTCCCTATCCACCAGCTTCCTGCAGGAAGCTGGTGTATAGGGTGAGGGAGTCAAAGAATTAAGTTTTTGTTTTGCTAGCATGGTTGACAATGCGGGAGGCTGGTGGTTAAGTGCAATGGTATATTAACATATTCTGTCATCATCAAGTGCCTTGCCACATGGCGTTGGTGATCATGGCCTTCCATCTGTTTCTATCCCTTGTTGCCGCAAGCATCTCTTCCAACCTGTTTGTCTTCAGCCACTCTGCAAGTCCGTCCAATATCTTCTCCCTGGGTCTACCTGGTCCTCTCTTTCCCTCCAGCTTTCCTGTTGTGATCAGGTGCTCCATTCCCCTTTCCTCATAAAATGGCCTATAAATATTGCCCGTCTTTTCCTAATCTTCCTTATGAATGATCTTGTGTCTGCCTCCATCAAGACTGTCTCTTTTGTTTTCTTTGCTGTCCATGGAGCTCTCAACATTCTTCTTAGAAACCACGTCTCGGCTGCCTCAATCTTGTTCTGGCTTTGCTTGTTGACTGTCCACGCCTCACATCCGTACAACATTATCGGTTCTATATAACATTCAAAAACTCTCTTCCTGATGTTAATTGATAGGCGTCTGTCGGTAAGAATGCTTTTCATCTTCTTGAATGCTGTTTTAGCTTGGCCGATTCTCCTGGCTATTTCTGATGTGCATCTGCCGTCTGGTGAAATGATCGTTCCCAGGTTGATAAGTTTAAATATCTGGGCCGACACAACCTGCCATCGGTGTACTCCTCACTTATTCAGTCGCACTGTCGTGAGTTCGCTCACGGCGGTGCGCACTGAAGCCAGTTCTCAACCCAGCAGTTGCGCTGAAGAAGTCGGCCGGATCGCCGATGAAAGCTACGCAGTAAGTAGCTTTTTTGTAACTGAGAGCCAGGTTCAACCAGGTAGCCATTATATCTGGAAACATCTTCCTGTATGCATGCAAAACATGGACACCCCCCTTTCCTCACAGTGGATTTGGGAAGACGAATCCAAGCCGTAGAAGTGAGGCATTATCGCAAGATACTTAACATCACATACACTGAGCATAAATCACCTATGAACAAGCGCACCAAACCATCAAGCAGCACAACGGACCACATGGAGATCTCTTGACCTCAGTAAAGAAAAGAAAACTAGGTTAGTGCGGCCACATAACAAGATCCAATGGCCATGCTATATTCATCCCCCAGGGAAACTGTTGAAGAGAAAAACAAAAAGACAAGGGTGATGAGAATGGGGCAGACAGATAAGAGACAGAGAAGCAAAGAGAGAGAGAGAGGAAGAGGAGAGAGAGAGGAAACGAGAGAGAGAGAGAAAGACAAAAAAGGGAAGAGAGAGACAAAAATAAAAGAGAGAGAGAGAGAGGGTTGATTTGATTGATTGATTTGATTCAGTTTTACGTCAGCACCCACCTCAGGTGATATGGCCGACGGGGATAACCATCCCAGGAAAATGGGGGCAATGGGGGACTTATCTATTCCTATACTGACACCACCAGAACAACAATGATGCTAAGATGGGACAGTGAGAAGGCCAGATTTAATGTAGCGCACCCCGGGATTCGAACCCACAACCATTAGCATGTGAATCCGACGCTCAAACCAACTGAGCTACAGAGGCCCAAGAGAGAGAGAGAGCCAGAGAGAGAGAGAGCCAGAGAGAGAGAGAGAGAGAGAGAGCTCAAGACAGAGACAAATAGAGAGAGAC
>CM060306.1:19835550-19842518 GCA_030674185.1 Monoplex corrugatus | reverse complement strand
AAGCCACTGCCCACCAGACAACACACAGACACGCAACAGACACCACACACACATACTCGTAGTTAAAAGTAATACATGAATAGATTTTAAAAAAAAATAACAAACGAACGAACACCACACCACGCGCGCACCACACACAAAACCACACCACAACACACACACACCCACACCCACACACCACACCACACTCAAAAAGTAACATCAAATCAAACTTTGTTTTTAAATTTCAGATCTGAGTTCACAGTCCTGTTAATGCATTACTTTAATTTATGCAGTTTGTTTTAGTGTTAAAATTTTCGCTTCACATTGTTGAAGTTAATTGCTCCAAAATGTTAGTGTTAAGTTTGTTCCATTTTTCTAGTCTACCCCTTTTAGTTTTTTTACTCTGTCTCCCCTCTGCCCAACCAAACCCGTCCAACTATCGTTCCCCTTTTTTATTTTATTTATATTTTTTCTTCCCCTCTCCCCCCCCCCTCCCCCGTCTAATTCACTTATAGAAAAAAGACTTAAAAATCAAAGAATGAAGAACGAACCACACACACAAACCACAAAACACCACACACACACACACACACACAACAACACACCACAACAAACACACACACAAACAACACACACACACAACCACACACACCCAACAACAAAAAAACCACACAAAAAAACACACAGAACCCCAAATATGTGTATTAAATCACAATAATACATATACGACGAAACAAACAATATAAATTTCAGTAAAACAATAAATCTCCCAACCTCTTCCGGAGAAATAGAAGGATTCTCTCTCTCACAAAGCGTAGGGGGTTTGTCTCAGATGAAATAACAGAAATCAAAAAAATCTTCGTAAGGAAGGGGAAAGCTCTCTTTTTAAAAAATGACAAGTCTTTGTTATACCCCGGTGGAATGCTATATGCTATAAGAAATCAAAACAAAACAAAATCCCCCTCCCCCACCTCACACACACACACACCCAACACACACCACAATTTTCGGCAGGCGATATGGAAGTAAAGTTTTTTAACATGGCACCCAGGGTGTGGAAGTGGTGCGTGGGTAATTTTCAATTTTAGAAAGAAACGCAGCGATTTGGGAGGTGGCTTTTTCAATGGTTTAGGGGGGGGGGGGGTGGGGAAGTAGGGATGGGTTGAGGGGAGGGTGGTATCCTTGGGGGAAGGGAAATCGCGAAGGAAAGGGGGTTTCTTCGCCTCTTTCTGTCTCGTCTCTTGTCTCTGTCTCTCTTGGTCTTGTCTCTTATGAATTGTTGTTGGGGTGTTGTATTGTGTTGGTTTGTGTGTGTGTGAGTTGTGTGTGTGTGTGTTGTGTGTGTGTGTGGTGTGTGGTGTGTGTGTTGTGTGTGTGTTTGTTGTTGTTGTTGCTTTTTGGGGGGTTTTGTGGTTGTGGGGTTTTTGTGTTGGTTTTTTTTTGTTTTGTTGTGGGGTGTGGTGGTGTTTTGCGTGTGTGTGTTGGTGGGGGTGTGGTTTGGGGTGTGTGTGTTTTGGGGGTGTGTGTTTTTGGTGTGTGTGTTTGTTGTTTTTGTTCGTGTGTGTTTTTTGTGGTGTGTGTGTGTTTGTGTATTTTTTTGTTTGTTTGTGTATGTGTGTGTGTGGTGTGGTGTGTGTGTGTGGTGTTTTTGTGTTGTGTGTTGTGTGTGTGTTTTGTGTGTGTTTGGGGGGTGCGGGCCCCAGTGTGCGCACAAACTTTCCCGTTACAAGTTCGATAAATTTTAAAAAGTGAATGAAAACAGTGAAACGCAATTATCGTTCATTTGGTTTTGGGGAAAATGTCAATTACTTTATAGGAAAAACCCCCCCAAAAAAAAAAATGAACAATTATATTATAACAAAAAAAACCCCCAAAAAAAAAAATAAAAAATTACATTATACGGAAAACCCCCCAAAAAAAAAAATGTTTTAAATTTCAAGGTAAAACCCCCGATGAAAAACACCTGCCCCGTAAAGGTGTTAGTGAGCGAGGGGTTTTTAAAAAATTTTTTGCCACTTTGACTTCTTTTTCAAAGATCCGTCGTCTTTATCACATCGCAGCAAAAAACCCGAAAAACAAAAACCTCATCAAGCTTTTTCCCCTGATACAATTGTAGATAAGCCCCGATATCTTGAGTTCAATCCCCCTACAAATTAACCCTTTGTTCCTGCATTTCCCACCAACTGCAAAAACAACAAAACAAAAAAAAACAAAAAAAAAAAAAAAATAGAAAAATAAAAAAAAAAAAAAAAAAAAACAAAAAAAACCCCATAACCCCTTTTACTTCCTGCGGGGAAATGGGGACAGGGTGAGGGAGTAAAGGGTCAAGTTTTTGCTTTTGCTGGTTGACAATGTGGGGGGCTGGTGGCAAGGTGCATTTCCCCAAAAGGGTTTTTTTAAAAATGGTGTACGCTCCCCCGTTTTAATGTGTCCATCATTCGGTGGTGTCAGCTTAGGTTTAAAAAGTGTATGTTGTTGCTCTGTTTGTGTATGTGTGTGTGTTTTGTGTGTGTTTTTTATACATGTGTTTTTGTGCGTATTTGGCGCGCGTTGGTATGGTGGGGTGCGGTGTGTGTGTACGTGTGTGTGTGGGTTTGTGTTTTTGCTCTGTTTGTATGGGTGTGTGCGTATTTGTGTGTGTGTTTATGTGTTTGTGTGATTGATTTTGTGCGTGTTTGCGCGGTTTGGGGTGTGTGTGGGGTTTGTGTGTGTTTGTTTGACATATGGTCAGTGAATGGTTAAAAACAGAGGTTTTATTTTTCCCCCCTTGGGGAAAAATTAAAGTTTCCCTTTTGTGTGGGGTCAGTCTCGCAAGTTTGATATGTGTAAAAAAAATGATGGGTTTAAATTTGGGGTTTGGTAAGGTAGGTTCATCGCACTCGGAGGTTCCATACACGCTCTACCAATCTGAAGAAAATTTTTGGCGACCCCCTTCCCTTCAAAAAAACATACGGAAAGAGGGTTTTTGAGTTTTAAACAGAACTGATACTGTATAAGTAGTGAGTCTGGGGGGCGTCAACACGCAAGTAGAACAAGTTGAGGCACCGAAATTGTTTGCTTTTAAGTACGTTGGGTTCCCCTGGAAACAAGAAAAAAAAACGAGACAGTCTTAAAAGGGGGCGAAAAGAAAAACATTAATTTAGAAGATTAGGAAAAAGACAAGCAGTTTTTAAGACTTTAGGGGGGAAGAGAAATCAGAGCCCTGGTCACAACGGGGAAATGGAAGGTTTTGGGGAGCCCGGTAGCCCAGGGAAAAAATATCGGCGAATTTGAGAGTGCTGAGGACAGAGGGGTGAGATGTTTTTGAGCGACAAGGATGGTTTTTTATGGAGGGCCATGATCGCCACCCCCTGGGCCGGGAATAACGATAATGATGACTCCCCAATCCTGCAAAAACCCCCATCGTGGCAAGGCCTTATTAAACCCTTTTTTAAATCCCGACCCCACCAAAAAAAGCAAAATTTTAAAACCCCTTTTATTCCTTCACCTATTCTCAGCTTCCTGCAGAAGCTGGTGGATAGGGGGGCAAAAAAGGGTTTTTTTTTGCTTTGCTGCATGGGTAACAAAACTGGTTGTTGGGGACAGGGTGCGGGAATCAAAGAGTTAAAATGGAGAGGTGGGGTGGTGGTGGACAGGGAGCTATGAACATTTCAGCTGACACCACCAGAATGAGCAGGCCCAAATAGCTAGTTGTTTGAGCGTCGGATTCACATGCTAATGGTTGCGGGTTCGAATCCCGGGATGCGCTACATTAAAAACTGGCCTTCTCACTGTCCTATCTTAACATCATTGTTGTTTGGTGGTGTCAGTATAGGATTAGATAAGTCCCCTTCCCCCACTTCCCTGGGATGGTTATCCCCGTCGGCCATATCACCTGAGGTGGGTGTAGATGCAAAACTGAACCAAACCAAACCAAACCAACCACCAGAATGATGGAAACATTCAGATTGGCAGCGAACAGGACAGTTTTTAATGTTACGGGCTGGGATTTGAACTCAAGATATCAGTCCTGAGTCCACGGCTCTACCAAAAGAACCAAAAAACCGCGTAATTTAGCTCAATTGGTAAAGGTGGTGGTGGTGGTGGTGGTGGTGGTAATGGTGGTGGTGGTGGTGGTGGTGATGGTGATGATGATGGTGATGATGATGACGACGACGACGATGATGACGACAACGACGACGACGACGATCACCATGATGATGATGATAATAATGATGGTGATGACGGTGACGATGGTGATAATGATGATGATGATAACAACGACGACGAAGACGACATGCCGACGATAGTGGGTTGGGATTGGCAGTCCGTGATGTGCGATGTGTGTGAAAAGATGATGACGACGATGACAGTGGGCGGGAATGACAGTCCATCAAGTGTAACGAAGTAAAAGGGATGTTGATGATGATGACAATGACGACGAAATGATAATGATGATGATGGTGATGACGACGACGACGACGCCGACGATGATGATGTCGACGATTACGACGACGACGATGATGATGATGATGACGAGGTGTGTAACGTTGACGGTGATGATGAGGATGATGATGGCGACGACGACAATGATGATGATGATGATGATGAGACGACGTGATGATGACAGTGGGCTGGGAGGACAGTCCATCATGTGTGATGTGTGAAGATGAGGATGATGATGACGGTGATGATAACGATGACGACGACGACAATGATGTGATGTGATGATGATGACGACGACGACGACGACGACAACGATAAAGACGACAGTGGGTGGTCTGCTGTGGAACCCAACCGATTAAAAGGATCTGGAGGAATGGATCCGTGCGTGCATGCATGCATGTATGTATGCATGTATGTATGTATGTATGTATGTACATATAAATGTATATGTATATATATTATTTAGATATATATATATATATGTGTGTGTGTATGTGTGTGTGTGTGCGTGTGTGTGTGTGTATGTTTGTATATAAGTAATATGCATGCGCTCACGCATGACTGCGTGCTTAGCACGTATATGTGCGTGTGTAAGTGTGCGCGTGTACTTTAGGTAATTACACGTGTCTCACGCCCTCCCCTCCCCCCGCAAATTGACATTTAGTTAAATGGGAGGAAATCAGTGACCCAGTGTGCTCGCTCTGCCAATAGGTAATTAAATGTAGAACTAACCCCCCCCCCCAAAAAAAAAAAAAAAAAGAAAAGATACACAGGGAAGTACAACCAATCCCTTCAAGAGATCGCACCATCATCGCAGCGGAGGAGCAGCAACAACGGTAGCCTGAAAAAGTCTGACATCCGCAGCATGGAAGCGAGTTCCGCTTCCCAACGGATCGAGCCGACGATTGAGAGGCACAGCCATCTCACAGAGTGGGACAAATCAACCAGAAATCATCAAACGTGTGTCATGGTTCATTTAAAAAATGTCACAATATGAGGGACGAGTCATTTAGTATAAATTTCACAATATGAGGGGGAGTGTCCATCGTTAAATGTCACAACATCAGAGAAGTAGTCATAGTGACAAATGTCATAAAAAATGTAAGGGAGTGTTCATCGTATCGGAACTTCACAATATGAGGGTGTGTTCATCATTACAAATTACACAATAAGAGGAAAGTTTGGTGTTTGTGGTCTGTTTGTGACCGTACGTTCGCGCTTGACAAAGGCCGGTTGGCCGAAAATTTGCGCTTGTCTTGTCTTGTTTGTTGAATACGCGCTTACATTGGTTTTTTTTTTGTTCTTCTTGTTCCTGTTTGCTTGGGCGCGGGCAGTCGCACTTGTTTTAGATCAAGAGGGAAGTGTTCAGGGTTGCAAAATTTCACAGTATAAAATGAGGTAAAATTGTTATAAATTTGACAACGTGAGGGAAACTGACCACGTCCACAACTTTCACAACAGTAGGGAAATGTCCGTCAGTACCAATTTCACAAAACGAAGGAAGACTTCATCGTTACAAATTTTACAATGTGAGGAAAATACATAGTTATAAATTTCACAACGTACAGACATTCAGACATCACTTGCGTTGTATGTCACAGCCTCTCCCAATGATCTTTGTACTTCCTGTTGTTTTCGCGTATTGAAGAGAGAGAGAGAGAGGAGAGAAGAGAGAGAGAGTAGAGAGAGAGAGAGAGAGAGAGAGAGAGAGAAACAGACAGACGGGACAGACAGACAGAGACACAGAGAGAGAGAGAGTGAGTGAGTGGTGAGTGAGTGTGTGTGTGTGTGTGTGTGTGTGTGTGTGTGTGAGTGTGTGTGAGTGTGTGTGTTTGTGTGTGTGTGTGAATGTGTGTGAGTGTGTGCGTACGTGCGCGCGAGTGCGTGCGTTTGTGTGTGTGTATGTGTGTGTGTGTGCGCGCGGGCCGTGTGTATGGTGTGTGTGTGTGTGTGTGGAGAGAGAGAGAGAGAGGAGAGAAAGAGAGAGAAAGAGACAGACGGGACGGACAGACAGACAGACATACAGACAGACAGACAGACAGACAGATAGACAGAGAAACAGAGAGGGAAAGTGTGTGTGTGTAGTTTGTGTGTGTATGTGTGTGAATGAGTGTGTGTGTGTGTGTGTGTGTGTGGTGTGTGTTGTACGTGGTGTGTGTATGTGTGTGCGGATATGCGTGAATATGTGTGAGTGTGTGCCTACGTGCGTGCGCGTGCGTGCGTTTGTGTGTGTGCGCGCGCGCGTGTGTGTGCATGTGTATGTGTGAGAGAGAGAGAGAGAAAGAGAGAGAAAGAAAGAAAGAAAGAAGAGAGAGAGAGAGAGAGAGAGAGAGAGAGAGAGAGAGTGGAGAGAGAGAGAGAGAGAGAGTGTTATGTGTGTATGAGGCGTTTAAAAGTGGGGTCTTGTGTTTCTTTTTTCCTTGAAACAATCGGCGTGATTTCGCCTGCAAGGGTTTTTTCCCGCTTTACAAAGAAGCTCGCGAGCGGTTAGGGTATTCCCTGACATACAAACAACAGCGGTTACCGTACTGAGGCACACTTTCAATAATTAATTTTTTCCA
>CM060306.1:19823050-19828050 GCA_030674185.1 Monoplex corrugatus | reverse complement strand
CACCAACTGCAAAAACTTAACCCTTTGACTCCCTCTCCCTATCCACCAGCTTCCTGCAGGAAGCTGGTGTATAGGGTGAGGGAGTCAAAGAATTAAGTTTTTGTTTTGCTAGCATGGTTGACAATGCGGGAGGCTGGTGGTTAAGTGCAATGGTATATTAACATATTCCTGTCATCATCAAGTGCCTTGCCACATGGCGTTGGCGATCATGGCCTTCCATCTGTTTCTATCCCTTGTTGCCGCAAGCATCTCTTCCACCCTGTTTGTCTTCAGCCACTCCGCAAGTCCGTCCAATATCTTCTCCTGGGTCTACCTGGTCCTCTCTTTCCCTCCAGCTTTCCTGTTGTGATCAGGTGCTCCATTCCCCTTTCCTCATAAAATGGCCTATAAATATTGCCCGTCTTTTCCTAATCTTCCTTATGAATGATCTTGTGTCTGCCTCCATCAAGACTGTCTCTTTTGTTTTCTTTGCTGTCCATGGAGCTCTCAACATTCTTCTTAGAAACCACGTCTCGGCTGCCTCAATCTTGTTCTGGCTTTGCTTGTTGACTGTCCACGCCTCACATCCGTACAACATTATCGGTTCTATATAACATTCAAAAACTCTCTTCCTGATGTTAATTGATAGGCGTCTGTCGGTAAGAATGCTTTTCATCTTCTTGAATGCTGTTTTAGCTTGGCCGATTCTCCTGGCTATTTCTGATGTGCATCTGCCGTCTGGTGAAATGATCGTTCCCAGGTTGATAAGTTTAAATATCTGGGCCGACACAACCTGCCATCGGTGTACTCCTCACTTATTCAGTCGCACTGTCGTGAGTTCGCTCACGGCGGTGCGCACTGAAGCCAGTTCTCAACCCAGCAGTTGCGCTGAAGAAGTCGGCCGGATCGCCGATGAAAGCTACGCAGTAAGTAGCTTTTTTGTAACTGAGAGCCAGGTTCAACCAGGTAGCCATTATATCTGGAAACATCTTCCTGTATGCATGCAAAACATGGACACCCCCCTTTCCTCACAGTGGATTTGGGAAGACGAATCCAAGCCGTAGAAGTGAGGCATTATCGCAAGATACTTAACATCACATACACTGAGCATAAATCACCTATGAACAAGCGCACCAAACCATCAAGCAGCACAACGGACCACATGGAGATCTCTTGACCTCAGTAAAGAAAAGAAAACTAGGTTAGTGCGGCCACATAACAAGATCCAATGGCCATGCTATATTCATCCCCCAGGGAACTGTTGAAGAGAAAAACAAAAAGACAAGGGTGATGAGAATGGGGCAGACAGATAAGAGACAGAGAAGCAAAGAGAGAGAGAGAGGAAGAGAGAGAGAGAGGAAACGAGAGAGAGAGAGAAAGACAAAAAAGGGAAGAGAGAGACAAAAATAAAAGAGAGAGAGAGAGAGATTGATTTGATTGATTGATTTGATTCAGTTTTACGTCAGCACCCACCTCAGGTGATATGGCCGACGGGGATAACCATCCCAGGAAAATGGGGGCAATGGGGGACTTATCTATTCCTATACTGACACCACCAGAACAACAATGATGCTAAGATGGGACAGTGAGAAGGCCAGATTTAATGTAGCGCACCCCGGGATTCGAACCCACAACCATTAGCATGTGAATCCGACGCTCAAACCAACTGAGCTACAGAGGCCCAAGAGAGAGAGAGAGCCAGAGAGAGAGAGAGCCAGAGAGAGAGAGAGAGAGAGAGAGCTCAAGACAGAGACAAATAGAGAGAGACTGGGAGAGAGACAGAGACAGAGAGAAAGAGGAAGAGAAAAAGAAAGAGGAAGAGAGAGAGAGAGAGAGACACTGAGAGAGAGAGAGAGACAGAAACAGAGAGAGAGAGACAGACAGACAGAGACAGAGAAAGAGGCAGAAAGAGAGACTGACAGAGAGACAGAGAGACAAAGAGAGAAACAGAGAGACAAAAACAGAGACAGAGAGAGAGAAAAAAAGAAAGAAAGAAAGGAAGAAAGACACACAGAGAGAGAGAGAGAGAGAGAGAGAGAGAGAGACAGACAGACAGAGACAGAGAAAGATGCAGAAAGAGAGACTGACAGAGAGACAGAGATACAAAGAGAGAAACAGAGAGACAAAAACAGAGACAGAGAGACAGAAAAAGAAAGAGAGAGAGAGAGAGAGACAGACAGACAGACAAAGACAGAGACAGACAGACAGACAGACAGACAGACAGAAACAGATGTTTTGCAGCTAAAGGACACATCATTGCCTTGGCAACTAGGCCCGCCACAGGAGATAGAGGCAGGCTTCAGGTTCCTGGTGCCACACGTACTTAGACAGACAAGGGATTGCCGTTCCCTGATCATGGAAATTATAACTGCAATTGCATGGAGCTGGCACAGCCCACAACGTGTGACTGTATAACCAACCATTCATTCGCTGCATGATAATTCAGCTGTATCTGAATGTATGCCAGTGTGCGACAGGGGGTGGGGGAGAGAGAGGGAGAGAGAGAGAGAGAGAAAGAGAGAAAAGAGAGAGAGAGAGACAGACGGACAGGCAGACAGACAGACAGAGGGACGGAGTCAGGGGCAGAGACAAAGAGAGAGCGAGAAAAAAAGAGGGAGTGAGAGAGAGAGAGAGAAAGAGAGAGAGAGACATACAGACAGAGAGACAGAGACATACAGACAGAGAGAGACAGAGGCAGAGAGACAGAAAAACAAAGAGAGAGACAAAGAGAGAGTGAGCGAGCGAGAGAGAGAAACAGAGATAGAAAGAGAGACAGAGATAGAAAGAGAGACAGAGACAGACAGAACAACATAGAGAGACAGAGTAACAGAGAGAGAAAAGAGAGAGAGAGAGAGAGAGAGAGAGAGACAGCGACAGAGACTGAGACAGAGACAGGGAGAGACAGAGAGAAAGAGAGAAAGACAGCCAGTCGGACACAGACAGAGACAGACTAAGACAGAGACAGACAGACAGAGACAGAGATCCACACTGACAGACAGACAGAGATAGAGCATCAGCAGCATGGCAACCGAGACTCCAATGTTTCGAACCTAAAAGACACATTACCTTGAGAGATAGAGAGAGAGAGAGAGAGAGAGAGAGAGAGAGAGAGAGAGAGAGAGAGAGAGAGAGACAGAGACAGAGCGCAAGACAGAGACAAAGAGAGAGAGACAGAGAGAGAGGGGGAGAGAGAGAGAGAAAACTGGGAGAGAGACAGAGACAGAGAGAGACAGAGAAAGAGGAAGATACAGAGAAAGAGGAAGAGAGAGAGAGAAAGAGACAGAAAGAGAGAGAGAGAGCAGAAGACAGAGACAAGGAGAGAGAGACACTGAGAGAGACAGAAACAGAGAGACAGACAGACAGACAGAGACAGAGAAAGAGGCAGAAAGAGAGACTGACAGCGAGACAGAGAGAAAAAGAGAGAAACAGAGAGACAAAAACAGAGACGGAGAGAAAAATAAAAGAGAGAGTCAGACAGACAGACAGACAGAGACAGACAGAGACAGACAGACAGACAGAGAGACAGAGAGAGACAGAGAGACAGACACACAGACAGATAGACAGACAGACAGAGACAGAAAGAGAGAAAAAGAAAGAGAGAGAGAGAGAGAGAGACAGACAGACAGACAGAGACAGACAGACAGAAACAGATGTTTTGTAGCTAAAGGCCACATCATTACCTTGGCAACTAGGCCCGCCACAGGAGATAGAGGCAGGCTTCATGTTCCTGTTGTCATACGTACTTAGACAGACAAGGAATTGCCGTTCCCTGATGGCAGGAATTATAATTGCCAATTGCATGGAGCTGGCACAGCCCACAACGTGTGACTGTACAACCAACCATTCAGCTGTATCTGAATGTATGCCAGTGTGCGACAGGGGGTGGGGAGAGAGAGAGAGAGAGAGAGAGGAGAGAGAGAGAGAGAGAGAGAGAGAGAGAGAGAGGAGACAGAGACAGAGAGACAGACAGACACACTGACAGACGGAGTCAGGGGCAGAGAGAGAGAGAGAGAGAAAAAAGAGAGTGAGAGAGAGAGAGAAAAGAGAGAGAAAGAGAGAGAGAGAGAAAGAGAGATAGGGAGACATAGAGACAGAGAGAGAGAGAGAGACAGAGACAGAGACATACAGACAGAGAGAGACATACAGACAGAGAGAGACAGAGACAGAGAGACAGAAAAACAGAGAGACAGAGAGAGAGTGAGTGAGAGAGAGAGAGAAACAGAGATAGAAAGAGAGACAGAGATAGAAAGAGAGACAGAGACAGAGAGAAGAACATAGAGAGACAGAGTAACACAGACAGAGAGAGAGAGAGAGAGAGAGAGAGAGAGAGAGAGAGAGAGAGAGTGACAGAGACTGAGACAGGGACAGGGAGAGACAGAGAGAAAGAGAGAGCCAGATGGACAGAGAGAGAGATAAAGACAGAGACAGACAGAGACAGAGATCCACACTGACAGGCAGACAGAGAGAGAGAGCATCAGCATCAGCAGCATGGCAACCGAGACTCCAATGTTTTGTAGCTAAAGGACACATCATTACCTTGGCAACTAGGCCCGCCACAGGAGACAGAGGCAGGCTTCATGTTCCTGTTGTCACACGTACTTAGACAGACAAGGAATTGCCGTTCCCTGATGGCAGGAATTATAATTGCAATTGCATGGAGCTGGCACAGCCCACAACGTGTGACTGTACAACCAACCATTCAGCTGTATCTGAATGTATGCCTGTGTGCGACAGGGGGTGGGGAGAGAGAGAGAGAGAGAGAGAGAGAGAGAGAGAGAGAGAAACAGAGACAGAGACAGAGAGACAGACAGACAGACAAACAGACAGACAGACGGAGTCAGGGGCAGAGACAGAGAGAGAGAAAAAAGAGAGTGAGAGAGAGAAAGACAGAGAAAGAGAGAGAGAGAGAGAGAGAGATAGGGAGACATACAGAAGAGAGAGAGAGAGAGAGAGAGAGAGAGAGAGACAGAGACATACAGACAGAGAGAGACAGAGACAGAGAGACAGAAAAACAAACAGAG
>CM060306.1:19800550-19810550 GCA_030674185.1 Monoplex corrugatus | reverse complement strand
AGATCGTGTTCTTTATCATTCATAGAAAAAAAAGATAATATATATGCCAGGGCTTCATTATTAATAAGAGATTAAATATAGGTGTATAAGCTCTCAACCCCAAGAGAGGAAAAATAGGCCTGGATTATCTCCCTTTTATTGGTAACGGCAAATAATTGAAAAGAGAAAGAAGCAACACAAATATATAGTTTACACAACAGAATCAACTGTCCGATCTGAAGCAAATAAAAAGGAACACAAACCTTCGATGGAGACAATGCTCTGAAAAGCAAAACAAAAACAAAATAAAAATAAAAATAACATAAACAAATAAACGAATAAAAAAATAAACCAAAACAAAACAAACAACAACAAACAACAAACAACAACAACAACAACAACAACAACAACAACAACAACAACAACAACAACAAGAAAACCCAAAACGAACAAAAAAAATTCGAGGGTTGACAACCAGAATCAAGTATCTCGATTTTCTGATAGTTTACAGGAGATGATTTTTATCTGGGTTTTCGGGGAGAGGCTGTATCTACATTTTGAGATACTGGTTTTTGGTTTTATCGATAACCGATCAAAAATCAATACCATGGCAAAAACAAAGTCCACCAAGTGAAAGATCACATCAAAAGCAACAGTTCAGTATAAAAAAGTGAAAATTGACAAAAAAGTGAGATACTGGGTTCTGGCTGTCAACCCTCGAAATGTAGGTTTGTGAACTTTCTATGTAACCTCTATTACAGCGCTCTCTCAGTATCCATGTCTTTCACAAGAAATATCCTTCAGGTTATTTGGCTTTTTTTTTATTATGTCAGTCTGTGAAGAAAATACCAAGACCTTGACAGCGCATAGGGTATAAGGATCATGCTTTAAATCAGTTTGGATCTCATCCATCACGTGGCATCTGTAGTGTCAGCGCATATGGTATGCATTCCGAGCGTGGAGACACCGTCTTGACAAACAAACAAACAACACCAACAACAAAGAGCAAAAAACAAACAAACAAGCAAACAAACAAACAAAGAGCAACAAACAAAAAACAAACAAACAAACAAACAAACAAACAAACAGACAGATAACCCCCCTAAAACTGATGTCTTAACCCCGCAGTTAGTACGGTCGATCGGTGGACTATCAGGTACACAACTGGACAGCATCTTCTAACTCTGTTATTGTGTCGATAAATAAATGTTTTTTTATGTGAGACCACTATTAGACCGTATGACACAGGTCCACATTCTTACTTACTGTCATTTAACCCTTTGACTCCCGCACACTATCCACCAACTGCAAAAACTTCACTCTTTGACTCCATCACCCTATCCACCACCACCTTCCCGCAGGAAGCTGGTGGACAGGGTGAGGGAGTCAAAGGGTGAAGTTTTTGCTTTACTAGCATGGTTGACAAAGCAGAATGATGGTAGACAGGTTGCAGGAGTCAAAGGGTTAAGTTTTTGCTTTGCTAGCATGGTTGACAATGCATGAATTTGGTAGATAAGGTGCGGGAGTCAAAGGGTGAAGATTTTGCTTTACTAGCATGGTTGACAATGCAGGATGATGGTGGACAGGGTGAGGGAGTCAAAGGGTTAATCCACTGGCACCTAGGGCAGCAATGAAGATCCACCAGTTCCACTTAGTGAGTTTCGAGGACTTGGGTTATTCTATCGTTCCAAGTCAAGTGTTTTGGGGTCTTCTTCTCTCATGTCATCCTTCTGGTGTTCACTGAAAGACAATTTTGGTGTTAGTATCCTGCCCATTTTTGGATATTGTGTCCCGCCTACAGAAATGTGATTTCTAAGAAGAATGTCGAGAGTCCGGAAAAGGAGACAAACGAGACAATCTTGAAGGAGGCAGACACAAGAAGAACATTAATAAAGACGTTTAGAAAAAGACAAGCAAAATTTATGGCAGTTTACGAAGCAAGCGAAATTAGAGCACCTACTCACAACAGGAAAGCTGGAGGGAAAGAGATCACCAGGTAGACCCAGGTTATTTTTCGACCATACATGAAATGGAATATTTTAACAGTTTTAAGTACACTATCTGTCACTTTGTAATTTGATTACAGATTTTTTTTAGGATCACTGCACTCAGGGAGGTTATCTTTGTGCTTACCTATTTTTTCGGCCATTTTTTACGCCACTTTAATGGCCTCAGAAGCTGGAACACTTTTTACAATGCGATGATGATGATGTCAATGAGGATGACAATCATGACGCTATGGAGTTGCATCTAGGATTGAGACTGCGTGACAGGGCTGTACTCTACGCTTACTATCATAACATATCCTGGCGTCAACCAGGCCCGAGAGATACAGATACCAGCGATATTGATCAGACGATATGAGCAACACCCTCAATGACGCATCCGTGAAGTGGATGAGACACGACTGTGTGGTCCCAGTCTTCCCAGTAAGCCCATAGCATGCCCAACTCTGCGTAGGAGCCGGTTAGAGCCGAAAAAATCCCACAATGATTTTTGAAAGGACAGATGGGGATTCGAACCCAGAAGCTTCCAGTCAGTCATCCGTTGCGTTAACCGCTACACCACGGCGACTGGTTTTGATTACAGATTTGCCTTACTTCAAGGTTTATTATCGATAAACCTACACACGCTCTTAATGCGTAATGGATAGTTCAGTTACAGAGTCGATAGCGTTTGAGTCTATTGCCACTGAGCTCTCTAGTCCATGCAGTTCTCGCTTAGCTGTTAGCATTACATCGCTCTGGCGGAGAGACCCGATTCCTATCACGCGCAAACACTTCTTTTCTTTCTTTCTTTTTTCTTCTTTCTTTCTTTCCTGTCATCCGTCAACGACAAGTAGAGGAATGTCATGCGCGTAGCCGGGCTTCCTGCAGCGGCTCTGGATTAAAAAAAAAAAAAAAAAAAAAGAAAGAAAGAAAAAAAAAAACCCGCTTGGGCGTGATCAACATTGCAGGCAGTGACGCTTCATCATTCTTCACCCGGCTCCAGTTTCCAGCGATCGTTGAGCAGCTCTGCGAGTTTTTCTTTCTGCAGCAGTTTCTGGATGTTCTTGTTTATGTGTTTACTTAGTAATGTATTTTCTCCTTCTTTGTCTCTGTGTCTCTCTGTGTCTCTCTGTTGTTCCTGTGTCTCTGTCTCTCTGTGTCTATGTTTCTGTCTCTCTCTGTCTGTCTGTCTCTCTCTGTGTCTCCTTCTCCCCACCCTTCTCTCTCTCCCCCCCCATCCTCGTGTTCTGTCTGTCTCTTGAATTTTGGTATATCGCGTTCTCTCTGTCTCTGTCTCTCTCTCTTTCTCCTTTCTCTCCGTTTCTCATTTCTTTTCTCTTAAAATAACGTATTCTATCTGTCTGTTTGTCTGTCTCTTAAATTTTTGGTATCTCTCTGTCTGTCTGTCTGTCTCTCTTCTTTCTCTCTCCGCTTCTCGTTTCTTCTCTCGTAAAATAACGTATTCTGTCTGTCTGTCTGTCTGTCTGTCTGTCTCTTGAATCTTGGTATTCTCTGTCTCTGTCTCTGTCTCTCATCTGTCTGTCTGTCTCTCTCTCCTCTCTCTCGTGAATTTTGTACTCTCTCTCTCTCTCTCGTGAATTTTGATATTCTCTCTCTCTGTCTCTCTCTGTCTGTCTGCCTGTCCTCTCTCTCTCTCGTGAATTTTGGTATTCTCTCTCTCTCTCTCTGTGTCTCTCTGTGTCTGTCTGTCTCTGTCTCTCTTTTCTTCTCTCTCTCCTCTTTCTTGTACTTATTTGTTTTCATCCCGTCGGCAAGACCCAGACACAACGAACGAGAGGTTAAAACACCTAAAGAGGTTTTGTAAGCTGATGGGAAGACGCGAAAGGAAAAGTTGCTGTAACGATCTTTACCCGAGAATGGGCGGCTGCTTGTTGGCAGGGTACTTGACTTTCTTGCACACTGTTTCCATTCTATCTTCACATCGACGCTTTTTAACGGTAAAGAAGCCGGATGGAGGGTGGGGGTAGGGGTAGGGTGGTGGTGGTGGGGGTGGTGGTTGCTTAGAATCGACCCTTTAAGCGTGTCTGTGCTTTCCGTATGAAGAGAATGTCTCCAACGATTTTTTTTCTCATATTGATCTTTTTGTTACATGCGCTAGCTTTTTTCCATGAGGAGAAGTTAAAACATTTATTGTTGATTTGATTATCAGTGTTGAACAAAACGTCAACACCTTTTGCCTTTCTGTTGTCGATGGACTGACATGCTTGTTTTCTTTTTTTTTTTTTGCGGCCAGGCTTAAAATTTACTTAACAGGAGTATATGGATCTCTTCCAACAGACCAGGCCTATTCACAAACGTCACAACAGAAGAGTTAATGAGTAATAATCACAGTACCCATCATCATCATCATCATCATCATCATCATCATCAGGTGCCCTGCCGCATGGCGTTGGCGACCATGGACTTCCAACTATCTCTATCTCTCGTTGCCCCTAGCATCTCCACCACCCTCCCCATACCCAGCCACTCTGCAAGTCCGTCCATCATTCTCTCCCTGGGTCTACCTGGTGCTCTCTTTCCCTCCAGCTTTCCCGTTGTGACCAGGTGCTCCAAATCCCCCTTCCTCATAAAATGACCTATAAATGTTGCCTGTCTTTTCCTAATCTTCCTTATGAGTGATCTACTTGTGTCTGCCTCCATCAAGACTGACAGTACCCATACGGCACCAAAATTTGACAATTCAAATCAAAGCGTACTCACGCACCAGACATACGCATGCACTCAACAAAGTTCTATTCTGTTTTGTTGACTTTAACCCTTGAACTCCCGCACTCTATCTACCAACTGCAAAATTTAATCTATTGACTCCCTCACTCTATCCACCAGCTTCCTTCCTGCAGGAAGCTGGTGGATAGGGTGAGGGAGTCAAAGGGTTAAGTTTTTACTTTGCTAGCATGGTTGACAATGCAGGATGCTGCTGGATGGTGCAGGAGTCAAAGGGTTAAAGTTCTACCGCTCTCAGAGTATATGAGGACTAGCTATAAGAATGTTGCTCCAAGAAGCCTTAAAACATTTTGGTTGCGCTGTGAGATACTGATGTTATTGTCGGATTGTCTCAATAAGGGACAGGGTGCAACTTAACAGAGACTATCTAACAGTATTTAAAAACCAGAAGAAATCTCTACCTAGGCAGCGTGGGCTTCAATAGCTCAGTTGGTTGAGCGTCGGATTCACATGCTAATGGATGTGGGTTCCAATCCCGGGGTGCGCTATATCAAAACTGACCTTCTCCCTGTCCCATCTTAACATCACTGTTATTCTGGTGGTGTCAGTTTAGGATAAGATAACCCCCCCCCCCCTTCTCCCATTTCCCTGGGATGATTATCCCCGTCGGCCATATCACCTAAGGTGGGTGTCGATGTAAAAATTCAACGATATCAATCAATCAGTCAATCTACCATATACCTAAGCAGCGCTGTCAGTCACAACGGCAAAGCAGGAAGTGACGTCAAGACACACCTCAGCAAGGCCAAAGACACCTTCAGAACGCTGAGCAATTTGTGGAGGTCGGCCCTTGCCATTCGCTCACCCTGCAGTACAGTACAGCATCAACAGCAAGTCCAGTCTGTACCAGAACTGTGTTTTGCCAACCTGCTTAATAAGGGAACATCATCATCATCTTCATCATCAGGTGCCCTGCCGCATGGCGTTGGCGACCATGGACTTCCAGCCATCTCTATCTCTCGTTGCCCATAGCATCTCCACCACCCTCCCTATCCCCAGCCACTCTGCAAGTCTGTCCAGCATTCTCTCCCTGGGTCTACCTGGTGCTCTCTTTCCCTCCAGCTTTCCCGTTGTGACCAGGTGCTCCAAATCCCCCTTCCTCATAAAATGACCTATAAATGTTGCCTGTCTTTTCCTAATCTTCCTTATGAGTGATCTACTTGTGTCTGCCTCCATCAAGACTGACAGTACCCATACGGCACCAAAATTTGACAATTCAAATCAAATCGTACTCACGCACCAGACATACGCATGCACTCAACAAAGTTCTATTCTGTTTTGTTGACTTTAACCCTTGGACTCCCGCACTCTATCTACCAACTGCAAAACTTAATCTATTGACTCCCTCACTCTATCCACCAGCTTCCTTCCTGCAGGAAGCTGGTGGATAGGGTGAGGGAGTCAAAGGGTTAAGTTTTTACTTTTGCTAGCATGGTTGACAATGCAGGATGCTGCTGGATAGGGTGCAGGAGTCAAAGGGTTAAAGTTCTACCGCTCTCAGAGTATATGAGGACTAGCTATAAGAATGTTGCTCCAAGAGGCCTTAAAACATTTTGGTTGCGCTGTGAGATACTGATGTTATTGTCGGATTGTCTCAATAAGGGACAGGGTGCAGCTTAACAGAGACTATCTAACAGTATTTAAAAACCAGAAGAAATCTCTACCTAGGCAGCGTGGGCTTCAATAGCTCAGTTAGTTGAGCGTCGATTCACATGCTAATGGATATGGGTTCCAATCCCGGGGTGCGCTATATCAAAACTGACCTTCTCCCTGTCCCATCTTAACATCACTGTTATTCTGGTGGTATCAGTTTAGGATAAGATAACCCCCCCCCCCCTTCTCCCACTTCCCTGGGATGATTATCCCCGTCGGCCATATCACTAAGTGTGGTGTCGATGTAAAAATTCAACCATATCAATCAATCAGTCAATCTACCATATAACCTAAGCAGCGCTGTCAGTCACAACGGCAAAGCAGGAAGTGACGTCAAGACACATCTCAGCAAGGCCAAAGACACCTTCAGAACGCTGAGCAATTTGTGGAGGTCGGCCCTTGCCATTCGCTCACCCTGCAGTACAGTACAGCATCAACAGCAAGTCCAGTCTGTACCAGAACTGTGTTTTGCCAACCTGCTTAATAAGGGAACATCATCATCATTTTCATCATCAGGTGCCCTGCCGCATGGCGTTGGCGACCATGGACTTCCAGCCATCTCTATCTCTCGTTGCCCATAGCATCTCCACCACCCTCCCTATCCCCAGCCACTCTGCAAGTCTGTCCAGCATTCTCTCCCTGGGTCTACCTGGTGCTCTCTTTCCCTCCAGCTTTCCCGTTGTGACCAGGTGCTCCAAATCCCCCCTTACTCATAAAATGGCCTATAAATTTGCCTGTCTTTTCCTAATCTTCCTTATGAGTGATCTACTTGTGTCTGCCTCCATCAAGACTGACAGTACCCATACGGCACCAAAATTTGACAATTCAAATCAAAGCGTACTCACGCATCAGACATACGCATGCACTCAACAAAGTTCTATTCTGTTTTGTTGACTTTAACCCTTGAACTCCCGCACTCTATCTACCAACTGCAAAACTTAATCATTGACTCCCTCACTCTATCCACCAGCTTCCTTCCTGCAGGAAGCTGGTGGATAGGGTGAGGGAGTCAAAGGGTTAAGTTTTTACTTTTCTAGCATGGTTGACAATGCAGGATGCTGCTGGATAGGGTGCAGGAGTCAAAGGGTTAAAGTTCTACCGCTCTCAGAGTATATGAGGACTAGCTATAAGAATGTTGCTCCAAGAAGCCTTAAAACATTTTGGTTGCGCTGTGAGATACTGATGTTATTGTCGGATTGTCTCAATACGGGACAGGGTGCAACTTAATAGAGACTGCCTTCGTCATCATCATCAGGTGCCCTGCCGCATGGCGTTGGCGATCATGGACTTCCATCTGTCTCTATCTCTCGTTGCCCACAGCATCTCTCCCACCCCACTCGTCCCCAGCCACTCTGCAAGTCCTCCCAGCATTTTCTCCTTGGGTCTACCCGGTGCTCTCTTTCCCTCCAGCTTTCCCCCTTCCTCATAAAACGGCCAATAAATGTTGCTTGTCTTTTCCTAATCTTCCTTATGAGTGATCTACTTGGTCTGTCTAAGGGAACGTTTATAGTAAACCCGGACGGATGGCCACAGATGGCTGGCTGGCCGTCTATGGTCGTGAAAGCGTGCATACCATACAGCAAGGACGACAGAGCCGGACGGCCATGATTTTTTTCTTCGATCAAGCCCACCAAACATAACACGAAACGACAAAGCTGATATTGTGGAGGTGGTGGAAGAAGAAAAGAAACATTAGTGACCTCCCAGCACGAAATCAGTCTTAACTAGCATTTTGGGTATTTTGAGATATACATATCGCTGGAAAGTGTACATTCTGCTGATTAATTATTATTTTTGTAGGTCCATTCCGTCGATTTTCTGTACATTCGCTCTGTCCCAATCTCTCTGGCGATGTTTTCTCATGCAGCTGCAAGTATGTCTCTGTAGTGATGTTTATCACCCGTCTCGTAAATGCAAATCTTGCGGCAGCAGTAAGCTTCTCGTCGTACGTGTTTTTTTGTTTTTTTTGCAAGAAAGATACTTCGGTGTGAAATCAAGAGAAGAGTTCAGTCCCTTAACCCGGAGATACAGGGGGGAAAACCTGCAAGCACGACCGGAGAATTTCCGTCCGTATACGGGCGGGCACGGCCGGACTTACAACTACAAACACTCTTTCCGTCGAGAACAAACAGAGGTTTGCAGTACACGATCTTTTTTGACAGGAAACGTTCGTGGCCGTCCGGGCTTACTATGAACGCACTCTTACTGTTCTCAATGCTGGACGATGACAGAGAACGATATTGCCCAAGATAAAAACTTTCCACGCAAGGAACTTCTGAAGAATCGTGCGATATTTCTGGTCTAACTCCGTCTCTGGCCAGTCATTGCTTGTGCAATAAAGAGAGTAGGACACCATCATCATATCACCATGCACATGTGCCCTGCCGCATGTTAGTTAGTAGTTTGTTAGCAGTTTGTTCAAAAGGGATTCACTGCACTCGAAAAACTCCATATGCGCTCCACCCAAATCTATCAGCAATTATCTGAAGGACTTCCAAAGCCTGCGCAAAACCCTATGCACTGGCAAGGTCTTGAAACGGGGAAAGGGGAAGAGGGATCCATGAAACACAAAACTGACACCACCACAATGATGGAAACATTAAGATGGGCAGCAAACAGGCCAGTTTTTAATGCTGCGGGCTGGGATTGAACTCAAGATATTAGATTTTGAGTTCATGGCTCTGCCAACTAGTCCGCGAGAGACACATGGCGTTGGCGGTCGTGGCCCTCCATACGAATCTATCCCTTGTCGCTTCAAGTACATCTCCCACCCTCTCTGTCCTCAGCCACTATGCAAGTCCGTCCAATCTTTTCTCCCTGGGTCTACCAGGTGCTTGCTCTCTTTCCCTACAGCTTTCCTGTTGTGACTTGGTGCTCTAATTTCTCTTGCCTCATAAAACGTCCTATAAAACTCAATGTACGGTCACTAAAGGAAACCGTTCTTCCAGTGAATCATCACATCCTAGCTGAAGCATCATCAACCTCAACTGAGATGTCAGACCGCACGGTTGCACAGCAACAGCGGCACCCCTCATGAGAACAACAATGGACGGGACACTATACAAAAGCCTGAAGGATGTATTGAAACACACAACTTCACCGCTGTACTGTGTACATAACTAGTTGAATGCAACCGGTGTAGGGAAACATTACCGTAGGAAGAAGCTCTCTGAGTTGGAGCGGGTCGTAACGATCGATCTGTCATTGTTATTTTTGTTTAAAGCCCAAGAGACTGCGTGGAGCTATATTAGAGCTAAAACCATTTAAAAACATACACAATACTTCAAAAGATTGAAAACAAAAGGAAAAGAAAATTAAGTACACATATCAACGCATTCGCGCACATAATCTAAGAAGATGCCCCTAACGTTGACCACTCCGTACACTTTATTACTCAGAGGTAAAAAAAACATACCTGAATATAAATTTATAAATATAACTAAAGACACTAAAACATTATAAAAACTGGCATCAGTTACCTAGAATTGCTTCCACATATCTCATTTCCCGAGAGCCAAAAATGCACTTAATACAGAGAAGAGAAAATACGTAAGACTTCATTAAACACATATACAGGTGAATGGACCAGCGAGGCCAAAAATGATAGGAAGAAATGACAGAAAGCAAAGGAGGAA
>CM060306.1:19788050-19798050 GCA_030674185.1 Monoplex corrugatus | reverse complement strand
CTGTCTGACTCTGTCTCTCCTTCGCTGTCTCTCTGTTGCTGTCTCTCTGTTGTGTCTCTCTGTCTGTCTTGCTCTTCTTCTCTGTCTGTCTGTCTCTCTTTGTTCTGTTCTGTCTCTCTGTTTCTCTCTGTCTTCTGTCTCTTCTGTCTGTTGTAATCTTGTATATGTATACATATAGTATATATATATTATGTGTGGTGTGTGTGTGTGTGTGTGTGTGTGTGTGTGTGTGTGAGGTGTGTGTGTGTGTATTTATTCTTTTTTGTGCGTCACTTGTAAACCAAATGTCGAGTAACTTAAACCTTCAATATGTTCCACAGCAATTGTTTTAATCAGGAAGATATAGCTACAAGACATGAAATTTTCATCTGTCCCGGTCAGGAGTTCCACATCAATGTTTTCCCTTATCAGATATGTAACCGATGAATTTTTCAGATGCCCCAGCCGTACACTGGTAGTTCAGCATATAAAACCGCCACCCACCAACCACCCACTCAAGCAACCCACTCACCCACCCACCTACACAGGCAAGTGAATAGGTCAAACTGATCCCATTGCAACTGCACAACCGCAACGTGCATATTCCTACAGTAGCACGCCACTCTCTATGAAAATTTATAATGTTGCGTCTAACCATAGAGAAGCTTTGAACATTCGCGCATGGCCTTCTCCTCAACTCAGTCCTATAGGGCCTACGTGTGAAGATATTTCATAATGGACAGCTACTTTAGCAGGAGTCTTAGAATTTTTAGACATTTGTATTTCTTTCAGATTGATTTTTATTTCATGATTTATTATCATAATATAACAACGACGCAACAACAACAAAAACAATAATTAATAACATGACTAAGAGCAAGAACAATAAGAACAACAGCAAGAACAACACAAAAGAAGAAGAAGAAACAACAACAACGACAACAACTACTACTACTACAACAACAAGAATAAGAAGAAGAAGAAATAGAAGAAGAAACAACAACAGTAATAATAATATAATATAATAATAATAATGACAACAATAATAATAATATAATAATAATAATAATAAAACAACAACAACAACAACACAATAATAATAATATAATAATAATATTGATAATAATAATAATAGTACAGCTGACAGGGCCACGGTTAAGAAAAAAACCTTGTAGTTTACCAGAGAGTCGAACTCACGGTCCCTGACTTATCAGCAGACAGCTCTAACCAGCTGAGCACACAGGTTCTGGTTTTCGAGAACGATGCGTATTGCAAACAGAAACATAATTTTATTTGACTTACCGGCACAATGCAAGCACAGACCTCACACACTGCAAACAAACACAAAATCATGGAGCTGTCACAATGTACATTTGCCGGAGTTGGTAGTCGGTCGGTGTGTGTGAGTGTCATTGTCTTTTCCTCAAAACTGTCTGTACTACATCGGTCAGTGTGTGTGTGTGTGTGTGTGTGTGTTGTGTGTGTGTGTGTGTGTGTGTGTGTGTGTGTGTGTGTGTGTGTGTGTGTGTGTGTCATTCTCTTTTCCTCAAAACTGTCTGTACTGCATCGGTCAGTGTGTGTGTGTGTGTGTGTGTGTGTGTGTGTGTGTGTGTGTGTGTGTGTGTGTGTGTGTGTGTGTGTGTGTGTGATTCTCTTTTCCTCAAAACTGTCTGTACTGCATCGGTCAGTGTGTGTGTGTGTGTGTGTGTGTGTGTGTGTGTGTGTGTGTGTGTGTGTGTGTGTGTGTGTATGTGTGTGTGTCTGCTTCTCTTTTCCTCAAAATGTCTGTACTGCATCGGTCAGTGTGTGTGTGTGTGTGTGTGTGTGTGTGTGTGTGTGTGTGTGTGTGTGTGTGTGTGTGTGTGTGTGTGATTCTCTTTTCCTCAAAACTGTCTGTACTGCATCGGTCAGTATGTGTGTGTGTGTTGTGTGTGTGGTGTGTGTGTGTGTGTGTGTGTGTGTGTGTGTGTGTGTGTGGGATTCTCTTTTCCTCAAATCTGTCTGTACTGCATCGGTCAGTGTGTGTGTGTGTGTGTGTGTGTGTGTGTGTGTGTGTGTGTGTGTGTGTGTGTGTGATTGTGT
The DNA here is from genome assembly GCA_030674185.1 of Monoplex corrugatus. Lineage (NCBI taxonomy): Eukaryota > Metazoa > Mollusca > Gastropoda > Littorinimorpha > Ranellidae > Monoplex > Monoplex corrugatus. Next base: position 19,795,989 of record CM060306.1, on the reverse strand, counting down.
GTGTGTGTGTGTGTGTGATTCACTTTTCCTCAATACTGTCTGAACTGCACAAACGTCCCTTCAGTGTAACCACAGAAAACCTGATAGTTGTATTCATGTCCATGTCGCTGACACCAACATACTTACATCAAATCATTCACGCGAAGCTGACAAGTTCACAAGAAACACCATGAGCGTGCGGGATGGGGCCCGGAGCACCAATGCCTCGCCACTCTCCGGACAATCACCCTCCCCCCCCCCAGCTCTCAACGCCACTCATAGTCATTTCATCAAGCAAAGGGGAGCTTCCATGCGTTACATGACCCATTCGGACCCAGTCATCAGTTATCTGTTTACAAGCCGAATGGCAAGATGGGGATATGACAAACCCGGGACACAGCCACACAACGCGCACCAACCAGGTCCAGCCCAGCTACCAGACTAAAAGAGAAAGAAAGGGAGTTACCAACCGATTTTATTGTTATTCATATTTTTGTTTAAAGCCCAGCTGACTGCGAAGAGCCACATCAGGTTTACACCTTTTCACAATGTACACAATATTTCAACAGGAAAAAAGAAAAATAAGTACACATATCAATGCATCGCGTGTATAATCTAAGGAAATATACCCCTGGCGTTGATCACTCCGTCCAATTTATACCAAATCGAGTAACTGTCACTTGCAAACTGATAGATCTATGTATCAGCATTGTTCGAGCACAGCAGGACTTTAGAAATCACTGCGCCTACCTTTCTTTGTCTTACGTACGACTGCATCTCAAACCGAGCTGACAACTGATTGGTTGATAAGCCTGTATGACTGCTGGTATTTTGCATGTGGCAGGCATCTTGTGTGTGTGAGAGAGTTAGAGCACGAATCGGTCTAGAATGACTTTTACACACACACACACACACACACACACACACACATGACATTATAGCCAACTCGAGTGGACACGTACCGCACGCGCACGCGCGCCACACGCGCACATACACATGCGCACAGAGCAGTAAAAGAGAGGCGAGAAAGCGAATACCGTAAACATCTCCCCGCCTTAACCCTTTGTTCCCACACCCTATCCACCAACAGCAAAAATTAACCCTTTGACTCCCTAACCTTGCAGGAAGCTTCGTTGCAAAGGGTTAGATTTTTGCTTTGCTAGCATGGTTGACAATGCAGGATACTGGTGGACAAGATGCGGGAGTCAAACGATTAAACCAGCCAACCTGGTTGACACTGCGGGGAGTTGAATCTAGTGAATATGTGATGAAACAAACTGACCATCGTTCATCGCTTTATCGTACATAAAGACCATCACACAATGTATATTATTTTGTCCTCGCCAAAAAGAATTCAAGCAGATGATGGATCTCAGTTGGCGGATGACTGGTTAATGTTCACAATATCAACCAATCAGCTGTCGGCTCGGTTTGAAGCCTGGTTGCATGTCACTTATAGCCGTTCTCACTAGCATATTACTTTTTTCCTTTATTTCTTCTATTTGTTTTTTCAAGCGTTTCGATTTTTTTGTCGGGGGTGTGCATGCACGTCGTTTTGTCTACACTGTGCAGACAGTATGTTGCTGCATAGTTTTCATATTCTACTTTCCCTGAACGCGCATGCTGGATGTTTTAATCTTTTCATAATCAAGCGGACGCTGGCATGACTTAACAGGATTCTTAATGTGCTATTTCTTCCCCGTGGGAATTCCGGAGATTCCTTCAGTATAAACAGTATCCCCACCTTCTGGAAATTCTGTGCCAGAAATTTCCTCTTTTCTGTCATTCTCTTTGTTTTTGCCTTGTTCCTTTGCTTTCTGCCATTTCTTACTATCATTGTCTGTCTTGCTGGTCCATTCACCTGTATATAATGGATAAGTCTTACGTACTTTCTCTTAGTATTGACAATTCTTTTGGCTCTAGGGGAATGAGATATGCGGAAAAGTTTTTTTTTAGATAATTCAGGCCCGTTTTTATATGTTTTGATGTCCTTAGTTATGTTTAAATTTATATTCAGGTATGTTTCTTAAATCTCCTGTGTGATAATTAGATGGAGTGATCATGCCAGGGACATCTCCATGGAGTTTGTGAGCGAATGCATTGACATGTGTATTTAATTGTCTTTTCCTTGTTTTACCTGTTGAACTATTGTATGTTACAAAGTGGTTATAGCCCTGATATGGTTCTATGCAGTCGGCTGGGCTTTAAACAAAACTAACAGTAACAATACAATGCGTATTTGGTGTTGTCCTGCGTGCGTATACACTTGAAGGGAGTTTAGGCACTAACAGATCTGCACACATGTTGACCTGGGAGATCAGAGAAAAAGAAAACAAACAAACAAACACAAACAAACATACAAACAAACACACTAACAAACAAACAAACAAACAATACCCTCCTACCATTTAACCCATCAGGCAGGAGGTACCAGGAAGGACCGAACCCGAACCTACCCATTGTAAGTCCGATATATTACCCACATGAATATCACACCCGTCTAGTCTATATCAACGTCGTGTAAACTCTGAAGGACTTTTAAAAGAAAGTCATTCACGTGTACTCTCCCACTGCGTCTAAGGCCACTTGCCTGTTGTCGTGTATAAATCATAGCAAAGTTATGAATGGTGTTTTGAAGGTGATGCATTTTCCGAAGCACAACAGAAAACTTAGTTTACTTTCCGTACACCATACCACCAACGCCAACACAGAACTCGCTCGCATGCACGCAACCAGTAAATAGGTTAAGCTGATTTCAATGCCACTGCACAACCGCAACAAACATATATATATCCCTGACAATTGGAGAAAGCCTCGTAAAGCCTACATAATAATATATCAATGTCGTTGAAAACACTGAAAGAGTTTTGGAATCATTCACACACACCCTTTCTATGGTTTTTTTTTCTCCCTGAAGTCAGTGCCGCTTTCGTACTGATATGAGATATAATCATAACTGATATGATATATGTGACCCGTTTTCACGAAATGAGTCCTAACTCGCAGGCAGCGAAAAGCGTAGAGGCCCGGAAAAGGTGTGATGGGTCGTATTTTGTCAATTTTTACTTTTCGTCAAAAATAGAATATTAATCTTTAAATTACATGTACATGCACTCAGCACTTTGTAATTCAAACGGAAAATGTATTTAAAATGCGTTTTAACCAGACAACGGCATGCTTTTTGTGTCAGAAAAAGGGATATATAAACTTAAATAACAAGACAATTACAGTAGATTTTCACACCAATTTTTTGCGGCTTTGTTGCATGATGTGTTTTACCATGGTACAAATTTTGGTAAAGATTGGTGAAGTAGAAATACATGTTGCTAAGGTAAAACTTCATTTAAGTGGTTAAAATTTTAAAACTTGATTTTCTCAAAATGGCGTTTTTCTATGTTACACACTTCAAACACCCATAACTTCCTTATTTTTAGGAGTAGATTAATAAATTTCATAGAAAAGAAAGTTAATGATCTGGACATTTTGAAAATCATAATATCCTAAAATCGGTTATTTTCACCTTAAGACCATTTTGTTAAAACGCGTCACATATACTCATGAACGTTATTCAAACCACTCAAGGACTCAGAAATGATTTACATTCATATTATCTTTCCATTGATTCTCCAACGTTAAAATACTCCTGGAACAGTAAAACTGGCGTGTCGATGCCCATTTTAACCCTATGATGACTCCCACACATATCCACCCTCTGCAAAAACTTAACCTGTTGACTCTCCTCATCCTAAGTCCTGCAGGAAGCTGGTGGACAGGGTGAGGGAGTCAAAGGGTTAAGTTTTTGCTTTGCTAGCATGGGTGACAAGACAAAATGAGGTGACAGGGTGCGGGAGTCAAAGGTTTAACGTTTCTATATTCTGGTTATGTAAGTTTAGTGTTTCTATGTGTCACTTCTTCTCGCCCCCCCCCCCCCCCCCCCACACCTCCACAACCTCCCCGTTTTTAACATCGTGGCAGCGTATAGAGTTTTGCAAAGGTTCACACAGTCTGCCAGATAACTGCTGGCATATTTGGGCGGAGCGCATAGGGAACTGTCCGGGTGACACACTCCACCTACAAACTCTCCTGAACTGAATGTAAATTGGGCACTGACAGTTATATATTATATATCATCATCATCATCAGATGCCTTGCCACATGGCGTTGGCGATCATGGACTTTCATCTGTCGCTATCTCTTGCTGCCTCAAGTATCTCTTCCACCCTTTTTGTCTTCAGCCACTCTGCAAGTCCGTCTAGTAACTTCGCTCTGGGTCTACCTGGTGCTCTTTTTCCCTGCAGCTTTCCCGTTGTGACCAGGTGCTCCAATTCCTCTTTCCTCATAAAATGGCCTATAAACGTTGCCTGTCTTTTCCTAATCTTCCTTGTGAGTGATCTTCTTGTGTCTGCCTCCATCAAGACTGTCTCGTTTGTTTTCTTTTCTGTCCATGGAACTCTCAACATTCTTCTTAGAAACCACATCTCGGCTGTCACAGTCTTGTTCTGGCTTTGTTGTTGACTGTCCACGCCTCGCATCTGTACAACAGTATTGGTTCTATATAACATTCAAGAACTCTCTTCCTGATGTCACTTGACAGGCATTTGTTGGTAAGAATGCTTGTCATCTTCTTGAATGCTGTTTTGGCATATATCACCGTCGTCGAAACACTGGATTTAAAAACACTTCAGACACCTAACACGGTCTTCTTCTGGACCGAAGACTAATTATTTACTAATCAGCTTCAGTCAAATGCCCTAACACTTGGAAGAAATGACACACCTTTATTCACATTTCCTACAACGGTGTTCTACACTAATGAATAAATCGAGATCCTATATGCAGCATGTACTCAGCGCACGTTTAAGATCCTACAGCAATAAAGGAGCTGTCTCTGGTAATTTATTTTTATTTAGATAAACCCACTGTCAGGATAAACAGAAATACAAACAGGCAAAAAACAAAAACAAAATCAGGAGGACAGCTCAAATTTCACATGGTAAACCTATCGTGGTCAAAAGGAAACGCACACAAATACAAATACGAATATTGATACATCTACATCAATATTGTCCGAAATCCTTAAAGACTCAGAAATCATTTAGATATATTCTACCATGGCATTTCCCTGAACTGAATGACACTAGCCCATTGTTAAGTCTCCATATGTGTTGTTGAAACACACACGCTGAAACACTCACAGAGAGAGAGAGAGAGAGAAAGAGAGAGAGAGAGAGAGAGAGAGAGGAGAGAGAGAGAGAGAGAAAGAGAGAGAAAGAGAGAGAGAGAGAGAGAGAGAGAGAGAGAGAGAGAGAGAAAGAGAGAGAGTGTGTGTGAAAAACACTGAAAGACTGAACAAATTCCTTCCTATGACATTCTACTAAACCCAAGGCCGCTTTGCCCGTCGCGCCAAAAATATGGACAATAAAGTCATGAATGGTTTTCGACAGTTCTTCATTCACTGGACGTTATGTCCTCATAACTAGCTTCAAATCATGCATATGGTGAACAAGAACTACTGGTTACTGAGCCAATATGGTGACAGAAAGGCATTCAACAAGGAACCGAATAATCGAAACGTATGGGAGACCATTCGCTTCTAATGTAGGTGATTCGTAATTTCGCTGGGACATTCTGTTGTCTTTGTTGTAAAACTGTTCTCTCTCCGTAAGCTTATTTATTATTTTCTGAACGTTCAACCTTCGGCTTCCTGCGATCGATAAGAACAATTCCATCAGTGTAATTTTCCGAATGTTCAATCAATCTTTAGGCTCCCTTCGAACGATAAAACTAATTCTCTCACTATACGTGCAATTTTCTAAACGTTATGATTCACACTTCATTTGATCGATAATTCAAATTACCTGTGCGGCGTATATATATACATATATATGACCTGCATTGTGAGACAGTGACTACGTCACTGAGCCGAACCGATGTAATGCTGCTGGTAGCGATGAGCCGTCTAATTTGCCTTTTTGGTGATTCTAATTGTGGTCTACCAGCATCAAATACTATTGGCAAAGGAACTGGAGAATTGTGAAGAACAATTCTTTTGTGCGGCGCCCTAGGGATTAAGGAAGAAGAAGGAGGAGGAGGAGCAAAAGAAGAAGAAGGAGGAGGAGCAAAAGAAGAAGAAGGAGGAGGAGCAAAAGAAGAAGAAGGAGGAGGAGCAAAAGAAGAAGAAGGAGGAGGAGCAAAAGAAGAAGAAGGAGGAGGAGCAAAAGAGAAAGAAGAAGTAAAAGAAAAACGGGGGAGGAGGAGGAAGAGCAGAAGAAAAAGAAGAAGACGAAAAGGAAGTCTGACAGAGAAACCAGCCCGTTTCAAGACCAACACGTCAAGAACTAAGCAACTAGCAAGCAAGTGAGCCAGTATGACTAACGATGATGATAGACTCTCCCGTAGGTCCCAGGTGTCAGTAGACATACTGGTCTACAGCGTCTCATGAGGGACTTCGTGTGGGATAGAAAACCAATCTTGGACGCACACGATCTTTAGCAAGCACTGCACGGACAGGATTCTGCTTCCGTTGGGCCCCTCTTCTGCTGAAAAGCAACAGACAGAAGCTATCCTCATTGGCACCCGTCAGAAACTTTCTCAGCTGCCTCCTCTTTCTCTCCCATTATGTAACACATCAGTCCCAATTTCTGATTCAGCTAAAAACCTTGGTGTCTGCATTGACTCTACCCTCTCCATGAACAACTTTGTTTCTCAAACTGCCAGATCTTGCTACTATCACCTCCATCGTATAAGCCTGATCAGGAAGTATATCTCTGTCGAAACAACTGCAAAACTCGTTCTCTCCTTCATAATGTCTCGCATTGACTATTGCAATTCACTCCTGTCCGGTCTTCCTGCCTCCACCATTCACATCCTACAGCGCATTCAAAACAATGCTGCACGCCTTGTACTCAAAAAGAAAAAAGCTGACCACATATCTCCTCTCCTGGCACAACTTCACTGGCTCCCTGTATCAAAGCGCATACAGTACAAACTAGACACCATGTGCTACAAAAGCCTCAATAACGCAGCCCCCGATTACCTGTCAAGTCTACTTGAGATCTATGTTCCCTCACGTACCCTCCGCTCTGCCTCCGATCCTCTGACTTTTCGCTTTCCACGCACTAAGCTCAATACCTATGGTCCACGAGCCTTCTCTGTTTCTGGTCCGCTCTCCTGGAACAAACTTCCTCTCTCAGTCCGTCAGCAACCTACTTTTGTACGGGCCAGGAACTAAGGGCGGGGCAACCCCTACAGAAAACCTAGAAGGCTGAAGACAGAGGTACTGGGCCAGCGTGCGCCTTCTAACAAACCACGGTACCATGCACTTTTCGCATAATGGCAACTATGTGCGTGAAACAGTCTCTGTGCGAGAGTGACAAATGGTGACGGCAAATGCCAGATACCACGTAATAAATCTCCGCAAGGTCTCAATCTCAGCAAGCAGAGCTTAAAGCAAAGCCATACAGAATGTTTGATGGGAATTTGATGGACACAACACCAAGACCGATTACCCCAAGAGTGGGCAGGAACTGGAAAGCTACGAGTATTTTATAGGTCTATAGTGGAATGATCTCTCCAACTCCAAGTCGTAAATCTCTTCAGCTGGCCACAAATGTTCCAGATCAGTAGCTCAAGAGGTGTTTCGTGAGGATCTATTCATATCATACTAAGTTCACCCAGAGACGCTGGTAACCGACACTATCAACAAAAACAGAGGTACACTTTTATAAAGTTGAAAGCTGCATTTTCAAATTAAAGCTGTAAAGAATTTGACAAGAATCTAAATGAAATATGTTTTATAGATGAAAACAACAACAATAACAAAACATACAAACAAACAAACATACAAACAACAAAAGTCAATGAAACAAACAAAGAAGCACTCAAGTGAATAAACATACAAACAAACAAACAAACAAACAAACAAACAAAACAAACAAAACAAACAAACAAACAAACAACG
>CM060306.1:19763050-19770550 GCA_030674185.1 Monoplex corrugatus | reverse complement strand
CGTGTGTGCGTACGAGTGTGTGTGTGTGTGTGTTCGTTCGTTCGTTATTTCTTTTAACGTCTATTCACATAAGTGCTTTTAGACAACAAAACAAAAAACAAAAACAAACAAACAAAAAATAAAACAAAAACAAAAACAAAATAAAACAAAACAAAAAAAAAATTGTAGGTGGGACTTACAGGTATAAAACAATCGGGCTGGATCAAAGAAAACGACCTATGGGACTGTGCAGTAAATGCCTAGTAATGTGTAAATACAAAGTAAAATCAGTATGATTCTGTTTTAAATTTGTAAATGATGCAGGGAAATAAGGTATATGTGTGTATGTGTGTGTGTGTGTGTGTGTGTGTGTGTGTGTGTGTGTGTGTGTGTGTGTGTGTGTGTGTGTGTGATGTGTGTGTGTGTGCGTGTGTGTGTGATTGTACAGTGTTTATATCCTGCCCACGACTATCGCGTATGAACACCGAACGTGACAACTAACGTTACTTACATTCACCGGCAGCACACAGTAGTTATTGTAGATCATACAAATATCCACACACTGCCTGTGCCTCCGTCCGTGTATGTAGTGTGTGAACTGTCGTACTGGTGTTGAAAGCCACGTAGAAACTGTTAACTTTATAACACAGCACAGCACCCACACACTGTGATAACCAACACCTGGAGAAAGCAGAAACACACCTTTTTCCGTGCTGACCTGCCGTTCGTAGCTATTGCTGTTATTAATTCTGCCCCACTTACATATTATACATATATATAAACGGTTTCTAAAACACCTCGCCTCAAGTTCTGCTGTCTGTAGAACCGATCCTCACACCTACGGGTATATCACAGGAAAACACTCACTACTAAGTACTACTGCTGCACATCACAGCCTTTCACACACACACACACACACACCTTGTCTCCTGTTGTCAGTTTAACCTGATTTCACACACGCAGTTGTTTTTTTTGTTTTTTTTCAGGAACACATCCACACACTTTTTCCACGAAGTCACTGATGATGCCAAGATATTCGAGCTCGTACACGGAAATTGAACCGAGCAGTCACGACATACAGAAGAAACGAGGAGGGCTGTTACTAGCGAATGAAAGCGATACCAGCCTTAAAGCTTTCACGACTGGGGAGAATACAGTTATAGCCTACACACCATGGCTAGGTCTGTACTGCATCGGATTGTCGCGGCTGGGTCTTGCCCCTTTCCAGCTTACTACTACTACTACTGCTACTGCTACTATTGTGCGACAGGTGAGGAAGGGAACGGGAGAGTGCTCTCTGTCAGTGTGACACCAGAGACAGTAGTCTGAACTGCAGCAGGCGTGGAGGAGGTGACAGGAACCACGGCCCGCCCTTACTAGATCTAGCAGCAGCCTGCGAAGCACGTGAGTCCCGTGCCATCAACGGCCGCTTGCTTGTATTGCTCCAACCCGATCGTTTACACTCACACACACACACACGCACACACACACATTCTCTCTCTCTGACTCTGTGTGTGTGTGTGTGTGTGTATGTGTGTGTGTTGTGTGTGTCACTCTCTCTCTCTCACTCTCTCACACTCACACACACACACACACTCTCTCTCTCACACACATTCACACACACACACCACACACACACTCTCTCTCTCTCTCTCTCACACACACTCTCTCTCTCACTCATACACATACTCTCTCTCACACACACTCTCTCTTGTCTTTCGCACACACCACACACACACACACACACACACACACACACACACACACACACACACACACACACACACACACACCACACCACACACACACTCTCTCCCTCTCCCTCTCTCTCTCTCTCACAACTCACACCACACACACACACACACACACACACACAACTAAACTAACGCTAGGCGGAACATTTGCACACACAAGCAGTCGACGGCAGTTAGAAGGAAACAGAACGTGCTTATTTCTACTACTGATCATTCTGTGGCACGCACAGCTTCAACCCCCCCCCCCCCCCCCAGACAAAGCGACAGGAATTTGTCGATGGAAGTTAGGAAACATGTTTTTGTTGCTGTTTGCTGATCGTTATGCCAAGCCTACTGCCGTGAAAACCACATGGGTTTGAAAAGATCATGTCGATAGTTAGCGCACATGATTCAACAAACAACAACACCTAATAAAATGGCAAATACAAACGGAACTTGTCTGCAGGTATTTTGATAAGTAGTAGTTTTAAAATTAATAAAAAAGGATTAGGAAAAGACCAGCAACATTTATAGGACATTTTATGAGGCAAGAGAAATTAGAGCACCTGGTCACAACAGGAAAGCTGGAGGGAAAAAGAGCACCAGGTAGACCAAGGGAGAAAATATTGGACGGACTTGCAGGGTGGCTGAGGACAGAGAGGGTGGAAGATGTACTTGCAGCGACAAGGGAGAGATTCGTACGGAGGGCCATGATCACCAACGCCATGCGGCAGGGCACATGATGATGATGAGTTTTGTCGTTGGTGCCACTGCCAGGTAATCGATTACAATAACTTGATAGATATAAGCTTATTAGTTACGATCAAAACGTGTTTCTACCATCTGTTCGATGTATCATGCCTATCACAATCAGAAACTATGACTTTACTACAGCTTAGGAAAGTTACAGAGGAGACAGGTTTCTGCTATTATGCTAGCTGATCACTATACTGAACGTAGTGTTCATCTAAAAAAAAAAATCAGTGAAAGTTAGAGACAAAACACTTCTATACTAAGTTTCAACACCTGAGAGTTGTAGTTATATACACGGAAAGAAAACAGTCGATAGCTCTTCAATTCTCAAGTTACGAACAGAAAACACTTTCCACTGCCTCTAATCGTTGTGCTGTGTAGATCGTTATTAGCAAAGATGATTGAACAGTCAATTGGCGTTGCAAAGGAAGGATGTTTCTACGCTCCTCTCTGCGAGCTGATCGTTTTGTGTTATACAGTTGCTTTGCTCCAGATGACATTACAGCGCTCAGGTGAAAAATCCATACCCACAAACATCATAAAATGCCATGTACCGGAATTGTTCAGAGCCATCATGGCAAATACCACACGCATGCGCGCGTACAGACTCCATGCGCTAGCGACTTCTTCTTCTACTCAGCTTACAGGTTCCGCGGTTTTACTGCCAGAATTCCTGTTCTTATTGTTTAAAACCCAGCCGACTGGGCAGAGCCATACCAGGGCCATAACCAGTTCAAAACGTATACAACATATGCTTGGGGGGAGGGGGGGGGGCGTAAAACCCATCCGGAAAAGAAAATTAAGTACACAGTTCAATACATTGGCGCACATAATCCAAAGATATGCGCCTGGCATCGTCCACTACATCCAATTTATAATCAAAGGATTAAAAAAAAAAAGCCCCCCTCCCCCCCGAGAAAACAACAACAACAACAACAACAAAACCTGAATACAAATGTAAACATAGCGAAAGACTTTTAAAACATGCACAAAAATGGCGTAAATTATCTAAAATTGCTTCTGCATATTAAGTTCCTTAGAGGCAAACAAAATGCAGTCAATACATCTATCCAATTACCAATCCTAAGAGAAAATAATTTCATGTAAGACCGCATCGGACACATACATGTGAATGGACCCGCAAGGCAGAACATGATAGCAAGAGATGACAGAACTCAAAGAAGACAGACAGAAACAAAGAGAGTAACAGAAAACAGAAAATTTCTAGCACAGAATTTCCAGAAGCCGCGGATACTATTTATATCAAAAGAGACCCCCGGCAACCCCACGGGGATACTGCCAGAAAACGCGACTGAACAATCGACGGAAGTTAGAATCTAATACGTTTGGGGGTAGCTTATCCACTTATCATTTTGTTACGTTTCTAAACTCCGTTCTTTGCGGGGGATGGGCGAAGAAAGAGGCGGGGTTGGGGATGGGAATCTTTTACTTCCCCACAGACGAAAGACAAATCATGTAATCTTTCTCTCGACCAGTCACCGTGGTGGTGTAGTGGTTAACGCAACGGACTATCGACTGGAAGGTTGTGGGTTCGAATCCCCATCAGTGCCTTCAAAAATCGTTGTTTTTTTTCAGTTCTAACGGGCTTCTATCCAGAGACTACACAGTCGAGTCTCATCCACTTCACTTCACGGAAGGTGTTGCTCAAATCTTCTGACCAGCCCCGCAGGTGTCTGTATCCCTCGGGTCTGGTTGACGCAGGATATATTATGATAGTAAGCGTAGAGTACAGCCCTGTCACGCAGGCTCAATCCTAGACGGAACTCCGTAGCATCATGATTATCATCCTCATCGAATCATCATCATCATCATCATCGCATAAAAAAAAAACTGTGCCAACTTCTGTGGCCATTAAGGTGGCGTAGAAAATGAGACGAAATAAAAAAGGTGAGCCTCAAAACGTAATCTCCCTGATTTCAATGAACCTTCAAAAGAAAGGAAATCCTTCCGTCAGCCTTCCCAAAGTCTGTAACAGTCGTGAACATAGCACAACAGTACAAGATCACTAGAGCACCACCAGTGTCAACCAAATACGGCCAGAGAGCAAAAGGGGAGAGCAGAAAGGTGTGGGTTAATGCACAATATCAGTAGTGATACCCTGGCTCCACGGCTAGCTAGGCAACCTTTCCACTGTGTGTGAGAGAGAGAGAGAGAGAGACAGAGAGAGACAGAGACAGAGACAGAGACAGAGACAGAGAGACAGAGACAGACAGAGACAGACAGAGACAGAGACAGAAAGAGAGAGAGACAGAGACAGAGAGACAGAGACAGACAGAGACAGAAAGAGAGAGAGAGAGACAGAGAGAGAGAGAGAGACAGAGAGAGAGAGAGAGAAGAGAGAGAGAGAGAGAGAGAGAGAGAGAGAGAGAGAGAGAGAGAGAGAGATCAAAGAGTCGGCAGTCCTGATCGTGCATTTTGCTTGTTAATTCTTTACGCGGTTAGGACAGTGTTCATCTCTTTGTACAGTGCAACCTCCCAATGAATGTTCATCTCTTTGATAGACCTTAAAATGGCCTTCACTAGAAAACGGTTACACAATAATCGTCACACCAACACAGTTAAACGGAATTTTTCGCAGACCCAAAAGCTTTATCACAACAGACAGTAAGAAACACCGTGACAAAAAAAAAAGAAGAAAAAAAAAGAAAAGAAAGAAAGAAAGAAAGAAACAAAACAAACTAACAAACAAACAAGCAAGCAAAGAAAGAAAGAAAGAAAGAAAGAAAGAAAGAAACAAACAATAAAACACCTGCAATATATAGCTTTCAAATCAGTCTTCGATAAGTCATAGTGTGAATACGACTTCACATTCTCCACCAAAGCATAACCAACAACAAATCCCCACCCCCTTCCCTGCCCCCCCATCACCCCCCCCCCCTGTGTTTCACAACCAGCAGGTTATGATATCAGTGGGGAGCTCCAACGATCGATACATGGCAGTGGAGAAGTAAGATTACTAAGGAATGACTGTTGATCGCTGGACGTTCACAGTCATTAAAAAGCAGTTAGACTGCAATTCTTGCCCGCCAAGGGCGCCGGCAGGTCAACCACAAATGGCAACCATATGTTACTGTTTCTGACGGTTACTTTTGTTCCTTTGAATATAAAAGTGTGTGTAGGTGTAGAGGAGGTGTGGGGGGGGGGGGTATTGCAGAGCCGAGTGCGGGAGTGATAGGAGAGTGGTCACAACACAGGTTTTCAAAACTAGGAAGGTTCGGGTTTGAGTCTGTTTGGAAACGGCCTAGTTGATAAAAGGTGGAGATCTTTTTTCCCTGATCTCCCTAGTCAACATACGAGATTCCCTGAGTCTTGCACAAAACCCTACGCGCAAGGCAAGTCTTGAAATAGGCAAGAGAGATTGGTGGAGTGGAAGCCCATGAAACACTACACTACTAGCACCACACACACAGAGAGGAGGGGGAGAGAAAAAAAAAGAAAGAAGGAAGAAAGAAAGAAGGAAAGAGAGAGAGAGAGAGAGAGAGAGAGAGAGAGAGAGAGAGAGAGAGAGAGAGAGAGAGAGAGAGGAGAGAGATTACCATGCGTTTTACTATTCGACCTTGTTTGGCATTTATGATAAGGAAGTATATCTGGGCACGATCAGTAGTTTGGGTCGATGACATTCTAAAACAATCTACAATTCCAGCAAAATATGTCAAATTTTATAGATAGATATATCTTGAATTGTATGCAGAAGAGCAAGTAATCAAAGACTAATCACCACCACCACCGCCACTTCAAACACACATTACACACACACACACACAACACGACACACACACACACACACACACACACACAAACACACGCACACACACATACACACTTGCATACACACACACACACAACACACGCACACACCATACACACTTGCATACACACACACACACACACACACACACACACACACACACACACACACACACTTTTGTGTGTGCTGTTAATCAAGCAAAAACGAAACACCAAATATTTGTTCGACTATGTATAAACCAATCCGGCCCAAATTTGGCATGCATAGCGATACAAACTGTCAAGAAGTTAGTTAGTTGAGTGAGTTTTAAAGTCCTACCACTCTTAGAGTATAAATTTTTTTGAAGAAGCCTTCAATAATTTTAAAGCATTGTGAGAAACCGATGCTTTATTCGGTTCTCTGATCCACCCTGGATGGCAATCGAATGGGTGAATGAAGTATTTTGCTGCTGATTTATAAATGGACATGACTCAGATTGTGTGGAGAAATAGTTATCCAACAATCCAAAAATGGGTTTCACAAAAGAAAGGGAATTTTTTTTAGTAAGGCTTGACCATCTGCTGAAATTCTTTCTTCGTCAGCTCGATAAATGGAAAATGTCTGAAGTTAGGGAGAAAAATCTCTTCTGTCTCTTGGGACCGATACAGACGATAGGGCCACAACATTGTTGCATAGACTGCTGTGTAGAAAATCTGCATACACAAGGTTTTTTTGATGGCTCCAATCGATATTACACTCGATATTATGTTGGCTGTATATGCAAAACACTTTGCGTGCAGCGAGATTATATTGTTTAAATCAGCCTCTTAGCAATGCTGATGACAAAGTGGTGTTAAATCCCGTTTAAAGTTACTACCAGTTTTACTGCATTTCTAGTGCATCATTTGACGCATTTATTATGTTACCAGATGCCATATTACTTGCTTGCGATTTTATTAGTTTATTTTGCTACAGTTTCATTTTTAAACTCTCAAGATGACGTCTCTGCACTCGGAATGAGTTCCACGTGCACTAATGTCACAAGTACCATGTGATGGAGAAGATCCAGAATGATCACAGCACAAGCCTCAAGCCTGCACATTAACCCATGAGCTGGCCAGGTCCTGAAAACAAGTTTACCATATCATCCATTTATCACATTAAATCATAACTATCATATCATCAGACTAATATACCCACTATTACTTTTTACCACACTTTTATCACACTAAATCACCAATTCATCACGTCAAATCACAACTTTCATTACTCACAAACACATTGCAA
>CM060306.1:19738050-19743050 GCA_030674185.1 Monoplex corrugatus | reverse complement strand
ACGACCCTCTTTATCGAAAAGAGTTTATGCAGAAATCCTTCTTGTAGCTAATATTCAAATTTTGAAGCCGAGTGTATTCTTAATATTGAAGTCCAAAACATAACTCAAAGTATTTTCAGCCCTGAAATAAACAAAATCATAAACATACGGGTAAAAAAGACCAATAAAGCGTTATTTGACCGACGAAGCTAGACAAACTCAGCTCAAACGAACCAGAGAAGTGTATTAATTGGCTGTACTGTCTTTTTGTCGATGCACGTTATATATATTCGTATCCCGGTCGATGCACTGCTTTCTTTTAAACATACCAGTGGTAGGCTGATAAAATACCAGTATATAATATAGACTAGGTAAAACATAGTCTAGGTAGGGCCTCAGGACCCGGCCAGCTCATGGTTTATGTACAGGCTTAAGGCATGTGCCACGGTCACCATACACGTGGCACCTGTGACGTTAGTGCATATGGAATTCGCCCGAGCGCGGAGACATCATCTGAAGAAACTGAAAGTGAAACTGTCCAAAACTAGCAAGGTTTCTTCTTTATTGTTTGTTTTGTAGCTTCGCAAAAGAAAACCCAAAAGTCTACAAACTGGCACTTTCTTCCTAGAGATAGACGTTCTTATTGTCTTGTTATGTCTTTCTGGTTCCTACTGAGATCCAGTTCAGGTCTTGAATGTAATACTGCTGTTGAAATTGCGTCAGAAATACCAGTTTAAAGCTGCAAAATTGGAATTCAATAAAATTATTGTACGCAAGAAAGACACTTTGACGTTTCCTAAAGCAGCGAACAGCAGAACAGTATAAAAAACTCTGTCTCTCTCTGTGTCCCTTGTCTCTTTTTATCATTCTGTCTCTCTCTTTCTCGCTGTTTTTTGTCTGTCTGTCTTCTGCCTGCTATCACACACACACACACACACACACACACACACACACACACACACACACACACACCACACACACACACAACACACAATAAGAGAGAGAGAGAGAGGGAGAAGAAAGACAGACAGACAGACAGACAGATGACAGACAGAGACAGAGACAGAGACAGAAAGACAGACACAGACAGACAGACAGACAGGCAAGAGAGACAGAGACATAGAGAAGACAAAGAGAAAAAACACACACACATAAACACACACACATAAAACACACACACACACACACACAAACACACACACACACACCACGCTCCCTATCTTTCTCTTTCTCTCTCCCTCTATCTCTCTGTCGTCTCTGTCTCTCTCCTCTCTGTTCTCTTCCTCCCGCCCCCTCTCTACTCTCACCTTCTGAAACTGGCTGTGAGAATCAGATGAAATGCCATCATGCACGTGATCCTGGCAACGCCAACGGATATCGATTCAGTCAATGGTCGGGTATCTCATTGCTTTTTCAAAGAATACATCAAGCAATGAACGATCAGTTAAAGTATTTACCTCTCTTTCGTTTCGTCTTTAGTGAAATGGTTGGTTAGAATCCATCTTTTTTTTCAGATTCCTGGATCTTATATTTATATTATTTATTTATTTATCTATTTATTTATTTATTAGTTATTCATTATTTATTATTTATTTATCGATATATTCAT
Organism: Monoplex corrugatus; assembly: GCA_030674185.1. Classification (NCBI taxonomy): domain Eukaryota; kingdom Metazoa; phylum Mollusca; class Gastropoda; order Littorinimorpha; family Ranellidae; genus Monoplex; species Monoplex corrugatus. The sequence continues at coordinate 19,741,462 of CM060306.1, read as the reverse complement.
TCATTTATTTATCTATTCATTTATTTAGTTATTCATTCATATATTTGTTTATCTATCTATTCGTGTATTTTTTTCATTCATTTGTTCAAAGACAGTGAGCATACGATGAGAGAGGAGGGCATTATCTATCTATATATCTATCAATCTATCTATCCACATACCTACCTACCTATCTACCTATCTATCTATCTATCTATCTATCTATCTATCTATCTACTATCTACCTATCTACCTATCTACCTATCTATCTATCTATCTATCTATCTATCTATATCTATCTATCTATCTATCTATCTATCTACCTATCTATCTATCTATCTACTATCTATATCTATCTATCTACTACTATCTACCTATCTATCTATCTAATCTATCTATCTATCTATCTATCTATCTATCTATCTATCTATCTATCTATCTATCTATCTAGAGAGAGAGAGTGATAGACATACATACATACAGACAAACAGACGTAGAGACAGACACAAACAAACAAACATACACAGATAAACAGGCAGACAGACAGAAAAACAACAATTACACAGACAGATAGACAGAGACATAGAGAAACAGAAAGAATTATTCGTGTCAATTTCAATCAGTTTCCTCTTCCTTCGTCTTTCTTTTCTAATGGATAAACAAAGATATATGAAAAACCAACAACTCGAATAAACGAGCTGCTCTGATTTCTCCAAAGAGGAGAAGGTTAACTGTAGAGAAAATGTCATGTCTAGCTAGTAGTACTTATTTATACACACACACACACACACACACACACACACACACACACACACACACACACACACACACACACACACCACACACACACTACACACACACACATACACCACACACACACACACACACACACTATATATATATTTTATTATATTACACGCAGAGACTCACACATCAACACAACACAAAAAAAAATTTAAATATTGATAATATCAATAAATATATTATATATATTGTGTCTCGTGTTGATCTTTGCGCAGTAGGCCGCCGTTGACCTTGCAGTTGACTCAAAGATAAAGGCAGTTTAAGCAGTCAGTTAGATGCAGCATCATTAAAAACGGAAAGTTAGAAACTTTTCTTATATATTGATTGACTACCAAAAGTTTTGCATCCTTACCCAGCCCCTCATAACCTCATGATATTAGACTGGTACTCCTCAACCCCCTCTCTCTTTCAATGAATATATATATATGTGTGTGTGTTGTGTTGTGTGTGTGTTTGTGTATGTGTGCGTGCGTGCGTGGTGTATGTGTATGTGGTGTGTGTGTGGTGTGTGTGTGTGTGTGTGTGTGTGTGTGTGTGTGTGTTTGTGTAAACTGACGAGAAAGAAGGTTTGCTGTGTAATGTATCTCTCTCACTCCTCACACACACACACACACACACACACACACACCACACACACACAACACACACACACACACATATATACGCACACACACACACAGTACACACACACACAACACATCACAACACAAATACACACACAAATACATACCACACAATCACACACCAGCAAACGCGCCTTATTTAACTCTTTTCACATAATGATTTAGACTGGATGTAACTTGGGAAGAACATGTTCGGAAAATACATACGATTATAAATTTCAAAAAATTTTTTTAAAAGCTGTATGTCTATCTTTCTCTCTATTTCTGCCTCCGTCTATTTGTCTGTCTGTCTATATCTCTCCTTTTTTTGAGGTAACAATCGTGAAAGAGATAGCTAAAGTAGTTTACACATCCTTGACACACTGGTGATTTCAAAATATCGTGCAAGAGTCATTCACTTCAGACGAAGGATCGTTGTGAAAATATATGTCTCCAGTTGTGAAATACTGTCGAACTGATTTACTGGTCGTAAACAAAAGGAACAGAGGAACAGTACACGTAGAGCATACTGAAAAATGTTTACCCTACCACTGAGTTTCATATCCAAACTAATTTGCTGGCGGATTGGGGGTGGGTGGATGGGTTGGTCAAAACAGTCATGGAATATCCACCGGCTAGAGGAAGCGTCTGGACAAGCTGAAAGTTGTCCTTCAGACCAGTCTGGGAGGTTTTCATTACTACAATGGCATCTCATGTGTTTTCATTCTTGGCAATTGTCATATGTTTAGTACCCTGCAGACATAGCACATTGGTACTCAAGAAGTCTTCGCATATTATATTGATAACCAAGCAATTTTCTGACTTAAGTTAGTACCAGACCATTTTTTTTAAAAATATTATTTATTAAGTTTAGTATCAGGTCAGTTTTTATCAGTATTAGTTACTAAACTGTACTCCAGTCTAGTCTGTTTTTTTATTTTCTTCCAGTGGCAGGCTACTGATATTTTCATTTTGTCGTGTATAAGAGGTCAGAGATGAGTGAAAATTATAAATTGCTGAGCAGAAGAGCTCTCTCTGTCCCTGTTTGTTTGTCTGTCTGTCTTTCTTTCTTTCTTTTGGTCTGTCTGTCTGTCTGTCTCTGTCTGCCTCTGTCTGTCTCTGCCTGCCTTCCATCTGTCTGTCTGTCTCTATTTGTGTCCAGACCCTTTGACTCCCACACCCTATCCACCCACTGCAAAAACGTAACCCTTTGACTTCCTCATCCTATCCACCAGCTTCCTGCAGGAAGCTGATGGATAGGGTGAGGGAGTCAAAGGGTTAAGTTTTTGTTTTGCTGGTAGGGTTCACAATGCAGATGGTTAGAGTGCGGAAGTCAAAGGGTTAACCAAAGTTTAAAGACATTTCTGTGGGTCGTTCTGCAACTCCGTCATCAACTGGTGGTATTCTAATTCTCCGTGTATAACCGTGTCGCAGTCTGTTGGTTGGATGTACACAGAAAATCGGCGGGTTGTAAATGCACCACGTTTCTTTTTTCTTCCATCACTACCACAACATCAGATTTCGTCTGCTTATACGTGTGTCAACCGGAATACTCAGCCCTATCGGTATGAATGTTATATAGAACCAATACTGTTGTACGGATGCGAGGCGTGGACAGTCAGCAAGCAAAGGCAGAGCAGGATCGAGGTAGCCGAGATGTGGTTTCTCAGAAGAATGTTGAGAGTTCCATGGACAGCAAAGAAAACAAACGAAACAGTCTTGATGGAGGCAGACACAAGTAGATCACTCATAAGGAAGATTAGGAAAAGACAAGCAACATTTATAGGCCATTTTATGTGGAAGGGGGATTTGGAGCACATGGTCACAACGGGGAAGCTGGAGGGAAAGAGAGCACCAGGTAGACCCAGGGAGAGAATGCTGGACGGACTTGCAGAGTGGCTGGGGATGAGGAGGGTGGGGGAGATGCTGGGGGCAACGAGAGATAGAGATGGTTGGAAGTCCATGGTCGCCAACGCCATGCGGCAGGGCACCTGATGACGATGATGATACGTGTGTTAACGCCCTAC
>CM060306.1:19710550-19713050 GCA_030674185.1 Monoplex corrugatus | reverse complement strand
TCAGATTCAATGAAACATAAAAAAATCTCTTCTTCTCTCTGCCTCTATCTCTTTACCTGTTGGCTGCTTTGCTCTTTTCTTGGTTTTTATTTTAGTCTGGTAGTTTTTTTTATCGGTTGTTGTGAACAATTATTCAAAAGTCAACTGTAAAGATATTAATGCTTAACAACCAAATGGGACTGGCCGAGTGATTGATTAAAATGACCTAAAATGGCATGAACCAGTAATGATTTCTCGCCGAGTAGATGACTGCTCTATGTATTTTGTAAGTCAAAATTCCGCTTGGTGATATTTCAGAACAATAGAAAGTCGCAAGGTGAAATACTGACAAAAGTTTGACTAGATTTCATGTCGGTTTACAGCTGCAGTTTCGATAATCTAACCTGGGAAACAAACATCTGGGCATCATAAGGCCATCAGATGTTGTCATTAATCCTTCTTAAAGCAGTCATTTAACCTTTGGAGCTTCTGATAATGATCATTAAGCATTCTGAAAATGGTAATAAAGCCTTTGGGAAATGGTCATTAAGCTTCAGAGAATGGACATTAAGCCTTCGAATAATGGATCTCATCATCTTGCTGCTGAAAAACATCAGAAGCAAATCGATTATACTTTGATCGATCAAGACATGCAATGATAATGTTGCATGTGACATGGCCAAAACATTTGCAAGAAGTTAATGATGGAAAGTTAACAACCTGCCGTGCAAACGATTTTGCTGTGGGAAAAAGAAAAAAAAAAAAAGAAGAAAGAAAGAAGATAGATAAAAGAAAGAAAGAAGAAGACGAAAGAAAGAACGAAGAAAAAAGAACACATAAAAAAGAAAATAACAATGAAGGAAGAAGCAAAAATCATCGTAAAGAAGAAAGTAATATTTTGGCAATTTAAAATTTCAGGTAACCACTGAGAAACGGTTTGTAGGAAAAACGCGAAGATAAAAGGAGAACAATTCTATCTATCTATCTAGTATTATCTTCTATGTATTTATGTATGTATATGTATGTATGTATGTATGTATGTATGTATGTATGTATGTATGTATGTATCTATCCATCCATATATCTATCTATCTATCTGTCTATCTATCTATTATCTATCTATCTGTCTGTCTGTCTATCTATCTATCTGTCTGTCTGTCTGTCTGTCTATCTATCTATCTATCTATCTGTCTGTCTGTCTATCTATATCTCGTCTGTGTGTGTATCTATCTATCTTTGTCTGTCTGTCTGTCTGTCTATCTATCTATCTATCTGTCGTCTGTCTATCTATCTATCTGTCTGTCTGTGTGTGTTCTATTATCTATCTATTTATATAATATATACATATTCTATCTATCTATCTATCTTCTATCTATCTATCTATCTATCTGTCTATCTATCTATCTATCTATCCATCCATCCATCTATCGTCTATCTATCTATCTATCTATTATCTATCTATCTATCTATCTATCTTCTTTCTATCTCTCTCTCTATCTATCTATCTGTCTGTCTATCTGTCTATCTATCTATCTATCTATTTATCTATCTTATCTCTATCTATCTGTCTATTTGTCTGTCTATTTATCTATCTATCTATGTATCTATCTATCTATCTGTCTATCTAGCTGTCTGTCTATTTGTCTGTCTATGTATCTATCTGTTCTGTTCTATCTTTCTAATTATAAATAATTTTAAAAGGCGCCAAAATTCGATGCATAAATTAAACTACAGTGCATAGTGTCGTTGTTCAGTGAAATGTTTACTTGGAGTGACAAATCAACTGAAGAGAACTGAGCAAGGCACATGCATAAGACAGAAAAGGACTGGAACGGCAGGGTGGTTGAGGAAATTCACTGCTGGACAAAATTATCTGGTTTACAGTTAGACCTGAAAGATGAAACAGTTTGTATCCATTTTGCCAGAAAGACAAGAGAGAAGCATTCCAATATTATAGACCAGACAGACAAAATGAACAGCGACTGACTGTGGAACACTGCATCGAGGAATCTGTGGACAAAATAGTATGTGAAGTAGAAAGGAGAGGTCGGGCAAAGGTGTGCATTTAAAGGCGGTCGCAGAGACAACTAGGTGCACAACCGTTAACGTCTATATATCTGTCTATCTATCATATGTTCTGTCAGTATGTTTCTCTTTCTCTTTGAAGAGGAAAACAAGAAGGGAGGGAGGGGGGAGAGATAGGAAAAAAGAGAGACAGAGGAGACAGGAAGAAGAGAGAGAGAGAAGAGAAAGAGTGAGAGAGAGAGAAGAGACAGAGAGAGGGAAGAGAGAGAGAGAGATAGAGAGAGAGGAAAGAGGAAGAGAAGAGAGAGTTCAAAGAGAGAGTACATGAGTGAGTGAGTGAGTGAGTGATGTGTGTGTTGTGTGTGTGTGTGTGTGTGTGTGTGTTGTGTTGTTGTGTGTGTGTGTGTGTGTTGTGTGTGTGTGTGTGGTGCTAGTGTGTTGGTCCCTGTTTTGTGTGTCTGTGTCTCTGTTTGTGTGTCTGTGCGGTGCGTGAGAA
>CM060306.1:19695550-19700550 GCA_030674185.1 Monoplex corrugatus | reverse complement strand
TCACCAAAGTTGTTTGTGAGGTCGTTGATGTCGCTGTCCAGGAAGTTGAGTGCCGCGAACCGCCCCCCGAGCTGTGCCTGGAATGCCTCTTCTATCTCTGGATCTTTTAGCTTTTCCAGGTCAAACTTGATGCGTGGCTGCGCAGCTTGGTACTTCTTTTTCAATTTGATCTTCATTGTGAGCAGCACGAGGTCGTGGTCGCTGCCTATATCAGCTCCAGGGTATGTCCTCGTCTTTGCTTTATTAATGCTTGATTTGAAGCGCCGCGGTGTGAGGACAAAGTCGATCTGGTTGTGAGTCTTTCCGTTCGGCGCATGCCAGGTTGTTCTTCTTGACAGTTTGTGGGGGTAGAGGGTGTTGGCAATGGTGAGCCGTTGGGTGCAGGCAAACTCCAGAAGGCGAAGTCCCCTGTCATTAGTTTCCCCTGTGCCAAATTGACCCACTGTTCCAGCCCAGTTTTTGTAGGCATCTGGGCCGACTTTGGCGTTGAAGTCCCCCTGAACTATGATGATGTCTTTCCTGGGGGCTTTTCCGATGGTGTCTTCTATTTTCTCATAGAATTCTTCAACCACCTGGTCTTCGTGGCTGGTAGTTGGAGCATACACTTGTATGATGGTGATGTTCTTTGGTTTGGCTGACACCCGAATGCTGATGATTCTGCTGTTGACAGGCGTGCAGCTCATGATGCATCCAATGACTTCTTTGCGTACGATGAAAGCTACGCCATTTTCATGTAGTGACTCTTCGCCACTGTACCACATCTTGTGTCCTTCCTCTGTGATTGCTTCTCCGAAGCCTGTCCATCTTACTTCCGATATACCCACAATGTCCCATTGGTAGCGTCTCAGCTCGTGTTCTAGTTCTTTTACTTTGCCGCACTGATAGAGTGTACGGACATTCCAGGTTCCAATGGTAGCTTTTTCCGTTGGCAGTTTGAATGATGTCTTTGCCCCAGTAGCTGACTTTTCACTTCCACCCTGGTGCTTGTCAGTGGTAAGCGCGGTCGTTTGTAACCCGGGCCCCGACCGATCCGGTATGTTGTTGGCTATAGTGTCTCTCATATCTTTTCTGTGGGCTTAGGTTAATCCTTGGTGGCGCCAATCCCCTCTCCAAGTCTCCTGCTGTGACAGGTAGTACTGGGCTACAGCTTGCCAGTAGCAGACCTATTTGTCTGACCTGACACTAATATATATATATATATATATATATATATATATATATATATATATATATATATATATATAAGAGTATATTTTGTGAGAAGGCGTCACAGAGCCTTTCTAGCCGATTTGAAACTGTCACAGATGAAATTATTATTCCGTGACGATAGATCATCCAGAAGTAATCATCATCATCATTATTATCACAGTCATCGTAGTCACAATCACCATCATCATTGATCATCATCATCATCATCATCATCATCATCACCATCGTCATCATCATCATCACCATTGTCATCACGGTCATCACAGTCATCACGGTCATCACAGTCATCATCATCACATTCATCATCATCACATTCATCATTACAGTTATCATCATCATCATCATCATCTATCATCATCACATCATCATCATCATCATCATCATCATCATCATCATCATCATCATCTATCTCATCATCATCATCATCATCGTCATCGTCATCGTCATCGTCGTCGTCGTAACCAACAAACAACACAACTACGTGCGTGAGGGAACCGCTCAGCCATTTCTCTTGAATATTACACATTAGATGTGTATTCTTTTTGCAATGTTAAAAAAAATATCCAAAGCACACGTGCTGTTTTCTGTCTATTTGTGTCTCTCTCTGTTTCTGTTCACTCTCTGTCTCTCTTTGTCTTTCTGTCTTTTCTCTCTGTCTCTGTCTCCATATCTCGCTCTCGCTCACTCTCAACAACATGAAATACTAACTAATTTACCCCCCCCCCCCCAAAAAAAAAAAGAAGAAAACAACAAAAAAACAAAGAATTGAAAAGGACACAGAAACTCTCCCATCCACCTACGTTTAAGAATATTCTCATAAAAATAGTGTCCCTTATTGAAAGAAACATTTGAGGTCCAAATAAACTTGAGATAGTTTTTTTCCCCAGCATTTTGCACTTTATGGAACCAGTGAAGATCAGTGTTGATGTTATTAGATGTACAGAGAGAGGGCAAGCCAGATGGAAAAGTCGCTGTTTTGTTCTTGGGAACCGTGCCACATTATGGTGAATCGTCAACGAGTGGTCTGGTAAATGGATGTGCTGGTGTTTAATATTCAGGCTGAATGCTATACCCCAACATATTTTATCAAAGAAATCAGGAGATGATGTTGCTTGACAATAGTATAGATCTAGGGACAATGTGGATTTTGTGAATTCATATCAAAATATGTGATGTTACTGGTGAGAGATCTGAACCTCAACCCGATCGATAAACCAGACTTCGGCCGCAAATTGTGGTCATCAGAGGTCATGTTACTTTGTTTACTCCTCAGATATTGTGTGTGTGTGTGTGTGTGTGTGTGTGTGTGTGTGTGTGTCTGTGTGTGTGTTTGTGTATGTGTGTGTGTGTGTGTGTGTGTGTATGTGTGTGTGTGTGTGTGTGTGTGTGTGTGTGTGTGTGTGTGTGTGTGTGTGTGTGTGTGTGTGTGTGTGTGCGTGCGTAAATGTCTGATTCGATAAAAAGCACATTATATTTTGTCATCTTCCTGAAGCAAAAGTTGACAAAATGAATGTGCTAGCCTATGAAATGTCATATTTCCTGTTAATTGTGTTTATATTTGTTTATCTGTTAATTTTCATTTTTCTGTTTCATGCTACTGTTAATGTCCGTAACTTAACCTTTTGACCCCAGCCCCGCACCCTGTCTTCCAGCATCCTGCATAGTCAACCATGCTAACAAAGCAAAAACTTGACCCTTTGACTCCTTCACCCTTTCCAACAGCTTCTTGCAGGAAGCTGGTGGAAAAGGTGAGGGAGTCAAAGGGTTGTTTTTTTTGCAATTGGTGGATGAGGTGCGGGTGTCAAAATATTAAAGTTGTGAGATTTACCCATTCTATTTTATACATACACAAACACTGAAATCTAACATACATTTCGATTTGAATTTCACTTCTTCCTCTATCCCAGTAATGTTTTTTTTATTTTTTATTATAACACGTATGTCGAAGAATTCTCATCCCAACAAGCCTGGATCGCCATACCGCCCAAATCTCGTCGAGTCTCGTCAGTCCGTGACATTGACATCATGTCCTTGATTTCCCATGATGCTCAGCACGATGGGGCCTCTCTTTGACGTGAGTTATATGTTATGGAAATGAAACCAAATCCCAAATCACTCTCTTCCCTGCGTCGGTGTCAGATGTGTTGAAAAATGAACATTATTTTCGTGATTGCTTTGCACTTTACAGTTGTTGTTATTTTTGTGTGTGCTACCGATGAATGCAAACTTAAAGGAGACTGTGTTGCATATTTGTTATTCCTATGTGATTGTATGTTTATGTGCATGCTTGTTTGCCCGTGTGTTTGTTTGTCTATGTTTGGGTTTGTTTCTCTATATGTTTGCATGTTTATGTGTAGGTTTATTATTAGCCTACATACTTAGATATGTATGTTTCGTTTCGTTTGTTTATATGTTTGTACGTATAAGTTTCAGTTATGTTTGCGTCTTTATGTGTGGGTTTCTTTGTCTATATGCTTAGATGTGTATGCTTGGGTTTGTTTGCTTATATGTTTGTACGTTTACGTTTGGTTTTGTTTAGCTATATGTTTTTGTACGTTAATGTTTGAGTTTGTTTGCTTATATGATCGTATGCTTATGCATGGGTTTGTTTGCCTATATACATGTATGTTTACATTTGGGTTTGTTTACTTAAATGCTTGCACGTTTATGCATGGGTTTGGTTACTATATATTTGTATGTTTACGTTTGGGTTTGCTTACTTATATGCTTGATCATGTATGTTGGGATTTGCTTACTCCTCATTTGTGTTTGTATGTTTCTGTCTCGGTGTGTTTGTATCGTCGTGCGTGTGTCCGTAAGTGAAAGAAAGAGAGAAGCTTTTGGCAACTGAAAGTTTTTTATTTCGTTCACAGTAGGATATACATTTAAAACCCCTCTGGCATCCGTGTCAAATGAGTAGACACCATTTTACATGGAGAGAGAGAGAGAGAGAGAGAGAGAGAGGAGAGAAGAGAGAGAGAGAAAGAGACATCAGAGACAGAGACAGAGAGACACAGAGAGTGAGTGAATGAGTGAGAGAGAGTAAATGAGAGATAGAGAGAGAGAGAGAGAGAGAGAGAGAGAGAGAGAGAGAGAGAGAGAGAGAGAGAGAGAACGAGAGGAAAGACACATCGTCTAACAGGCCGAGAGACGGACAGATACAAAGGCAAAGAAGGAGAAACACTAAGAGAGGAGAGAAAGAAACTGGTTCCGAAATCAGGCTGAGATAGTTTTGATGGAGACAGAATAAAATGTGACGGATGAAGTAGAAGATATGTCATACAAGAACGATAAACCCAAAACAAAATAATCCACAGAATAAATACAAATGCAAAATAGCAGATATAGTCTTTTACACTCTGCTTTAATGTCCACAAGTGTCATTTTACGTGAAGATGCTGTGCTACATGAAAACTTATTCATGAACGAACGTCAGTTTTCACGAGTCTCTCCCTGTCCATCGTTTTCTGTAGCATTGAAACCACCAAGTAGCTGCTGAGATGGGAAAATAAGGTCTCTTTTTTTCTCCCCTCAAGCTATTGCATCGGCACACATCAAAAGTGATGTAAACCCAGAGCAGCAGGGTCATTTTGTAATCCCTGTGTGAATCTCGAGGGTTTCCTGCTGAAATGGTGTATCTCAAAAGGAACAAGAATACAGTTACACCATTCTGGTCGATTTGATGTTCTTCGAGCAAGCAGTGTTTTTTCAGACACGTTCTTCGCACTGCCTTGTTCGTGGAAAATGGTAGTAGCACTATGCCTGTGTGTGTGTGTGTGTGTGTGTGTGTG
>CM060306.1:19688050-19693050 GCA_030674185.1 Monoplex corrugatus | reverse complement strand
GTCATTTTTTTTATCCCTGGGAGAATTTGATGTTCTTCAAGCGTCATTTTTTTCAGATATATACTCTTTTGTCAAATTATCCCTTCGCAGAAATTTCAAAATGGTGGGAGGTGAGAATGAATAGATAGTGATCTGTGTGCATGTGTGTGTGTGGTGGTCATTGGTTGAATGTCTATTCACTTAAGTGATTTTAGACAAATAAAACAAAAAAAAATAATAAATAAATAAATAAAACATAATAATTGATAACAATGATAATAATGATAAATAACTAATAAATGAAAAATAAAACAAAATATAAGAATAAATGAATAAATGTTAAAAAAAAGGAGCGATGTTGGGAAGGGGAGTAGAAATAGGAAGGGTAAATGCAGGTGTTTGTGTGTGTGTGTGGTGTGTGTGTGTGTGTGTGTGTGTGTGTGTGTGTGTGTGTGTGTGTGTGTGTGTGTGTGTGTTGTGTGTGTGTTGTGTGTGTGTTGGTTTTGTGTGTATGTGTGTGTGTGGGGTGTGTTTATATGTGCGTATACGTGTGTGTGTATGTGTATACATGTGTGTTGGTGTGTATATTTCTCAGATTGTTGAATTAAATTTCAGTTGAATTTTTAAACTGCAACTGTTATTGAAATTTTAGAAACAAAAATTTTGCAATCTCTGATGTGGATTGTAATTTACAAAACGATTGATCTGTATCATTTCGTTAACTTCATTCATAATGCTTTTGCTTTAATTATTTCACTTTGAGGTTGAAACCTAACAATATATATTGTTGATGACGGTGATGATGTCCATGATAATGACGATGATGCTAACGATGTATTGTGTTGTGTGTGTGTGTGTGTGTGTGTGTGTGTGTGTGTGTGTTGTGTGTGTGTGTGTGTGGAGTGTGTGTATGCGCGAGTGAATGAGAGTGTGTGTGTGTGTGTGCGTGCGTGTGTCTATGAGAGAGAGAGAGAGAGAGAAGAGACAGAGACAGAGACAGAGAGGCAGTGAGGCAGAGAGAGACAGAGAAAGAGAGGGCGAAGAGAGACAGAGACAGACAGACAGACAGAAAGAGAGAGAGAGAGACAGAGAGATAGAGAGAGGTAGATAAGAACACAGAGAGTGAGCGAGAAACAAAGACACAAAGAGATTTAGAGTGAGCGAGAAACAAAGACACAAAGAGATTGAGAGAGAGAGAGAGAGACCAAAGGGGGAGAGGCAGAAACAGGGACAGTCAGGCAGACAGACAGAAAGACAGATAAGATGACAGAGAAAGAGAAATACTGAGAGAGAAAGGAAAGAAACTGGTGCCGAAAGTGGCTGATACAGTTTTGGTAGAGACAGCATAAAAACCCGATGGATGAAAAAAGGAGACACATTATACAAGAATGATAAACCCAAAATAATCAATAAAATACATAAATAATAAAATCAGTCGTAGTTTCCTTATAGTCTGCTTTATCTCCCCCACAACTGTCATTTTACGTAGATATTATGTACAACATGAACACTCCTTCATGGACGAACCTGATTTTATGGATCCCTCTTACTCCATCGTTTTCTGTAGCATTGCAATGCACCAGTAGTCGCTGAGATGGGATGATAAGGTCTCTTTTTCTCCCCTCAAGCTATTGCGGCCACACACATCAAAAGTGATGTAAACCCAGGGGACCAGGGTTATTTTGAATCCCTGTGTGAGTCTGGATGGTTACCTGCCGGAATGATGTATCTCAACAGGAAGAAAGAAGACAGATACACCAGTTTAGTCAATGTGATGTTTTTTAAGCAGTTCTATTTTCCATACAAGCTCTTCGCACCGTCTCGTTTGTGGAAAATGAGGGCAATGCTAGCGTGTGTATATGATACTTTACCCACACACACACACACACACACACACACACACACACACACACACACACACACACACACACATACACACACACACACACACACACACACACACACACACACACACACACACACACACACACAATACATACACACACATACATGTATATATATATTTTTAGATAAATAGATAGATGGATAGGTAGATAGATAGATAGATAGATAGATAGATAGACAGATAGATAGAGAGATAGATAGACAGACAGATGGATAGGTAGTACTAATTATATATATATATATATATATATATATATATATACATATATATATGTATGTATACATATATACATATGTATATATATATATGTGTATGTGTGTGTGTGTCCGTGTGCGCGCGTGTGTGTGTGCGTGCGTGCGTGCGTGTATGTGTATTCACATACATATATATATATATATATATATATATATATATATATATATACATATATGTACATATATCATATGTACATACATACGTAATAATATAATAATATATTTTATTTATATAGCGCAAAATCTTGATAAAATCAAATCTAAGCTCTGAGCGTATACATGCATACATACCTACATACATATGAGCGTATACATGCATACATACATGCATACATACTTACATACATAAATCTAAGCTGAGCGTATACATGCATACATACATCCATACATAAATCTAAGCGTATACATACATACATACATACATACATACATACATACATACGTACGCACATGCATACATAATAATTACAATATTTATATAGCGCAAAAATCTCGACAAAATCAAATCCAAGCGCCGAAAAGACACACACGCACGCACGCACGCACGCACACACACGCACACACACACACACACACACACACACACACACACACGCATGGCCACACAATGGAAAACCACAGAGAGCACATCATATACAATTATATATTAAAACAAAGTGATTCCCCTCCGAGCGGAGACAGGCTGCAGAGGGGGGTTGAGTGAGGTTAGGATTTTATGCAGAGGAGAAAAGGTGAGTTTTGAGAGCGGACTTGAAGGAGGCAAAAGTAGGTTGCTGACGGACTGAGAGAGGAAGTTTGTTCCAGGAGAGTGGACCAGAAACAGAGAAGGCTCGTGGACCATAGGTATTGAGCTTAGTGCGTGGAAAGCGAAAAGTCAGAGGATCGGAGGCAGAGCGGAGGGTACGTGAGGGAACATAGATCTCAAGTAGGCTTGACAGGTATATATATATATATATATATATATATACATGCGTGTGTGGGTGGGTGCATGCGAATATGTTTGGGACAGAGAGACAGAGGTAGAAACAAGGGCAGAGACAGACTTAGAGAGACAGGCAGATAAAGAACATTAATATCGTAACTGATAGAGTCTGAGATAGGGAAAAGAGACCCTAAAACCCTAATGAAAATAGGAACCAAAACAAGGAAAATCAGGCTGCAAACCTGTGGATCATTACAATCTAGTCTTATATTATAATTTCCTGTATTTTCCATCATTGTCATTTTACGTGGAAATGCAGTCATCATCATCATCAGGTGCCTTGCCGCATGGTGTTGGCGATCATGGACTTCCACTGTCTCTATCTCTTGTTGCCTCAAGCATTTCTTCCCCCTCTTTGTCTTCAGCCACTCTGCAAGTCCGTCTAGTATCTTCTCTCTGTGTCTACCTGGTGCTCTCTTTCCCTTCAGCTTTCCCGCTGTGACCAGGTGCTCCAATTCCCCTTTCCTCATAAAATCGCCTATAAATGTTGCCTCTCTTTTCCTAATCTTACTTATGAATGACCTTCTTGTGTCTGCTTCCATCAAGACTGTCTCGTTTGTTTTCTTTGCTGTCCATGGAACTCTCAACATTCTTCTTACAAACCACATCTTGGCTGCCTCAATCTTGTTCTGGCTTTGCTTGTTGGCTGTCCACGCCTCACAACCGTATAACAATTATTGGTTCTATATGACATTCAAGAAATGCAGTATCTCATGAAAACACAGTCATTGCTGAACCTCAGTTTCCATGGGCTCCCACTCCAACATTTTCTCTGACATCATAAGCAGTGCTAGCTGTTCAGATGGGTAGATAGAGAATGGTTTTGTTATTTTAATCTTTTGAGTCCTAACGCATACAAAAGTGATGTAAATTAAGTGGATTGGTGAGATTTGTTTCCCCGGGTGCATTTGATGTTCTGGAAACAGATATTTCTAGGTTTGTTCTTCGATTAAATTGTCTATTTGCAGAGAACTAAAAAGGCAATTATGTGTGTGTGTGTGTGTTCGTTCGTTCTTTGATTTAACATCTTTTCACTATAAGTGATATTAGACGGGGAGGGGGAAGGGGAAATAAAAAAAAGTGAACAAAATAAAATGTAGAACGATAGTTGGACGGATTGGATTTGGGCAGAGGGAAGACAGAGGAAAAAGACATTAGCAGGTGTGTGTGTGTGTGTGTGTGTGTGTGTGTGTGTGTGTGTGTGTGTGTGTGTGTGTGTGTGTGTGTGTGTGTGTGTGTGTGTGTGTGTGTGTGTGTGTGTGTGGTGTGTGTGTTCTTTTTCTTCTTTTTCTTCTTCTTCTTCTTCTTCTTGTTCTTGTTCTTCTTCTTGTTGTTGTTGTTGTTGTTGTTGTTGTTCTTCTTCTTCTTCTTCTTCTTCTTCTTCTTCGCATTCTTCTTCTTCGCATTCTTCTTCTTCGCATTCTTCTTCTTGTCTCATTTCTTAGACTGAATGATCCATGGTCTACCTGGTAGACATACATTAATTTTCATTATGAATCATTTTCTCATACTCACTTTGCTACAGACTTGATGTAACTGCATTGTGTGACAGAGGGTCCTTATCCCAACACGTTCTGCTTACCACATAGACACACTGCTACATCCTCGCCCAATCTTGTAAATCCTGGACGCTGACATTATGTCCATGATTCTCTATTATGTGTACTATAATGGGTTTTGCTCTGACGTGATTTCTGGTGTAGACATGTATATGTATATGTATATGTATACGTATACGTATATGTATATGTATATGTATATGTATATGTATATATGTACATGTATATGTAGATGTAGATGTATATCATCATCATCATCATCATCATTATCATGTACCCTGCGACATGGGTTTGGCGATCATGACCCTCCATATGTATCT
>CM060306.1:19658050-19680550 GCA_030674185.1 Monoplex corrugatus | reverse complement strand
TGCCCTGCCATATGGCGTTGGCCATCATGGCCCTCCGTACGAATCTATCCCTTGTCGCTGCAAGTACATCTCCCACTGTTTCTGTCCTCAGCCACACTGCAACCCTGTCCAAAAGTTTCTCCCTGGGTCTACCTGGTGCTCTTTTTCCCTCCACTTTTCCTGTTGTGACAAGGCGCTCTAATTTCTCTTGCCTCATAAAATGTCTGATAAATGTTGCTAGTCTTTTTTAATCTTCTCCATTAATGTTCTTTTCTGTCTGCTCCTTCAAGACTGTCACGTTTGTTTTCTTTACTGCCCATGGAACTCTGAACATTCTTCTTAGAAACCACATTTCAGTTGCCTGAATCTTGTTCTGACTTTGCGTTTTGAATGTCCACCATACACCAGTATAGGTGCTATATAACACTCAAAACCTCTCTTCCTGATGTTAATAGATAAGCATTTATAAAGATAGGTATATAAACTCAATTTAGAATAAATATTGGAAAGAGCATTAAATCAGCAGTTTTGGCCCAGTGAAACGACACTTATGCGTTATCTTCATTTTGAGAAAACAGAGGAAATAGTTTGAAAATAACCACTGTCAGGTTTTTCTTAACAACCACTGTAAATGTTCTGGAGTTAATTCTGTTCATATCATTTTGTATCATTGTGTGCATCTCTGGATAGTCGACATGATAAGCTTTAAAACGATATATGGAATGATAGTGTTCTGTAATAGTTAAGTTGTGGCGACGTGAAAATACCAAATTTGAAGCAACTTCAACGAAACATACTCGAGGAGTGTCACTTTTTTTTTCAATTCTAATCCTCTTTTATGATGAATTTCACTGTAAAAATTGTACATCTAAAGAACCCCCGCCCCACTTAAAACAATTCCAACTAAAATCGCAATTTCACTCAAATAAACCCTTGCCACCATAATGAATTTTAATCTGGTTTTACACGTGTGTGTGATGAAGTGTCCAATTGTAAGAACGAGTCACAGTAAGACAAATGTCTAAACGTGATGACTTCTTGTTACATTAAGTTTTTAAATGACAAATTCTTCTCTAAGGAAACGTCTTCCAGATTTCGAATGGGAACTACCATTAAATTCTTAAAGTTTTCACTTCATTTTCTTTTCTCTAACAGAAAAAAGTATTACAATATGGTATCCTTGGCACAACAGACTCCTCGAATTGTTGTCTTCTGTGTGTCGCATTTTAACAGATGTTCTGAGTCGTATTTTGCAAAATATGGTATTGCATATCAGATCAGAACAAAATAGAAGGAACATGTTGAAAGGTTTTGCTTAATTTAGCCCATAATGCGTATAATGTGTTGATATTTTCATAGGCTCTCTACCTCTCCTCTGTCTTCTTCATATGGGTCTGTGTGTGCTTTTCGCGTGATTTCATTTAAGTAAACTATAAATAATAGCAGTTATTGGAAATAACCTTGTCTTACTCCACATGTCACTTCAAAGCTGGCAGTGAATCACCCCCTCCCCCCCATTCTCTCCCATACTCTGTCTCTGTCTCTGTCCCCTCTGTCTGCCTTTGTCTGTCTGCCTGTCTGCCGTTTGCCTGTCTCTGTCACTGTTGATCTGTCTGTCCTCTCTCTGCTCCTCTGTCTCAGTCTCTCTCTTTTATCTCTATGTCTGTTTCTCAGTCTCTGTGTCTATGTCTAATTTTTTCTGTCTCTGTACCTCTGCCTGTCTGTCTGTCTGTCTGTCTCTTTCTCTCTCTCTCTCTCTCTCTCTCTCTCTCTCTCTTCATAACGCAAACAATGATGAATAGAGTACTTCTAAATCACTTGCCAGTGTCCACAATAAATATTGAAACAACGATTTCAATCGCTTTGTCATTATACATTGACACAGAAAGCGACGTGAATATCGTTGATTACGCGGCTTCTGATGACAAGGAACTAATGATACAGAAAGATGGAAAAGGTGAGGGTAGTGGTCGGCTGGGTGCACGAATGAGTGTGATGCAAGGCAAGTGAATTGAACAAGACTACACTGTAACGGAGTGCATCAGACAAATAGATTACCTCCCGCTTTTATTTCCCCGCTTGTCCTCTCTAGGTTGGCGACTATTGAATCCCAGAGCTCTGCCACTGTCTATTGTGTGGCCATTAGGCCCAACTGGGGCTGACGTCCACCCTTCATGCTTGCATGCTATGGGTTCCACTGTTTCCCCACTCAGTGATGAATGGGTCAGATAGTCAGCAATTATGAACTATCCTCCCTCTCTCTGTCTTTCTCCCTGTCTGTCTGTCTCTGTCTTCTCTGTCTGTCTCTGACTCTCTTTCTCTCATATCCTCCCCTGTCTGTCTGTCTGCCTGTATGCCTGTCCATCTGTCTCTATATATTTGTCTATTTTATGTCTCTGTCTCTCTGCCTGTCTCTGTGACACAGTCTCTGTCTCTCTTGGTCTCTCTGTCTCTGTCTCTTACTCTTGGTCTCTGTCTCACAATCGATGTCTATTTCTGTCTGTCTGTGTGTGTATGTGTGTGTGTGTGTGATATGTGTGTGTGTCTGTTGTGTGTGTGTGTGTGTGTGTGTGTGTGTGTGTGTGTGTGTGTTGTGTGTGTGTGTGTGTGTGTGTGTGTGTGTATCTGTGTCTGTCTATTTGTCTCTCTCTGATTTTCTGTTTTTTCTTAGTCAGTCCATCCATCTGTCTGTCTGTCTGTCTCTTTTTCTATCTGTCTCTCTGTTTGTTTATTTGTCTGTCTGTCTGTCTGTCTCTCTTTCTCACGCACACACACACACACACACACACACACACACACACGCGCGCGCGCGCGCGCAGGCACACGCATACACACATACACCCACTCACACACACACACACACACACACACACACACACACACACACACACACACACACACACACACACACACACACACACACACACTTCACAACGTAAAAATGATGAGTAAGGCACTTCGAAATCACTTGCCAGTGTCCACAATAAATATTGAAGCCACAATTTCAATCGCTTTGTCAATATACATTGACACAGAAAGCGACGTGAATATCGTTGATTACGCAGTTTCCGTGACAGGGAACTAGAGATACAGAAAGATGGAAGGGGTGGGGGGTGGATGGTTGACTGGGTGCACGAATGAGTGTGATGCAAGGCAACATAATTGAACAAGACTACACTGTAACGGAGTGCATCAGACAAATAGATTACCTCCCGCTTTTATTTCCCCGCTTGTCCTCTCTGGGTTGGCGGCTATTGAATCCCAGAGCTCTGCCACTGTCTATTGTGTGGCCATTAGGCCCAACTGGGGCTGACGTCCTCCCTTCTTGCTTGCATGCTATGGGTTCCACTGTTTCCCCACTCAGTGATGAATGGGTCAGATAGTCAGCAATTATAAAATGTCCGCTGTCTCTCTTGCTGTGTATGCATCTCTCTTTGTGTCTCTCTGTCTCTCTTTGTCTCTCTGTCTTTGTCTCTCTGTGTCTATCTCTCTCTGTCTCTCTCTGTCTCTCTCTGTCTCTCAGTCTCTGTCTCTGTCTCTGTCACTGTCTCTGTCTCTGTCTCTCTCTATCTCTCTCTCTCCCTCTCTCTCTATATATATATATATCTCTCTTGTCCTTCTGTCCTTTTGTCTCTGTTTGTCTGTTTGCATTGTCTTTTAGTTTCTGTTCTGAAATAAATAACCAAAGATTTGATAAAATACCAAAGCATTATCTGTTAGGGAAATGGATGTTATTCATTTAAGATCTCACTGGGTCATACTGAATATGCACAGAATGAACATGGGCATAGAATGTTCTGATGAGCTGAAAGAGGAAAATGAGAATAAAAAACAACAACTGACAGTACATATCTACGGCAATTCTACCGAGAGAACTAGGACAAACAGATGTCAATGTGTATGGGATATTATCATACAGTCATACATCAAACGAATCAAGGATAAATGAAAAACAACCCACTGGGAAAAACCTCACACGAGGGGTTCTGAACTTCTCGATATCTTGGCTCTTCGAGATCTTCCTGTTAGGGCTCAAACGAGCAAGCGTGGCCATTCCACTGTGTTATTAAATTTGGAACTTTTTTCGCATGATGCTCTCCATAAGTGGCGTCGAGAACTTTCGTTTGGCAAAATGGCAATTAAAGTCTCATTTGACAGCGATCGATGGCAAATTGCACACACATCAGTTTCCAGTGACAAGTGCTGAGGAAGCATGAGGGACAGGCGGTCCATTATATTTAAATTGGCTCTATCTCTCCGTCTCTCTTTCTTTCTCTCTCTGTGTCTCTGTCCGTCTGTCTGTCTGTGTCTGCCTGACTGTCTCTGTTTCTGTCTCTGTCTCTATCTATCTATCTATCTATCTATCTATCTATCTATCTATCTATCTATCTATCTCTCTGTTTATTCTCTCTTTCAAATGTACAGGAATTCTTGAAGTCTGCATTTGATATGTCTATTTCTGTCTGTCTGTCAGATCTCATTGTGCGTAACTATATATTTATTGTTTTTCTTCAATGGATATTAGTGTGTGTCGTGTTTCGTTTTGTTTTGCTTTTTTTTGGTCATCATTATAACAATGTCCCCTTTTTGATTAGACTGGGTACCATTTCGTGTGTTTGTGTCTCTTATTTTCATAGCTGCTGCCATTCATTTCTCTGTTTTCTTTCCACGTCGTATTCACTTGAGAATAGTTGACTTCCACAACTGGCTGGAGTCTCAGAAATCAGGCAGCAGGACTCTGATGGAATTAACTAGACACAAGAGCCATTACTGATTCTGTCTTAAACCACACAAAGTGACCATTCATTCTGATGAATTTGGCCTTCTTCGACCATCTTGCTCTGAGAAAGGAATGAGCAAAAGTTCTTCACAAGCAAGGGATTGAATGGTGCCCTCTTTCAACTTCGCCTCCCCTCCCATCCCCGTCTTTCCAGAGCCTTCTACAAACTGAGAACACTGCAAGCTTGAGGCATGCTCTTACTGTGAATTTCACATTGAGATATGTGCCTTGGAGTATCAAAGTGCCATTCGGTATGGTTCTGTTTGCCTACGATTGTGTGCACTTCGTATCACTTCCTTCCTTGGAACTTCTCCTTTATATGGTACAACTAATACCACACAGGGAGCAGGAACTGCCATCTTCGTTAACTTCACTCCGTTATGTGGTACAATAATACTACACAGGGAGCAGGGACCCATATCTTTGTTACCTTCACTCCTTTATGTGGTACAACTAATACCACACAGGGAGCAGGAACTGCCATCTTCGTTAACTTCACTCCTTTATGCGGTACAACTAATACCACACAGGGAGCAGGAACTGCCATCTTCGTTAACTTCACTCCTTTATGCGGTACAACTAATACCACACAGGGAGCAGGAACTGCCATCTTCGTTAACTTCACTCCTTTATGTGGTACAACTAATACCACACAGGGAGCAGGAACTGCCATCTTCGTTAACTTCACTCCTTTATGTGGTACAACTAATACCACACAGGGAGCAGGAACTGCCATCTTCGTTAACTTCACTCCTTTATGTGGTACAACTAATACCACACAGGGAGCAGGAACTGCCATCTTCGTTAACTTCACTCCGTTATGTGGTACAACTAATACCACACAGGGAGCAGGAACTGCCATCTTCGTTAACTTCACTCCGTTATGTGGTACAACTAATACCACACAGGGAGCAGGAACTGCCATCTTCGTTAACTTCACTCCTTTATGTGGTACAACTAATACCACACAGGGAGCAGGAACTGCCATCTTCGTTAACTTCACTCCGTTATGTGGTACAATATTACTAAATAGGGAGCAGGAACTCACATCTTTGTTACCTTCATTCCTTTATGTGGTACAACTAATACCACACAGGGAGCAGGAACCCACGTCTTTGTTACCTTCATTCCTTTATGTGGTACAACTAATACCCCACAGGGAGCAGGAACCCACATCTTTGTTACCTTCATTCCTTTATGTGGTACAACTAATACCACACAGGGAGCAGGGACCCACATCTTTGTTACCTTCACTCCTTTATATGGTACAATAATACCACACAGGGAGCAGGAACTCACATCTTTGTTACCTTCATTCCTTTATGTGGTACAACTAATACCACACAGGGAGCAAGAACCCACATCTTTGTTACCTTCACTCCTTTATATGGTACAATAATACCACACAGGGAGCAGGAACTCACATCTTCGTTACCTTCATTCCTTTATATGGTACAACTAATACCACACAGGGAGCAGGGACCCACATCTTTGGTACCTTCATTTTTTTATGTGGTAACCCCATTGAATACTTAACACATGGAGTAGGAACCCACATCTTTGTTACCTTCACTCTTTTATGTAGTACAATAATACCACACAGGGAGCAGGAACTGCCATCTTCGTTAACTTCACTCCTTTATGTGGTACAATAATACTACACAGGGAACAGGAACCCACATCTTTGTTACCTTCACTCTTTTATGTAGTACAACTAATACCACACAGGGAGCAGGAACTGCCATCTTCGTTAACTTCACTCCTTTATGTGGTACAATAATACTACACAGGGAGCAGGAACCCACATCTTCGTTAACTTCACTCCTTTATGTGGTACAATAATACTACACAGGGAGCAGGAACTGCCATCTTCGTTAACTTCACTCCTTTATGTTTTACAATAATACCACACAGGGAGCAGGAACCCACATCTTTGTTACTTTCACTCTTTTATGCTGTACAACTAATACCACACAGGGAGCAGGAACCCACATCTTTGTTACCTTCACTCCTTTATGCGGTACAACCAATACCACACAGGGAGTAGGAACCCACATCTTTGTTACCTTCACTCCTTTATGCGGTACAACCAATACCACACAGGGAGCAGGAACTGCCATCTTCCTTAACTTCACTCCTTTATGTGGTACAATAATACTACACAGGGAGCAGGAACCCACATTTTTGTTACCTTCACTCCTTTATGTGGTACAATAATACTACACAGGGAGCAGGAACCCACATTTTTGTTACCTTCATTCCTTTATGTGGTACAATAATACTACACAGGGAGCAGGAACCCACATTTTTGTTACCTTCACTCCTTTATGTGGTACAATAATACTACACAGGGAGCAGGAATCCACATTTTTGTTACCTTCACTCCTTTATGTGGTACAATAATACCACACAGGGAGAAACAACCCCCATCTTTGTTCACTGCACTACTTTATGTGGCATACAGCGATACTACAGAGGGAGCAGGAACCCCTATCTTTGTTCACGGCACTTCTGTATGTGGTACAGTAATACTACAGAGGGAGAAGGAACCCCCATCTTTGTTCACTGCACTCCTTTATACAGTACAACAATACTACAGTGGGAGAAGGAACCCCCATCTTTGTTAACTGCACTACTTTGCGTGGCATACAATAATACTACACAGGGAGCAGGAACCCCCATCTTTGCTCACTGCACTCCTGTAAGTGGTACACTAATACTATAGAGGGAGAAGGAACCACCATCTTTGTTCACTGCACTACTTTATCTGACATACAGTAATACTACAGAGGGTTAAGGACCCCCATCTTTGTTCCCTGCACTCCTGTACGAGGTAGAGTAATACTACAGAGGAAGAAGGAACACCCATCTTTGTTCGCTGCACTACACTATGTGGTATACAGTAATACTATAGAGGGAGAAGGAACCCCCATCTTTGTTCACTGCACTCCTTTATATGGTACAACAATACTAGAGAGGGCGAAGGAACCCTCATCTTTGTTAACTGCACTACTTTATGTGGCATACAGTAATACTACAGAGGGTTATGGAACCCCCATCTTTGTTCACTGCACTCCTGTATGTGGTACAGTAATACTGCAGAGGGAGAAGGAACCCTCATCTTTGTTAACTGCACTACTTTATGTGGCATACAGTAATACTACAGAGGGTTATGGAACCCCCATCTTTGTTCACTGCACTCCTGTATGTGTTACAGTAATACTGCAGAGGGAGAAGGAACCCCATCTTTGTTCTCTGCACTACACTATGTGGTATACAGTAATACTACACAGGGAGCAGGAACCCCATCTTTGTTCATTGCACTCCTGTATGTGGTACAGTAATACTACAGAAGGAGAAGGACCCCCCCCCCCCCATCTTTGTTCATTACACTTATGTATGTGGTATATAGTAATACTACAGAGGGAGAAGGAACCCCCATCTTTGTTCACTGCACTCCTGTACGTGATATAGTGATACTACAGAAGGAGAAGGTACTTCCATCTTTGCTCACTGCATTCCGCCAGACGAGGACCAATTTGCTAAATAATATTTACCGAATAACGACTGAAAATTCCAGACAATTTACTGTACAATGAGACTGACTCTACACCATGTTCATGATAAACTATGGTAACACGTGGGTATTAAAAACAAAAAAATGTGCCACTTTCAGCAAAAGTTTATACAGGTTTCGGAACAGTGAGGAAGCGTTGTTGCTACAGGTAGAAGATAGAAAGAACAAGAAAACAAAAACACAATAAATTTCCAGGCTTAGTGTAGTCTAAAAGCATAAATGAATAAATAAATGAATAAATAGATAAATAAATAAACAAATAAATAAATAAATAATAAATAAACAAATAAACAAATAGATAAAATAAAATGACATGAAATGAAATAAAATGAAATAAAACAAAATAAAATATGATAAAGTGAAACGATGATGACTGCAATTTTCTGAGGGTTAGATGACACGATTTATACTTATATACACGATTTTTCAACACGATAATTATGGCATGCCTTAATACATTACAGCCTCTTGCATGAGCATGATGTGTTCAAGATTTAAAACGGTCACTTTTTTTTTCTAAGTATACGAGTGTTTCGTGAAACCCAGAACAGATACAAGTCAGGAGATGAAGTCTTCACAGTGGGGAGGGGGGGTGGGGGGGGGAGGGGAGATGCTTGCTGGAGCAATTACTGTGACTTGATGGAACAACGTCAATAATTGATCATGGGATCCACTGGCTCTCTGACAATTAGTCTGTCACGAAGGCAGCGTCAGTCTATTCTGCACGCTGTGTAATCCTCATGTGACTTTACAAACGTGAAGACATATAGCTTACTTTTGGCGATGACCCTATGATCCTCTCTGTCTGTCTGTCTGTCTGTCTCTTTCTGTCTCTCTCCCTCTCTCTCTCTTTCTCTCTCTCTCTCTCTGTGTTTGTGTGTGTGTGTGAGAGTGTGAGTGTGTGTTTGTGTGTCCGTGCGTGTGTCTGTGTGTGTGTGCACGTGTGTATGGATGTGCGTGTTTGTGGTGTGTGTGTGTGTGTGTGTGTGTGTGTGTGTGTGTGTGTGTGCGTGCTTGTGTGTCTAGTGAGATACCGTCAAGGAAAGTATTTTTTCAGCATGAAAATTATCATGTATTCTATATGTATTGATGAGTCGTGGGTTTTGCTCTCGGTTGACTTCATTTTAAAAAAAAGTACACCGAGACAGTATATGAGACAACAGGAGAGAAAAAAAAGGGGAAAGAGACAGACAGAGAGAGAGAGAGAGAGAGGAAGACAGAGACAGAGAGGAAGACAGAGACACAGAGGGAGAGAGAATGAGAGAGAGAGATAAAGAAAGAGATAATGAGAAAACGAGAAGGAGAGAAGCGAGACAGAGAGAGAGAGAGACAGAGACAGAGACAGAGACAGAGAGAGAGAGAAAATGAGAGAGAAAGAAAAGAGAGAGAGAGAGAGAAAGAGAGAGTCAGACAGACAGATAGATAGGCAGACAGACTGATAGACAGAGAGAGAGACAGACAGACAGACAGACAGACAAACAGAAGGAAAGGAAGGAAAGAAAGATGTGGAAGCATAAACAAAGAGAATGCAACAGAAAGAATTGTTCATTTAGTTAGAGATGATTCATACGTAAAACAACAATACAAATACAATAGAATTGTGAGAATGCGTACAACTGAAGGGAATTTAGGATCACACTACCAAAAAACAAAAACAAAAACAAAAAAAAAAAAAAAGAAAAAAAAAGAGAAAGAAAAGAAACGAAAACAATTTTTGAGAATTAGTATGCAAATATGCACGAAAGATGATTTTCTGGTAAATGAATCGCAATTACTCATGCAATACATGTGTTACGATGTTATACCGCCTGATTGTTGACAAAATATGACTTTTGTTTACGTCTAAAAGGATAGCTGTTCAGGCATTTACACACACCTGGTGGCCGATCCAGATATTCGACCTGAATTCTGTACTGGAAGCAAGATCAGCCGTCACATAATCTTTGTGACGATAATAATTGGGCGTGGTTAATGAGATACTGCTTACCTCAGAATTTAACATGTCCGCTGAGGGGGACTCTCTGAAACAATGTATCCTTCCCTTGCAGTAACATGGACTTGGTAAGTCGATATGCAAATATTTTACATACAATCGTAATTGTTGGGAGGCTATCCTGAGTAACCACGTTGCCTTGGGTGATCAACGCCAGTGTGGCCACAAATGATGATCTAATAGCCACTGCCCCTAACTGACGACACAGCCAGTATGATCACGAGTGTTCTATTGTCTAGAATACAATTCCTTGGTCGTATGACTATCATCATCATGTACCCTGCCACATGACTTTGGCGAACATGGTCCTCGATAATATATGACCGCATAATATGGAATGTATATAAGCAAAGCCACTGTCCATCGTAGCCAGTTGGTTGAGCGTCGAATTCACATGGTAATGGTTGTGGGTTCGAATCCCTGGGTGCGCTACATTAAAACTGCTTTTCATTGTCCCATCTTAGCATCATCGTTGTTCTGGTGTGGTCAGTGCAGGATAAGATAGGCCCCTTTTCCCCCACTTCCCTGGGATGCTTATCCCCGTCGGCCATATCACCTGAGGTGGGTGCGGACGTAAAAACTGAACCAAATCAATCAATCAATCATTGTGGCCAGTTTTTTTTTATCCTCTGCAGTTTATATCTGCTCTTTCTGCAATATGAGAGATTCTTAGTTCTCTGTTCTGAGGTGCTATCCTCTGCACTTTTACTCTCACACACTGTGTGGCGACAGGCAGGTTGCACCCTTTGCTGAGACTAGCCTTTTATAATGATGTGGGAGGCTTGTCCTCTGCGATGTTGTGAGAGACTTGTCACCTGAGGCTGTTCTGGAGTTGCTCTCTGAGATGATGTAGTAGGCTTTGATTTCTGTAGACAATTGCTTTCTTGTATTAAATGTTCCTACTGATGATGATGAAACCTCCAGTGAAATAACAAAGGAACTCGTTTGTCACCAACCGTATTAACACCTGGTCTATTTACAAAGGGCAGCTGGTATGACCAACAATGGCTATGAGTGAATGACTGTTACTGTTATTTTTGTTTAAAGCCCAGCCGACTGCGTACAGTCATATCAGGGATATAACCGTTTCAAAACATACACAAAACTTCAAAAGGGGAAAAAAAGAAAAGAAAATTGAGTACACAGATCAATACATTTGCGCATATAATCTAAGGAGATGCACCTGGCATTGACCATTCCGTCCAATTTATCGCACAGGGGATTTACAAACATACCTGAACGCAAATTTAAACATAGCTAAGGACACTAAAACGTATATAAAAGTGGTTGTAAGTTACCTACAATCGGGTTTGCTTATCTGATTTCCCTGGAGCCAAACATGTACTTAATACATGTACCCAGTTATCGATACTAACAAAATGTATGTAAGACTTTATCGAACACATACAAATAAATGGACCAACAGGGCAGAAAATTATAGGAAGAAATGACAGAAAGCAAAGGAGGAAGAAAGAAACACAGTGAAAGAAAAGAGGAAATTTCTAGCACAGAATTTCCAGAAGGTGGGGATACTATATATACTGAAGAGTCCCCGACATCCCTCGGGGGTGAATGAATGACTACATCCTGAGTACTACATTCATAGTTTAATATGAAGTATCTGTTTTTCAAGTTGATTATTACGCGAAATGAGTCCAGACGCACTCTAAAGACAACGTTACTGTTTGACATCAATTGTTTACTACCGTTATGCTCATGCTGCTGTGATGTGAGCTATATTCGATTCAAATGCGAGGAAATAGGTACATTGATGTAAGTTTTAATTTACAGTTATTTATTGGTTGTTTTAAGAGGAAAAACCTTCAAACACACCGTCAAAACACATACTAAACACAACTTTCAACGAATACAACGAACAGAAAACCCATTTTTGTTTGTTTTGTTTGTGATAGGAGTTAGTGTAATCAAAATATATGTTTTGAACTGCATGCCAGCACTCATGAACACATTTTCTGTTTCTTTCCATGAGACAACAGATGAATGAAGGATGCTCAGTGACACGCAAACAAGCAATGTTGAAGGGAACGCAGCTATGGCAGAAGCAGCTGCCAAAGAACTCTATTGTCTCAAATATAAAAGGTTCCTTTATTACGCACCATTAAGGAGAGGATAGTATAAGACACCAAAATGACTGTGTAATAGGACTTAGATTAGACTTAGGAGAAATTAACCCGCCAGAGCTCTCTCTTCAAATTACAAGAAATAGGAATGGAAAAGAAGGTCAGGGAATGATAACATTTCAGGATTTTTGTGGTTTAATGACTTAGCTAATGTAGTTTTTATTGAAGCTGTTTTTTTGTTATTTGCTTTTCGTACAGACACGTAAGGGTTTGTTTTCCAGTCAAAGATAATTGGGTGTCGTAGGCGTGTTGCAGGAGTAGGAACAGTTGAAAAGGAATAGGTTGGCGTGGTGGCTTTTCTTTGTTTGTTCTCTCATTCTGTTCCATCGCCATTATCGTGGAGATATTTATTGAGCAGCAGAAGCGCCATTATCAGTACCCGCTGGCGTAGTCATAGTAACAGTAGCAGCAGTTATGGTGGTGGTGGTAGTGGTAGTGACCATAATGGTAATAGTAATACAATAGATATTGTTTGTAATAATAGTAACAGTCGTTTTTGATTGTAGTGCATTACTGGTTCTTGCAACACTTCTTACCATCAAAACCAACTTCAATAGTACCTCCTTCATCATCATCATCATCATCATCATCATCATCATCATCATCATCATTAGTATCATCATCAGTATCAGTATCATCAGTATCATCATCGTCGTCGTCGTCGTCGTCATCATCATCATCATCATCATCAACAACAACATTATCATCATCATCATCATCATCATCATCATCATCATCATCATCATCATCATCAACAACAACAACAAAAACAACGACATAATCATCTCCACTATCGGAGGCACCAACCACTGTCATTTTTAATCATCAATCTCGGAATATCGAATTTTACATATACATACCACCCAAGTTACCAGCCAACGTGGCAAAATGATCAGCACATCAAATTACAAAATAGGACGTGGGTTCAAGCACCATGAACCCCCCCCCCCCCCCCGAAAAAAAAAGAAAAGAAAAAATCCGAGGATTTTTCCGCCTCAACCAGCTCATACTTGGAGCTAAGCATGCTGTAAGCCTGGGATTGTTAAGAAGACTAGGACCACGCAGTTGAGTCTCATTCACTTTAAAAAGACACGTTCGTTTGTCTGTCTGTCTATTCGTCTACTTGTCTCTGTTTCTCTGTCAGTCTTCCTCTGTGTGTCTGTCTGTGTGTCTATCTGTGTGTGTGTCTGTCTGTATGTCTGCCTGTCTCTCTCTTTCTTCCTTTCTCTCTCTCTCTCCATAATGTAAATGCAGGGAAACTGGACAATATAGATCTGTTCGTCAGTATTTCTGACACAATGGAAAATGAAGATTTGATATCTCTGATCAATGCAGAATGAGATAGAAAAATAGGGTGGGTTTGCAAGGAATGGGGGTTACAGCAGAGAGTGGGCGATGGGGGATAACACATACACACACACACACACACACACACACACACACACACACACCACACACACACACACACACACACACACACACACACCACTTAAAGATAAAACAACAAAGAAAACTGAAATCCCAAAGCTTAAAATAATTGTCATTTTCAGTGTTCTTTTTGCTGACGTTTGTCTTCCTCACCCCTTCCACATTACAATATTCATTGTTGAAAAAGTATCAATAATTGGTTTTTGTTTCCTCTGAAAAAAAAATTCCCTCTGAAATTACGAGTTCATCTGCTGAAATTAGCGGATCCGCTGAGAGTTACCCAGCCTGAAATTTCTTTTATTAAAAAGAAAAACTGGACTAAAAAGGAAGAAAACTGAACACAGAACTTACTGGCCACATCTCGCTAATACTTGTTAAGAGTCCCACACATTGATCAGCAGGGTAGTAATGGAATTGACTGGACACAAAGAACCACTACTGATCCTGTCATAAGCCCTGCCCTGCTGACTGACCATTTCACTGGCTGCCTCGCCTTCTTTACAACCACTCTGTGCCTACCAGCAAGGGATTGAGTGGTTGATACATCCCCCACGTTGTGCCCCTTATAGAATTGACAGCGTTGCACGACTGCTGTGTGCTCTGACTGTGAATGACCATCATACAGTATCCACGCGTTGCAAGGCGATATCTAGACTGTTTCTGTGAGTATTCTTCTTCTTCAGTGGTATTAACGTCGCAGCGTGATAACGATTAGGGACTGTGAACTGTGAGTACTACTGGGTGCAGTTCTTATCTGGTCAGGATGGTCTCCCTTGCTGTTGCTTTCCTCACTGCTTTTGTTTCTTTTATCTGGATGGGTACATCTACTGTAGCAGGATTTCAGAAACTAAAATCTGAAATACTACAAAAACAGCATGAATCCCATCTTTATTCATTGTGCTCCAAAGAGGTGATTTCATCTGATAGTCCATTTTCATTCGTAGAGGCCAGTGTTTAATGCAGCAGGTTCCAGTATGTGAGGTGAGCGCGCGTATATGTGCACGTACACACACACACACACACACACACACACACACACACACACACACAAACACATACGCACATAAAACACACGCGCGCGCGCATACACACACACTCACATGCACTGACACATACATCCGCACAAACACACACCTACACACATATATGTGTATATCCGCACAATCATACACACATTCTTATACTCACACAAACACACAATAATTGTCAATTTCAGTCTTCTTTTTGCTTTCGTTTGGCGTGCCATTCGACGTCATGTCATTGTCCCCTGTCCCCCTCCAATATGATATTCATTGTTTAAAAATATCATATCGTTTTTTTATGAAAGAAAACTTAATCAAAAAGGAATAAAAACAAACAAACAAACAAACTAAAATCAGAATAAAACTGAAAACAGAACTTCAAAGGAAGAAAACTGAACACAGAACTTACTGGCCACATCTCGCTAATACTTGTTAAGAGTCCCACACATTGATCAGCAGGGTAGTAATGGAATTGACTGGATACAAAGAACCACTACTGATCCTGTCATAAGCCCTGCCCTGCTGATTGACCATTTCACTGGCTGCCTCACCTTCTTTACAACCACTCTGTTCTTACCAGCAAGGGATTGAATAGTTGACACATCCCCCACGTTGTGTAGAATTGACAGCGTTGCACGACTGGTGTGTGCTCTGACTGTGAATGACCATCATGTAGTATCCAAGCCTTGCAAGGTGATATCTAGACGGTTTTTGTGAGTGCTACTGGGTGCAGTTTTTATCTGGTCAGGATGGTCTCCCTTGCTGTTGCTTTCCTCACTATTTTTGTTTCTTTTATCTGGATGGGTGCAATTGCTGCAGGATTCCAGAAACTAAAATCTGAAATACTAACAAAACAGCATGAATCCCATCTTTATTCATTGTGCTCCAAAGAGGTGATTTCATTTGATAGTCCATTTTCATTCATAGAGGCCAGTGTTTAATGCTGCAGGTTCCAGCATGGGAGGTAAGCGCGCGTGTGCGCACGAGTACACACACACACACACACACACACACACACACACACACACACACACACACAAACACATACGCACACAAAACACACGCGTGCGCGCACGTACACACACACACACTCACACGCACTGACACTTACATCCGCACAAACACACACATACACACATATATGTGTATATCCACACAATCATACACACATTCTTATACTGACGCAAACAAAGAATTTCAGTCTTCTTTTTGCTTTCGTTTAGCATGCCATTCGACGTCATATCATTGTCTCCCTCCCCCCTCCAATATGATATTCATTGTTTAAAAATATCATATCGTTTTTTTATGAAAGAAAACTTAATCAAAAGGGAATAAAAACAAACAAACAAACAAACAAACAAACTAAAAACAGAATAAAACTGAAAACAGAACTTCAAAGGAAGAAAATTGAACACAGAACTTATTGGCCACATCTGGCTAATACTTGTTAAGAGTCCCACACATTGATCAGCAGGGCAGTAATGGAATTGACAGGACACAAAGAACCACTACTGATCCTGTCATAAGCCCTGCCCTGCTGACTGACCATTCCACTGGCTGCCTCGCCTTCTTTACAACCACTCTGTGGGATTGAGTGGTTGATACATCCCCCCACGTTGTGCCCCTTATAGAATTGACAGCATTGCACGACTGCTGTGTGCTCTGACTGTGAATGACAATCTCATAGTATCCACACGTTGAAAGGCAATATCTAGTCTGTTTCTTTGAGTGCCATTGCGTGCAGTTTGTATCTGATCAGGATGGTCTCTTTTTCTCTGTCATTTCTCCCCACCTTTTTTGTTTCTTTTATCCGGAAGGGTAGTACTACTACTGCAGGATTTCAGAAACTACAACTGAAACACTACAGAACCAGCATGAAACCCATCTTTTCTCATTGTGCTTGAAAGAAGTGATTTCATGTAATAGTCTGTTTTCATTCATTCAGATCAGTATTTAATGTTGCAGGTCACAGCATGCGAGGTAAGCAAGCAAGCAAGTAAGCAAGCAAGCAAGCGCAAGCACACACACACACACACACACACACACACACACACACACACACACACACACACACACACACACACTGATCATATACAGAGAAGCCTACTTGTATATTATTCAAGAGCACTAAAGGGTTGCATCTCCCTAACAAAAAGACCAAAATCAAGATAAAGATTTTTGGTTAGAATTCACTAAGGCTGAATGGGGTCTTACACTTATACCAGCAGTGCACAAACAGATCTGGTGGGACAGTAATGGTCCTGCCTTTACTCTCGCTTGCTGACCACAAGTTCCATGTGGCAAGCCATCTTGCCTTCTTTATTGCCCGCTCTTTGAGAAGAGAACGAGCTTAGTACCTACGCACAAAGGATCGAGAGATACCAATCTAGATTCTGCTCCCTATAAATTGACAAGTATTGCCAGACTGGTGTGTGCTCTGACTGTAAATCTCCATAATTTTTCTTTTCTTGCCTCGTATCGGTTAATGTAACTCTCTGGCTTGCCTGCTTCTTCAGTCACATGCCTCCAGCGTATTCAGAATTCTGCGACGCGTCTTGCCTTTCGTAAGTATTCCAACAGGAAGATATTTAACATAAAGAGAAGAAGACTCGCCTTACAGCGTACAATCACAGTCTAACAGACGAAAAATCAAACTACAAGAGGAACATGTTTAACATAAGGAGAAGAAGAATCAGCTTACAGCGTACAACTGCAGTCAAACAGACGAAACAAAAATCCCAACAGGAGGACTCGACGTTTACAAGCTCGTAACAAAAAGAGAAAGAGAATCAGCTTACAGCATACAACTACAGTCTAACAGATGAAACAAAAATTCTAACAGGAAAATTATTTAACATAAAGAGACGGATAGTCAGCTTACAGCGTACTGACCGACTTACAGCGTACAATTATAGTCTAACAAACGAAACAAAACTTCTAACAGGAAAACATTTGACATAACAGGTTCTCACATGGTGCCGTCTGAATTCTGATACTCTTGATCTCTTTGTAGATCTTTTTCCTCAGCATGTCCAAGCCAAGTCAGCAAGCCCACGCTGCTGTATTATCAAATTAGGGTCTCTTCCTCCACAGCGCTCTCAGCCCATGGAGTGGTAAACGTTTGACCAGCAACCTGGCAATTAAGGGCCTCATGTGACAGCGATCAATGGCAAATTGCACACCTCTCAATATCCAGTGACAGGCGCTGAAGCAGCACGAGGAACAGTCCGTCAGTCTTTACACTTAACTGAGCTTCTCTCTCTCTGTTTCTGTCTCTGTCTGTCTGTCTGTCTGTCAGTCTTTGTCTCTCTCTTTCTTTGTGTCTCTTTGTCTTCTTTGTCTCTGTCTCTATCTCATTCTCTCTCTGCCTCTGTCCTCTCTCTCTCTCTGTCCCTCCCTATTTCTCTTTCTCTCTCTCTTTCTCTGTCTCTGTCTCTCTCTTTTTCTGTCTCTCCCTCTTACTCATGCACTCTATGTTTCTCTGTCCCTCTGTCTGTCCTGTCTGTCTTTACTTTCTTCTCTGTCTCGCTATCGTTCCTCTCCGTTCTGTCTCTGTCTCTGTCTCTATCTGTCTGTCTCGTCTGTCGGGTTTCTGTCTGTCTCTCTCTCTCCCTCTCACTCACGCTCAAAATATCTGTTCCCCTGCCTGTCTGCCCATCTGTCTGTTCTGTTCCTCTGTCTGTCTGGCTGTCTGTCTCTGTCTGGTCTGTCTGTCTGTCTGTCTATCTGTCTGTCTGTCTGTCTCTCTCTCTCTTCTCTCTCTCTCTCTCTTCTTTCCCTCCCCCCTCAGTATACATCATGTTCCCGTCCCCGTACCCCAGTCTATGGTAAAAAGATATCCTTTTAATTTTTTCAAATTTGTTTTCTTCTGCATAGATTATCTGAATGTCTATTTTCGTTCACCTTACAGTTTTGCGTTTATGTTTTGCGTTTCCCTGTTTACAATGATTTGTCATTATCTATTGTTTTTACGTTCTCCCCTTTTGTTTTACACATGTATTTGTTTTCATTTATGTTTCTATTGATTTTACGTTTCTGACCCCCTCCTGTACCTTTTATCCCCTTTCTTCTCCTCCTCTTCTATTCCTTCTTTGATCCATTTTTGTTTGTTTGTTTGTTTGTTTGTTTGTTTTTTTTTCTGATGATTGATTTGGTTCAGTTTTTACGTCGACACTCACCTCAGGTGATATGCCGAATGGGATAACCATCCCAGGAAAGTAGGGGAGGAGGAGGGGGAGGGGGACATCTATCTAATCCCTACCGACACCACCAGACACAACAATGATGTTAAGATGGGACATTGAGAAGGCATTTTAACGTAGTGCACCCCGGGATTCAAACTCACAACCACTAGCATGTGAATCCGACGCTCAACCGTTTCTCGTTCTGCATCTTTTACTTTCTAATTGCTACTCACTTATCGAAAATTCAACACTACTGGCATGAGTCCCGGAGAGTGAGCAGCAGGACACTAATATAATTGACTGGACACGAGCCACTACTGGTTCTGCCCCTGAGCCATTCTAAGCACAAGGTCCATTTTTACCAGCTGCTCCCCGAAAGGTGAGAGGGAAAAAGCGTCTGGCGGTCTGTGAGCTGGGGATTTAGTGGTGTAGTTCCACTCCACCCTGTGTCCCCCTACAAATTGAGAACACTGCAATACTGAGATGTGCTCTGAGTGTGAATCGTCATCCAATGGTGTAGACCATTAACCCTTTGACTCCCGCATCCTTGTCCACCAACATTCCTGCATCGTCAACCATGATAGCAAAGCAAAAACGTAACCATTTGATTCCCTCACCCTATCCACCAGCTTCTCCGGGTGAAGGAGTCAAAAGGGTTAATATTTTTTGGCAAATGGTGGATAGGGTGCTGGATTCAAAGGGTTAAAGACAGTTGTCTAGATTGTCTCCTGGAGTGCTTCTAGCTTGGTCTCTGTCCGCTTAAGATGGTTCTCTTTCCTATCACTTCGACTATTGCCTTCGTTTCCTTTATTTGATAAGGTTCTACTACAAGAGAGAGAGAGAGAGAGAGAGAGAGAGAAGAGACAGAGACAGAGAGAGAGAGAGAGACAGAGACAGAGAACAGAGAGACAGAGAGAGAGAAGAGAGAGAGAAAGAGACGAGAGAGAAGAGAGAAGAAGACAGACAGAGAGAGAGAGAGAGAGAAGAACAGAGAGAGAAGACAGACACAGAGAGAGAGAGCAGGAATCCCATATTTTGTTCATTGTGCTTAGACATAGATGTTTTTATCATCCAGTCTATAGACAGAATATTTTTTTCAATCATCCAGTCTTTATCCTCTTAACAGATATCAGAAAAATTCCCAAAGATTTGTTTTATCGACAGTCTGCTTCTGGCAGACTTCTCACTGAGTGATTCCATATTCATGACAAAAGAAAGTCACGCAGGGACAGTAATACAAACTAGCTATGGTTCTACGCGTAGAAGCTTAATGGAGAAATATGTTTGTGCAGAGTTCTTGAAAAAGTCTACAAAACGACGTTGCAGCACGTGAATAATGTGAATGTTCTCATCAAGAACATATCGAATGCGGGCAAAACTTTCTGTAAGTTCTAATACGGTGTAAATGAAATGCATCACAAAGATGAAATTCCATTGTATCACAGGAGAGAAAGATACTCGACTTCATCTGATGAATGTTTAACAACGTAGGGTTACGGCTGAGAGAGAGAGAGAGAGAGAGAGAGAGAGAGAGAGAGAGAGAGAGAGAGAGAGAGACAGACAGACAGACAGACAGACAGAGAGAGAGAGAAGGAGTGAGAGGGAGTGAGGGAGAGACAGACAGACAGACAGACAAGACAGAGACAGAGACAGAGAGAGGCAGAGAGAGACAAAGAGGGACAGAGACAGAGACACAGAGAGAGACAGAGAAAGAGAGACAGAGAAAGAAAGACAGAGAGAGAGACAGAGAGAGAGAGAGAGATGTAAAGAAAGAACGAACAAAAGAAAGAAAACCACACAAAAGGAAAAAAAAAAGAAACAGAAAGAAACGAACAGAGAGAATGAATTCGGATGAAGTGAGATCATTTTTCTGAGACAAAAAACAAACAAACAAACAAACAAACAAACAAACAAACAAACAAACAAACAAACAAACAAACAAACAAACAAACAAACTAATACGCAAAAATCTTAAACACCATGAATATAAAATAGAAGAATTCCAATTTTTGTTCAAATCGTTTTTGCATGTGGCCCAGTGCAATGAAACTCGGCCATCGTTTGAAGTGCACATCAGCATAATCATCAATGTCTTTCCCTATTTCCGACCATCAATCACAGATGAATGAAGGTTTCTCAACGACACGCAATATTTAAGGGAGCTCACTCTTAGCAGCAATAGTTGCCAAAGACCTCTTTTGTCTCAAAGTATAAAACTGTGTGTGTGTGTGTGTGTTATGTGTCATGAAGGGGAGGATGATAAAAGACACAAATAGACTCTTTGTGAAAAACGTAGGAAGACTTGTTTAAGCCAAGACGAAATTAAAAACGTAATTGATGTTCAAGAGCTCTCTCTTTTAAGTGTCAATAGATTGACTCTTTTAAGTGTCATTAGATTGAAATAGGAAGGGAGACAGCGTAAGCGGAAACTATCAACTAAAGACAGGGCTTGTCCTGCGTTGATGATTTACTCGACATGTTTCCATTCATTGAAGCCTTTTTAAACAGTTTGTTTACTTTCTGACATGTAAATATTTTGGGTTAGGTTATCTGCTTGTTCAGAAGCGATTGGGCATCTGTAAGGATGCAGGAGCTAAAGAGATGAAAGGAAACTGATTGGCAGATTGGTTTTTTTTTCATCCTTTTTTTCATATTCTCTGTATATTTCCACAATCATGGAGATTGTTATTGTTATTGTTATTTTTGTTTAAATCCAAGCCGACTGCGTATAGCCATATCTCAGCTATGAAACGTTCTGCTATGACTGTTTCAAAACATACACAATACTTCAACAGGGAAAGAGGAAAAGAAAATAAAGAACACATAACAATGCATTCGCGCACATAATCTAAGGAGATGCCCCTGGCGTTGAATACTCCGTCCAATTCATCACAGATAAAACTTTAAAAAAACATACCTGAATACAAACTCAAACATCATTAAAGACACAGAAACATATATAAAAACGGGCCTAAATTACCTAAAAGTGCTTTCGGATATCTTATTTCCCAAGAGCCGAACATGCACGTAATACATGTAATCAATTATCAATCCTAAGAGCAAGTATACAAGGCGGTGCAAAAATAGGTATACAGTAAGTATCACATCATTATCATAATGCTTAGTTCATTAAAATTATTGGCACATTAAGTTAGTTGGCCTTATTTTCGATATTTTCAGGGTTTTCGCACGCAAGCCGCGCACTGTTAATGACATGATTCAGTTCATCTTGCAGGCTTGTCAAGAAATTGATGTTGATAAAGATCTTTGTGCTAGAGTGTGCATGAGTGTCCGCTCTCGACTAGAGGAGTGTGTGAATACCGACGGCAAGCAGTTTGAGTATCTGAGAGATTAAGGCTGTGCTTGTTATTACATGTACATGCAATATTCATTTGT
>CM060306.1:19640550-19643050 GCA_030674185.1 Monoplex corrugatus | reverse complement strand
TGGAAACTTTAAGATGGGCAGTTATATAGAACCAATACTGTCTTGATGGAGGCAGACATAAGTAGATCACTCATAAGGAAGATTAGGAAAAGACAGGCAACATTTATAGGCCATTTTATAAGGAAGGGAGATTTGGAGCACCTGGTCACAACGGGAAAGCTGGAGGGAAAGAGAGCACCAGGTAGACCCAGGAAGAGAATGCTGGATGGACTTGCAGAGTGGTGGGGATGAGGAGGGTGGGGGAGATGCAAGGGCAACGAGAGATAGAGATGGTTGGAAGTCCATGGTCGCCAACGCCATACGCAAGGCACTGATGATGATGATGATGTGAGTGGACAGGCTAGTTTGCAGGCCGATGTTGAAATTCAGGTATCTGATTCTGAGTCCTCGGCTGATAAAAAGACCAACAGTCCACGAAAGGTGTAAGAATGGAGGCGAGAAGGTGGGATGGACGGACCTATGAGGCAGACTAAGCTGATACCTCGGAATGGTTGAAACATTACCTTTGACTTCCGCACCTGTCAACCATCATCCTCCATTGTCAACTATGCAAGCGAAGCGAAAACTTAACCTTTGAATCCCACCATATCACAGCTTCCTGCAGGAAGCTGGTACATAGGGTGAGGGAGGCCAAAGGGTTAAGTAGTTTTGCAGTTGGTGGATAGGATGCGGAATCATAGAGTAAAGTTAGGCAATTAACAGGCCTAGTCGTATGTTGTGGGCTGGGAGTTTTCCTGAGGTCTCTCACCTCGCTCCCCTACTACCTCAGGGTTCTGGAACTATCTAGGTAGGACCTCAGGACCTGGCCAGCTCGTGGGTTTATGTGCAGGTTTAAGGCTTGTGCCATGATCATTCTGGATTTTCTCCATCACATGTCACCTGTGATGATAGTGCATATGGAATTCATTCCGAGTGCGGAGACGTCATCTTGAGAAACTGAAACTGGAACTGAAACTTGAGACATCAGATCTGAAATCTGACTCTACCGACTGAGCCACACAACCCACTAAAACAAATA
This sequence comes from Monoplex corrugatus, assembly GCA_030674185.1. Taxonomy (NCBI): domain Eukaryota; kingdom Metazoa; phylum Mollusca; class Gastropoda; order Littorinimorpha; family Ranellidae; genus Monoplex; species Monoplex corrugatus. The sequence continues at coordinate 19,642,032 of CM060306.1, read as the reverse complement.
GCATCCAGACCACAACTTAAAGGACCTGTGGAGAGGGAGTGAAAGAGAAAACTCAAAAAATCCTGTCAGCCACTCTGCAAGTCCGTCCAATATCTTTTCCTTGGGTCTACCTTGCGCTCTCTTTCTCTCCAGCTTTCCTGTTGTGACCAGGTGTTCCAATTCCCCTTTCCTCATAAAATAGCCTATACATGTTGTCTGTCTTTTCCTAATCTTCCTTATGAATGATCTTCTTTTGTTTGCCTCCATCAAAACTGTCTCGTTTGTTTTCTTAGCTGTCCATGGAACTCGCAACATTCTTCTGAGAAACCGCTGCCTCAATCTTGTTCTGGCTTTGCTTGTTGACTGTCCACGCTCACAACGCATTAACATTATCGGTTCTATATAACATTCAAGACACTCTCTTCCTGATTTTTTGAATGCTGTTTTGGCTTGGCCGATCCAGGTGGTTATTTCTGATGTGCATGTGCCGTCAGGTTAGATGACCATTCCCGTATATTTAAACTTATCAACCTGTCTCAAGGTTGTGCCATTTACTGTTATTTTGCATGAGGGGATTTCATGTTTTTACTGTTTTCCATGACTTCAGTCTTCTTGCTGTTTTCTTCCAACCCCTTACCTTTGCTTTCTATTTCTAGTATACTTACAAGGTTTTGAAGGTCCCTTTCATTTTATGCAATTAGCACGGTGTCATCTGCATATCGAATGATGTTTATCAATTTCCCTCCAACCTTTGCAAGCAATTATCTGACAGATTTCCTGGGCCTACACAAAACCCCTACGAGCTGGTAAGGTCTTGGAACGGGAAAACGAGAGAAGGGACCTATCAAACACTAAGCTGACGTCACCAGAACGCAGGAAGCATTTAGATGGGCAGCGAACAGGCCAGATTTTAAAGTTGTGGGCTGGGATTGAACTCAAGATATCAGATCTTGAGTCCATGCCTCTACCAACTAGCCCACGCTTCATCTTATACTCTCCATCGAAATTCGCCATTCATGGTCTCAAACAAACAAACAAACACTTTTTCTGCATTTCCGTTACAATAATCAAGTTTTCAAATAAACCGGATCGGACACAGCATTCCTTACCGATACATGCATGACGGTGAAAATGGTCTGAGCAGTTGGTATCAGAATTATTAGTTCATAAACTGTCGGTAACTTATTCTTGCAGTGGGCAATGAACAGGCCAGTTTCTCGAGCTGATGTTGCACTCAAGAGTGGCACTACCCTGCGGCGACGCGCTCTCAAGGGGAAGAGCAGCCCGAGTTTCACATGGTAAATCCAATGTGAGAAAAGAACTGAATATGAATATGAATATGCATATGAATATGAATATGAATATGAATGTGAATATGAATATGAATGTGTGGTGGCTAGGAATGAGGAGTGCCGGGTAAACGATTTTGGACAGGATAAGAAAAATTATCACACTCCATAAAACAGATGTGGAAATAAACAAGAAGTGCAATAAACTTTATTT
>CM060306.1:19633050-19638050 GCA_030674185.1 Monoplex corrugatus | reverse complement strand
ACAGACAGACAATAACATTCAGACAGACAGACAGATAGACATTCAGACAGACAGACAGAGACAGTGACAGAGACACAGAGACAGAGAGAGGGGTAGAGAGACAGAGAGACAGAGAGAGAGACTAGAGAGAAGAGAGAGACAAGACAGGAGAGACAGAAACAGACAGACGATAGACTTCAGACAGACAGACAGTAGACATTCAACAGACAGAAGACAGAGACAACGATAGAGAGTTAGAGAGAGAGACAGAGAGAGAGGTAGAGAGACGAGAGACGGGGAGAGAGAGAGAGAGAGAGAGAGAGAGAGAAGAGAAGAAGAGACAGACAGAGACAGAGAGACAGAGAGACAGAGGAAAAGAGAGAAGAGGATGAAGTATAAAACAGACGTTAGAAACTTCTGTTTCTCAGTTTCTGTTGTAAATTCCCGAATGCAATGTAGAAAAACATCAATCTGATGCCTTCGACAAACGCATATCATTATGACCAGTACAACTATCATTTAATACAGCACCAAGAAAGGTCAATTGGTACCTTGAGAGTCTTCAGAGGGAGTGAAATTGGAGATGGAATAGATGTAGGGTGGTGGTGGTGGTGGTGGTGGTTATGGTGGTGTTTAAAGCTGTTTTCAACTCTGCATGATCGTCATTTACATTATTTTTTTCTATACAGAAGAAGAGTGGCTGAGATTATAGGAGGCTAAGAGTGCACATTTGTGTGTTCGTTCTTTGATTTAACGTCTTTTTTTTTTTACTATGAGTGATATTAGACCGGGGGGAAATGGAGGATGAGAGTTGGGCGGATTGGATTGGGGGCAGAGGGGAGACAGAGTAAGAGACATAAGTAGGTGGGAAAATAGAAATATGGAACAAGATCTTAACACTAACAATTAACATCAACAATATGAAGGGAAACTTTAACGCTAAAGTACAAACTTCATAAACTTAAAGCAATTTATTAACAGGACTATGAACCAATGGTTCTGAAATTTTAACTGACAAAGATTGACCTGAAGTTACCTCTTTAAAATGAGTTTCAGAATAGTTCTCTCTCTCTCTCTCTCTCTCTCTCTCTCTCTCTCTCTCTGTGTGTGTGTGTGTCTGTGTGTGTGTGTGTGTGTGTGTGTGTGTGTGTGTGTGTGTGTGTGTGTGTGGGGTGTGTGTGTGTTTGCGTGTATGTATGTGTTAGTTCGTGTAAGTGTTTCGTTCTTTGATTTAACGTCTTTTCACTATGAGTGATATTAGATGGGCGTGTAAGTGTGTGTGTGTGTGTGTGTGTGTGTGTGTGTGTGTGTGTGTGTGTGTGTGTGTGTGTGTGTGTGTGTGTGTGTGTGTGTGTGTGTGTGTGTGTGTGTGTGTGTGTGTGTGTGAACATGACCACGTCAGAAAGTCAGGTACCTGTGGATACATTTTATATCTGATCAGATACATGTCATGGCCCCTCCTCCCCTATTCTCAAATTAGAAGATATAATGTGACAGCTTAAAGCTACCACGGCCCTTTGTTTGGTCACATTAACAACAACAGTTTGCACTAATCATTAAACATACATTGTAGCTTCAACCATTTCAAGAGATGGAGTTGTTTAATACCTTAAGTATTTTCAACTTTGGTTAAGAAAGTTAGTATTCTGTCTACATAGAAGGCAGAAGTTTGTTCATGTCATTCCTGACAATCTAAATCGATATCACCAGTATACTGCTACAAGCTATCACATCGTCAGAAACCCTAATTACCATAACGTCTGTACTCTTTTCTTGTCAACAGAGCAGAATATTACTCGGGTAAAATTGATAGCAGACTCCATTGCCTGTCCATATCAAGCCACGTAATTAAATTGTCTTAGGGCTGCTATGCTTCTTCTTTGGCATTTAGAGCCTGGCTGCTCATGGGTTTATGTGCAGGCTTAATGCTTATGTTATGATCACCATACGCATGGCACCTGTGACGTTAGTGCAAATGGAATTTATTGAGAGCACAAAGACGCCGTCTTGAGAAATGAAACTGAAACTTCTTTGGCACAAGAAGATGTCTTGTAAATGATTTCATCGGCCGCCTTATTCAGTGCACATTCGTGTCATCATCATCATCATCTTCAAGTGCCTTGCCACATGGCGTTGGTGATCATGGCCTTCCATCTGTTTATATCCCTTGTTGCCTCAAGCACCTCCTCCACCCTCTTTGTCTTCAGCCACTTTGCAAGTCCGTCCAATATCTTCTCCCTGGGTTCACCTGGTGCTCTCTTTCCCTACAGCTTTCCTATTGTGACCAATGTTCCAATTCCCCTTTCTTCATAAAAAGGCCTATCAATGTTGCCTTCTTTTCATAATCTTCCATATGAATGATCTTGTGTCTGCCTCCATCAAGACTGTCTCGTTTGTTTTCTTTGCTGTCCATGGAACTCTCAACATTCTTCTTAGAAACCACATCTCGGTTGCCTCAATCCTGTTCTGGCTTTGCTCGTTGACTATCCATGCCTCACAACCGTATAACATTATCGGTTGTATATAACATTCAAGAACTCTCTTCCTGATGTTAATTGATAGGCATTTGTTGGTAAGAATGTTTTTTATCTTCTTGAATCTGTTTTGGCTTGGCCAATTCTGCTGGCTATTTCTGATGCATCTGCCGTCTGGTGAAATGATCGTTCAGAGATATTTAAAATTATCAACCTGTCTCAAGTTTGTGCCATTTACTGTTATTTTGCATGAGGGGATTTCATGTTTTTTACTGATCACCATGACTTCAGTCTTCTTGCTGTTTAGTTCCAACTCCTTACCTTTGCTTTCTATTTCTAGTATATTCACAAGGTTTTGTAGGTCCCTTTCATTTTCTCCAATTAGCACGGTGCCATCTGCGTATCGATTGTTGTTTGTCATTTTTCCTCCAATCTTTAATCCAGGGTCTTCCTCTAGGTTTCTCATGATGTTTTTGCTGTAAAGTGAAAACAGATCTGGTCACAAAACACAACCTTGCCTGACTCCTCTTTTGATATTTAGGAAAGAACTTATATCGTTTTCTATTCTCATTGCAGCTGTTTGTTCCCAATACATATTTCTGATTATTCGTAGATCTTTTCCATCAATATTGAGTCTTTCTAGTTGGTTGATCAATTCTTCATGTCTTACCCGATCGAAAGCCTTGGTATGATCAACAAATCCTTATTCACCTCGATTGACCTCTCTATGATAGTTGTTAGGATGTATATGGCATTAATAGTTTCTTTCCCTTCGACAAATCCACACCGTACATTCGTGTACAAACTAGGAATTCCTTCAATGCATTTCTGCATAGATGTTGCAGTGGACACGAAAGAAAAAATGGCAATCCTTGAGGTAATCCCATGGAAAGTGTGTGGAATGTAGACTTTCAGTTCACACGACATACGACTACGATTCTTTCCTGTTCTGTAGCTGCAATCCATCCTAAAAGTGTACCATTAAACCATATCACTGAAGCAGTTGCATCGTTATTGTGATGTGGAACTTACTGTATGCATCACCCAGATCAACGGTTACAGCTGACAGTTTTCATGCTGAGTCTGCATCGTGTGATATTTTCAGAGTGGCCATTATAGAAATCGTCCGAGTGCTGTATAACACCTCTTTTGGCATTATCATCATTATCTGCCCTGCTGCATGGTGTTGGAGATCATGGCCCACCGTACGAATCTACTCTTTGTCGCTGCAAGTACATCTCCCACCCTCTCTGTTTTCATCCACTCTGCCAGCCCTTCAATATTTTCTCCTTGAGTCTTCTTGTTGTGCTTTTCCCCCCAGCTTTCCTGTCGTGACTAGGTGCTCTAATTTCTCTTGCCTCATAAAATGTCCTATAAACGTTGCTTGTCTTTTCTTAATCGTCTGTAGTAATGTTCTTTTTATGTTTGCCTCCTTCAATATGTCTCATTCGTTTTCTTTCAGTCCATGGAACTCTTAACATTCTTTTCAGAAACCACATTTAAGCTGCCTCAATCTTGTTCTGACTTCGCGTGTTGACTGTCGACACTTCACATCCATACAATAATATCGGTTCTATATAACATACTGAAACTAAAAACAGGAGTTTGCTTGTTCATTAGGAAACAAAATTAGAGTAACAATACCAAACACTAGACTGTATCGGACTTAAATAAACACAAAGAGATAGAGATGGAGACAGCTTGTCAAGTACGCTGTGAGGCCCCAGCAACCACTGGTAATATAATACCCAAAGATAATGATCACATTGTGCTATGGAGAAAATACAGCGCAACAAGAGAGAACAGTGGCGGAATGGTTCAGACTTTACCTGCCGATAAATAAACTCGAGGTTCCAGGGTTCACTCCCCGTGGATGCCTCGACTTTTCTCTTCAGTTTGACCGGAAAATCGAACTGAAAGTCCAGTCTTTCGGAAGGGGACGAAAAACGAATCGGACCCGTGTGCCTTCCGGCTGCGCACGCTTAAGATCCCACGGCAGTTGAAAATAGTAAAGAGCAGGGCATTGGAGAAATAGGTTGATTTCTTAGGTCCCACCCCTTAAAGACCAATTAGCCTTGTTGAGATCTTGGTTTAAAAATGTGAATATCAATATGAATTTGAAGCGAGGGAGAGCGGATGGGTAATGTCCTCGTGGTGCTGGCCCCGGGAAAAGTTGAGGTCTCTGCCACTTCACTCCCCTACGACCCCAGGGTTAAGGAACTATCTGGGTAGGACTTTAGGACCTGGCCAACTCACGGAAAGCTTGTGCCGTGATCATTCTGGATCTTCTCCCTCACATGGCACTTGTGACGTTAGTGCATATGGAATTCGTTCCGAGCACGGAGACGTCGTGTTGAGAAACTGAAACTGAAACACAGCACAACTGCCACCGGTAACCTTTTATCATCACAACATGGATATGTTTCAGGACGAAAGGTCCTGATACCCGATGATTCACCCCAGGTATAATTTAGAACCCATGTATAGCGCAGCATCAGACGACAAACAGCAGTCAAGGTGTCCAATTTCATTGTGTAGCTGGGTGGG
>CM060306.1:19625550-19628050 GCA_030674185.1 Monoplex corrugatus | reverse complement strand
TTCATCAAGGTATTCTCCTTTCTAGACTTCATCATACTTTTGGCATTTCTGACATTGCTCTCTCCTGGTTCACTTCATATCTATCAAACAGAAAACAAACTGTTCTCATCAATGGCACTTACTCTCAACATGCATACCTGACCTGTGGTGTTCCACAAGGATCTGTCCTTGGCCCTGTTCTTTTCACTCTTTACACCTCCCCCTGTCCACCATCATCAACTCCCACTCTATAAAACACCACTTCTATGCTGATGACACCCAACTTCAAGACAGTGACTCACCTGACAATATACAGCGCCTCTTGACTCGCACCACTGAGTGTTACTCGGACATTAAAAACTGGATGACATACAATAAACTTCAGCTTAACGACGACAAGACAGAAGCTATCCTCATTGGCACCCGTCAGAAACTTTCTCAGCTGCCTCCTCTTTCTCTCCCATTATGTAACACATCAGTCCCAATTTCTGATTCAGCTAAAAACCTTGGTGTCTGCATTGACTCTACCCTCTCCATGAACAACTTTGTTTCTCAAACTGCCAGATCTTGCTACTATCACCTCCATCGTATAAGCCTGATCAGGAAGTATCTCTCTGTCGAAACAACTGCAAAACTCGTTCTCTCCTTCATGTCTCGCATTGACTATTGCAATTCACTCCTGTCTGGTCTTCCTGCCTCCACCATTCACATCCTACAGCGCATTCAAAACAATGCTGCACGCCTTGTACTCAAAAAGAAAAAAGCTGACCACATATCTCCTCTCCTGGCACAACTTCACTGGCTCCCTGTATCAAAGCGCATACAGTACAAACTAGACACCATGTGCTACAAAAGCCTCAATAACGCAGCCCCCGGCTACCTGTCAAGCCTACTTGAGATCTATGTTCCTTCACGTACCCTCCGCTCTGCCTCCGATCCTCTGACTTTTCGCTTTCCACGCACTAAGCTCAATACCTATGGTCCACGAGCCTTCTCTGTTTCTGGTACACTCTCCTGGAACAAACTTCCTCTCTCAGTCCGTCAGCAACCTACTTTTGTCTCCTTCAAGTCCGCTCTCAAAACTCACCTTTTCTCCTCTGCATAAAATCCTGACCTCACTCAACCCCCTCTGCAGCCTGTCTCCACTCGGAGTGGAATCACATTGTAATATATAATTGTATATAATATGCTCTCTATAATTTTCCATTGCTTTTATTCTTTCTCCCCATTTACAACCATGCATGTGTGTGTGTGTGTGTGTGTATGTGTGTGTGTGTGTGTGTGTGTGTGTGTGTGTGTGTGTGCGTGCGTGCGTGTGTGTCTGTTTCAGCGCTTAGATTTGATTTTATCAAGATTTTGCGCTATATAAATATTGTAATTAAAAAGTAATTAATTAAGATAATTAACATTTGACGGGAGACTGTGATAAACAACATGTGGTTTGACGATTCTGTTAATTTAATTGTCGCTTCTACATTTCATACATTTTTACAGACTTGGGATTATTTTTCAGCAGTTATTTTTTGTGTGTCTCTGAGACGGGGGGGGGGGGGGGGGGGGGACTTGACGGGGAGAAAGTAATCAATTACATGTGGTTTGGCGATTCTGTTTATTGTGATGTTAATCCAGTGGTCGCTTCTATATTTCATGGACTTGGGAAATGGAGCATATCAAGTGACAGGAGTCAAAGCTTTTGACGAAAAGTCATTAAGGAACATTTGCGAACGCACAGTTGTCTACTGTCTGTCTGTCTGTCTCTCTGTCTTTGACTGTTTGTTTTGTGTCTCCTCCTGTCTCCCATCTTATGTACAAAATGGTATAATTGAATGATAGAACGGGCGATTAGGTGAGAGAGTGGCAGACATAAAGGTAGGATAAGTGTGGTGTTGCGTTATGCGCACGCGCCGCGTGTGGTGTTGCGTGGTGTGGTGAGTATGTGTGTGTGTGTGTGTGTGTGTGTGTGTGTGTGTGTGTGTGTGTGTGTGGTGTGTGTGTGTGTGTGTGTGTGTGTGGCGCGCGCGCGAGCGCGAGCTCGAATTTACGTGCCTCTGTGCGTGTTTATATGGATCAGTGTATATGAGAAGGAGAGCATCCAAGCATCGATTGATAAGGTGTAAATTACCTGTAAACAGAATAAAGGTTTGATCGTCATTCAGACACTTCCTGGATTGCTTCTCCAGAGCTACGCATTTGTCAGTTGTTCGATATCTTACTTCGTCTATTCTTCTTCCTCCCATCCATTCTGTCACTGGACTAACGTCATCCTCTGATATCCGGCACAGTTGGTCTCGTGGATCAACATTGCAGTTCTGTTGTAACTCACTCACAGATCAACTGTGATCAGTCAGTTTATTGAGGCCATATATATCTTTGGTCTTACATCAGTTTGGTCATCACATCTTTTGACATGGTTTTCATTATAACTCATACACATCCCCAAGATTTCACAGTTCTTCGGGTACCCAGATATCTAGTGATGCCATGTATCTGAATATTAATATATTGTCTGAAACTGATTCTA
>CM060306.1:19613050-19615550 GCA_030674185.1 Monoplex corrugatus | reverse complement strand
AAAGAGTTACTTGACTTTTTTTTCATCCTTCCCATAATGGTGGTAGATAATGGAAGAAACTTTTAAATTTTGAGGTATTTCTGCCTTAAAATTCAAGTCTCGTTGAGAACCCTTCATTCGATCTGCTGTTGACAGTCAGCTATACGAAACGATGCTCATGATTATGTTGCACTGTACTTTAAAAGAAGTCCTTATTTGATTTATATACGCCAAATGAATGAATGGGTCGGGGAACTTCTCTGTATTCTATTATATATTTGGTACCTTTTTGGTTTAATCATGTCTTTTCACGTGTGCTTGACAAAGGTAAACATTTTGTCTGTCTTGTTTAGTTGATTAAATAGGCGTCCTGATTCAGTTTTCATGCGTTTGTGTTATTTTGAGATTTAGATATAAGAGAGACAGACAGACAGACAGACAGACAGAGACAGGGACATACAGACATACATACATACATACAGACATACAGACATACAGACAGAGACAGAGACAGAAAGAGAGAAGAAAATGGGGGGGGGGGGAGAGAGAAAGAGAGAGAGAAGAGCAGAGAGAGACAGACTTGACAGAGACAGACAAAGAGAGGGGCATATATTAAACCATTCAATTTACTTAGTTTTGTAATAAAAAAAAAGTTCCAAGTGGTAGACGAAGTCAAAAACTAAATGATAATGACAGAAACACAATGACCACATACACCTATTATACCCATATTACACACAAACGATGGGTCAATAACAAAAGTAATCAACACACGTCTCAGACTTCAAAAAGCTATATAATATGCAAGGGTTTTCATGTCACATTGCAGACTGCCACTACCTTCAGATAGGGATTATTTCTCTCTCCAATTTTCGTTTCAAGTAAAAGAGAGTGAGACAGAGAACAAAACCACGAGATAGAACGATAGGTAGATGCACACACACACACACACACACACACACACCACACACACACACACACACACACACACACACACACACACACACACAACACAGAGAAGAGACAGAGAGACAGAAAGACAGAGAGACAGAGACAGAGATACAGAGAGAGACAGTGAGAGACAGAGAAAGAGAGAGTGCGTGACAAACAGACAAACAGACAGACATACATATACAGAGACAGACAGACAGACAGAAAGACAAGAGAGAGAGAGAGAGAGAGCGAGAAGGTAGAGAGGGAGAAGGAGAGAGGGAGTGAGAGAGAAACGGACAGACACACAGAGAGACAGAGAATGTGTGAGAGAGAGAAACACAGAGTGTGAGAAAGTGAGAGGAGAGAGAGAGAGAGAGAGGACAGACAGACAGACAGACAAACAGACTGACAAACAGACAGACAGAGAAGGGCCTGCATTGGACCATTCAATTTACTCAGTTTTATATTAACATAAAAGCCTCAAGCGGCAGACGAGGCCAAAAGCTAATTGATAATTACAGAAAACACAATGATCGCTGAAACTTGTGGTACCAATATTACACACAAACAATTGGTCAATAACAAAAGTAATCTACATGTGCGTCAGACTTCTAAAGTCATGCAAAAGTTTTCATGTAACATTGCAGACTGCCACTACCTTCGTGACAGAATAATTGCCAAGAGATCCAGGGGATTCCATGATCAATTATTGACGTTCTTCCACCACTGCCACAGAAATTAGCTAAGCAAGCACTTCCATCCGTCCTGTGTAATATCTTTACTCTGTTGCAAGTTTCAGCAAAGAGCCCAGACAGACGCTGAGTTCTTAAAGCGAGGTTTATAATACAGTCATTGAATTCAGATAGGGATTATTTTTCTCTCCAATTTTCGTTTAAAGTAAAAGAGAGTGAAACGGAACAAAACCACGAAATAGAACGATAGGTAACACACACACACACACACACACACACACACACACACACACACTCGCGCGCGCACACACACGCACGCACGCACACACACCACACACACACACACACACACACACACACACAGAGGCAGAGACAGAGACAGAGAGAAGAGATACAGAGAGACACAATGAGAGACAGAGAAAGAGAGGTGCATGACAAACAGACAAACAGACAGACAGACATATACAGAGCCAGATAGACAGACAGACAGACAAAGAAAGACAAGAGTGAGAGAGAGCGAGGAAGGTAGACACACATATGCAAGCAAGCAAGACAGACAGACAGAGAGAAAGACAAGAGCGAGAGAGAGAAAGAGAGAGAGAGAAGGGAGAAGGAGAGAGGGAGAGAGAGAGAAACAGACACACACACACAGAGACAGAGAGAGAGTGTGTGTGTGTGTGAGAGAGAGACACAGAGAGAGAGAATGAGAGACAGACAGACAGACAAACAGGCTGACAGACAGAGATGGGCATGCATTTGGACATTCAATTTAATCAGTTTATATTAACATAAAGCTCAAGCGGCAGACGAGGCCAAAAGCTAATTGATAATTACAGAAAACACAATGATCGCTGATACTTGTAGTACCCATATACACACAAACAATGGGTCAATAA
>CM060306.1:19608050-19610550 GCA_030674185.1 Monoplex corrugatus | reverse complement strand
CGCATACACACATATCACACACACACACACACACACACACACACACACAGACACACACACACACACACACACACACACACACACACACACACACACACACACACACACACACACACACACACACACACACACAAGAAGGCGTGCATCCGTAGGACGACCTTTACAGTGAAGATATACACTTTGAAATTTTTTACTTCACAGAAAACAGACAGAAACTAAATTAGAAGTCACTCCTCCATTCTAATCATTATATATATTGCATAAAAGATTTTTTTTTTTTTTTCCAAACATGTGATTATCACTTTGTGTAATGTGCTTTTATTGGCACCACACATGAGATATATTTCTTCGTAGAACGTGAAACTCTTCCTCCTCAGATACTGAATTATGAGGAGGAAGAGTTTCACGTTCAGTCTCTCTTCCCATGGATTTAGTCACCATCCCTCTTACCTCTGGCTTCATTCCAGATCAACGAAACAAGAGTTCCAAGGAAACTAATTGAATAGTGAAGTCCTTGCCTTTGAATCATTGATGCTTCTGTGTCTGGCATAGGGAGGGAAGGCGTTCTCTACTGTGGTTGCTTTTGTAATGTCTTGGGCATCTCGGCTTTACTTTTCTTAATTGAGGCATGTGAATTTGAAAGTATCTCTCTGACTGTCTGGGGACAGCGTATGCATTCTTGGAGAACATTGGGGGGATCATGGCAGGTGTTGGTTGAACCTACTTGGATCTTGTTTCACATAATTCAGCTGATCGCATGATTACTCTGAGTTATCTATCTATCTATCTATCTATCTATCTATCTATCTATCTATCTATCTATCTATCTATCTATCTATCTATCTATCTATCTATCTATTATATATATATATATAATTATATATCCATCTACTCTTCTATCTATCTATATATATATATATATATATATATATGTATCTACTGTTCTATCTATCTATCTATCTATCTATCTATCTATCTATCTATCAATCAATTAATCTATCTATCTATCTATCTGTCTGTCCGTCTGTCTATATCTATCTATCTGTCCATCTATCTATCTTCTATCTATCTATCTATATATATCTCTCTCTCTCTCTATCTATCTATCTATCTATATATCTATCTATCTATCTATCTATCTGTCTATCTGTCTGTCTATTTATCTGTCTGTCTGTACGTCTGTCTGTCTGCCTGTTTGTCTATGTATGTATGTATATGTGTAAGTACGTATGTATGTATGTATGTATGTATGCATGTATGTATGTATGTATGTATGTATGTATGTATGTATGTATGCATGTATGTATGTATGTATGTATGTATGCATGTATGTATGTATGCATTATGTATGTATGTATGTATGCATGTTTCTCTCTGTCTATCTATCTATCTACCTATCTATCGATCTATCTATCTATCTATCTATCTATCAATCTATCTATCTGTCTGTCTGTCTGTCTATCTATCTATCTATCTGTCTGTCTGTCTGTCTGTCTGTCTATCTATCTATCTATCTATCTACCTATCTTGTAATGTGTATATTTCTTTTTTCTACCACCACCATCACCACCGCTCTGTCTTTTTATCTACCAACCTATTTATGCATTCATAAGCCTATTATTTGATCTGTCACTGATTCTGCTCAAATTTTCATTGGTGCCTCACGTATAACTTTTTTTGTATGTAAGTTTTGATGCACTGTTACGTGATAATTTAGAACTTTGTCAAAAAGGCATTCATTGCACTTTGATCATTTCCGTGTGTTTCATCTATGTCGTCTCTTAGTTGCTGTGATAAAGTAGAGAAGATGTTTCAATTTTGTATAAATCCTATGGTTAAGGAAGGAATTTGAATAATTTCAGCCCATGGAATAGGGGTGTGATTTACCGCTGTTGGTATACAAATAACAGTAAGCAGTGAATACTGCCAAATGCAGGTGTTAATGTCAATAAATATATCATTGTACCAAACAGACACACAAACACACAGACACAGACACACACACAGACACAGATACACACACACCTGCACGCATGCACGCACACGTACACACGCAAATAAGTGTATATGATGAAAGCACACACAGCTGTAGATTATCATACAGCGATATCTCCATGTTTCCAAACCTATTTGGTCCTATAATTCTAGGCTTCTTCAAACCTATGATACATATGTTTATGTGTCTGTTGGGTCTTATGTGCTGTTACATCCAGCCCTTAACCTCACAAGTGTCCTTAATATTTTTACTTAAGCTGCATACCATTCACTCATTTTCAGGAGAGAAACACATGCATATTCTTTCTACCCCTCTCCCTATGTCACTCTTTCAATTTGTTTCCTTCTCTCTCTTTCTCTCTCTCTTTTTCTCTCTCCCTCTCTCTCATTCTCTCTCTCTCTTTCTCTCTCTCTTTCTCTCTCTCTTTTTCTCTCTCCCTCTCTCTCATTCTCTCTCTCTCTTTCTCTCTCTTTCTCTCTCTCTTTTTCTCTCTCCCTCTCTCTC
>CM060306.1:19603050-19605550 GCA_030674185.1 Monoplex corrugatus | reverse complement strand
CAGCATAGATTCCAGGGTAGCAGAGTCATGGCGGAATCAAAGAATCGCTGATAGTCACATCAAATGATTATCATACAAAGACGTCCAGAATGAAATCTGTTGTAACTGATTCCCTCGTTATTCTGTGTAAATCTCCAAATCTTCAGGAACTCTGCAACAAATAGAATGATTACCTGAATACATACATGTAAAAAAAATAGTGTAAACGTCTCTCTTTCTCTCTCTGTCTCTGCCTCTGTCTGTCTGTCTGTCTCTGTCTGTTTGTCTGTCTCTCACTCTCTTTGTCTTTACCTATCTGTCTTCTGTCTCCGTATTTGTCTCATTCTCTCTCTGTCTGTCTCTCTCTGTCTCTGTCTGTCTCTGTCTCTCTGTCTCTCTTTCTCTCTCTTTCTTTCTCGGTCTCCCCCCATACCCACCCAACCCCACCCCCGCTGTGCCCCAAACCTCCAGATTTACTCATCGTGTTGATTATGGTATCGTATACATCTCTGCAACACAGACTGTGGTGCTCTGTGTATTTCAAAGCTTCATGAATAAACAGCCATATCATTAAAGATGAACGAATAACAAAGCAACAGTCACACTGTAGGCTAGGTGTACACCCTATCAAAAACAAAAAACAAAACTTATGTAAACTTCCTGCTGCTGGAACTACAACTGAATGAATAAGGTCTTTGTTGTGATGGTGTTGATCAGCCAAACTTAATAATGATGATACTGCCAAGAAAGCAACATAAGGCAGAAACCCAAAAGAACAGAAACAACAACAACCACAAACCTGACAATAAGAACATTCTAGCCAATAGAACATAACAACAGTACTCTTATCAGGAAGAAACAAAACGCTTTTCAAAATAAATCCAGGAAACAAAACAAATTCGTACGAAAAACATGTGATGTAACCTAAACAAACACGTTATTTTCAGACCACATGTTCCTGTTCAGCAAGGGTTCTGATGAGTGCATGGGAAACGAAAATGATGCATCGTGTGCCAAGTGCCAGACATGCGGTGAGGTTAAACGTTCACACGAGGCATTTCAGATGGAGCCAACATTGCGGACAAGAGTTTATGAAACTGCCAAAACACAAACGAACAACAAAGAAACAGACGAGAAGACAAACAAACATACAACGAACGATCAACAACAACAAACAAACAGAGAGAAGACAAACAAACAAGAAACATACAAAAGAAACAAACGAATACACAAGCAGGTCAAACTTTGCGTTGGATCGCCTAGGTGCTTATCACTTCACAGCACTACAATGGGCTGAACGAGTTGAGCATCAAGCTTGGCACCTGTCTTGTTTACCTGCTACCATGGCAATGTGTGTGGGATGTAAACTCTGTAGAATTCAAAAACCTACCACTAATGAAAAAAATTAAACAGGGAAAGAGAGAGAGACAACAGACAGAGAGACAGACGACAGAGAGAGACAGAGAGACAGAGAGAGA
This sequence comes from Monoplex corrugatus, assembly GCA_030674185.1. Taxonomy (NCBI): domain Eukaryota; kingdom Metazoa; phylum Mollusca; class Gastropoda; order Littorinimorpha; family Ranellidae; genus Monoplex; species Monoplex corrugatus. Next base: position 19,604,093 of record CM060306.1, on the reverse strand, counting down.
GTCAGAGAGAGAAGAGAGAAGAGAGAGAACAGAGAGAGACAGAGCGACAGACAGACAGATACATACACAAAGAGAAACAGAGCAGAGATACACAGAGACAAAGACAGAGAGAGACATAGGGAGGCAGAGAAAAGAGATATAGATAGATAGATAGATAGATAGATAGATAGATAGATGGATAGTTAATAGATAGATTGATAGATAGATGGATAGATAGATAAATAGATAGAAGTATAGATAGATTGACAGATAGATAGATAGAGAGATAGATATATAGATAGATAGATAGATGGATGGATAGATGGATAGATAGTAGCTAGATGTATATAATATATATATATAGATAGATAGATAGATAGATAGATAGACAGATAGACAGATAGATTAGATAATAGATAGATAGATAATAAATATACAGATAGATTGATAGATATGTAGATAGATGGGTAGATAGATAAATAGATAAGTTAGAGAGAGAGACAGAGAGAATGAGAGAGAGAGAGAGAGACAGTGAGAGAGAGAGACAGACAGAGATAGAGACAGAGACAGAGAGATAGAGACAGAGACAGAGAGGCAGAAAGAATAAGAGAGAAGGAGTGAAAGAGGGAAAGAAAGAGAGAGAGAGAGAGAGGGGGGGGGGGTTCTATGTAAAATTTTGTTAATCATAATCAGAAATAGTTTAGACACAAACCTCTCTCTCATACTGCAGTAAATTATAAACTTTTTATCAGTATGAATGTTTATCAGTTTAATTTTCTTATTTATATATTTAACACTTCAGATAATCTACAAATCAGGAAGCACCATTGAATTCCTTTTCCTTATGCTACTACCTTTTTCTTGCTTACTTATTCATTCAGTCGTTCATTTACTTGTTTATTTATTCGGTTAGTTAGGTATTCATTTATTCATGCCTTCGTTCAGTCATTTTCTCTCTCTCTCTCTCTCTCTGTCTCTCTCTGTCTCTCTCTCGTGTCTCTCTCTGTGTCTCTCTTTTCTGTCTCTCTCTCTCTCTCTCTATATATATATATATATATGTATAT
>CM060306.1:19588050-19593050 GCA_030674185.1 Monoplex corrugatus | reverse complement strand
CTGCGGCATCAATGATGTAGCATCGAATGGTCAAACAAAAATACAGTGTATTTTGTCGTGCGTCATGTAATTTTCACTTTAAAAACATACGGGTATGATTAAAACATAATTTCAGGTGATGGCTTCTTCACATAACTTTTACAGAAAACTATGTCAATAGATTGTCCATGAAAGTACAACAGCTTTCACTACATGTATTCATATCACCATGAACCCTTAACTGGGCACTTGATCTTTTCTCGTGATGGTACAAGTCCCACGAGGGCGTCTTTGGTGGAACCGTTTTAGCTGATGACTGTGCAGTTTTTAGGTAGCAAGGTCTTCCAGCAACTAAGCAAGAGGCTCAATACTGCTGCTCTATACATAGCATCCCATCCTCATCGTTTTCTTGACGGGCAAGTTGGTAGAGCCATGGACTCAAGATCTGTTATCTTCAATTCAATCCCAGCCCGCAGCATTAAAATCTGGCCTGTTCGCTGCATATCTTGTTTCCATCATGCTGGTGGTGTCAGGTTAGTGTTTGATACGTCCCTTCATTTGGTGGTGTCAGCTTAGTGTTTGATAGGTCCCTTCATTCTGGTGGTGTCAGCTTAGTGTTTGATAGGTCCCTTCATTCTGGTGGTGTCAGCTTAGTGTTTGACAGGTCCCTTCATTCTGGTGGTGTCAGCTTAGTGTCTGATAGGTCCCTTCATTCTGGTGGTGTCAGCTTAGTGTTTGACAGGTCCCTTCATTCTGGTGTTGTCAGCTAAGTGTTTGATAGACCCCATCATTCTGGTGGTGTCAGCTTAGTGTTTGATAGACCCTATCATTCTGGTGGTGTCAGCTTAGTGTTTGATAGGTCCCTTCATTCTGGTGGTGTCAGCTTAGTGTCTGATAGGTCCCTTCATTCTCGTGGTGTCAGCTTAGTGTTTGACAGGTCCCTTCATTCTGGTGTTGTCAGCTAAGTGTTTGATAGACCCCATCATTCTGGTGGTGTCAGCTTAGTGTTTGATAGACCCTATCATTCTGGTGGTGTCAGCTTAGTGTTTGATAGGTCCCATCATTCTGGTGGTGTCAGCTTAGTGTTTGATATGCCCTTTCATTCTGGTGGTGTCAGCTTAGTGTTAGGTCCCTTCATTCTGGTGGTGTCAGCTTAGTGTTTGATACGTCCCTTCATTCTGGTGGTGTCAGCTTAGTGTTTAATACGTCCCTTCATTCTGGTGGTGTCAGCTTAGTGTTTGATACGTCCCTTCATTCTGGTGGTGTCAGCTTAGTGTTTGATACGTCCCTTCATTCTGGTGGTGTCAGCTTAGTGTTTGATACGTCCCTTCATTCTGGTGGTGTCAGCTTAGTGTTTGATAGGTCCCTTCATTCTGGTGGTGTCAGCTAAGTGTTTAACCCTTTGACTCCCAGGCCCTCTCCATCAACTGCAAAAAAATTAACCTTTGATTCCTCACCCTATCCACCAACTTTCTGCAGGAAGCTGGTGGATAGGGTGCGGAATCAAAGGGTTAAGTTATTTTTTGCTTTGCTGGCATGGTTGGCAATACAGGATGCTGTGGTCAGGGTGCGGGTGTCAAAGGGTTAATAAGTCCCTTCATTCTGGTGGTGTCAGCTTAGTGTCTGATAGGTCCCTTCATTCTGGTGGTGTCAGCTTAGTGTTTGATAGGTCCCTTCATTCCGGTGGTGTCAGCTTAGTGTCTGATAGGTCCCGTCTCCCCTTTCCCCGTTTCAAGACCTTGCGAGCGCATAGTGTTTTGTGCTGGCTCAGGAAATATGTGATAAGATTAATGACAGATTTGGGTGGAGCACATATGGAGTTGTCTGAGCGCGGTGAATCCCTCTTGAAATAACCCCAATAACTCCAATAACACAGCAGTCTTTTTAGCACTTCCATACTGATTCCATACTCTTGCCAGAATCTCTTGGTTAGCCTTCTAATGGCAAAACCCTTTTATTTCTAATAATAAAAACATTGAGACAGAGATCAACAATAATTAAAAACATTGAGACAGAGATCAACAACAAGTATAATAACAACAGAACACATAACTACCAAAGGCAAGGCTGACTATCGTTGTTCAATATTGAAAAAGTCAAGATATCGTTTGATAATGAGAATAGTAATAAAACATAACTATTGTTTTAAGATGTTTTAAGCAAAATACCTTTAGAAAGCAAAACCTTAAGACTAAAACCTTGGAATATGCAAGCTTACGTTTGTTCAATACAGACTACACATACACTTTCACATAATATGTAGTTGCATAGATAGCGATGTCTGTATGGATTTTGTGTCCTATGTGTGTTTGTTAAAGTCTGTTGTTTGTACTGCAGAACTAACAAGGCAAAATGAATACAAAGAGATATCTCTAATTCAGTCATAATTATATTAATATGAATAAAAAAAATCAATTCATTTTCGAAACATTAGAATAAGTAGATTGTTAAACAAATGATTGGACACCAAAGCAAATCTTCATGAAAGGTTTCATTTGTTTCTCTCTGTCTCTCTTTGTCTCTCTGTCTCTGTCTCTGTCTCTCTCTGTCTCTGTCTGTCTGTCTGTCTCTCTCCCTCTCTATCTTTATCTCTTCCCCCCTCTCTCTCTCTCTCCTCTCTCTCTCACTCTCTCTCTGTATATCAGTATATGTGTGTGTCTGTTTGCGCGCGTGCGCGCGCGCGTATGTGTGTGTGTGTGAGAGAGAGAGAGAGAGAGAGAGAGAGAGAGAGAGAGAGAGGTGTGTGTGTGTGTGTTCGTTCTTTAATTTAACGTCTTTTCACTATAAATGATATTAGACGGTGTGTGTGTGTGTGTGTGTGTGTGTGTGTGTGTGTGTGTGTGGTGTGTGTGTGTGTGTGTGTGTGTGTGTGTGTGTGTGTGTGTGTGTGTTTATGTATATACATATATGTGCAGGATATTATTGTTTAAACCTAATACAACAATAAGGAAAGCTGGAGGGAAAGTGAGCACCAGGTAATCCCAGGGATAAAATATTCGACGGACTTGCACAGTGGCTGAGGACAGACAGGATGGCAGATATACTTGCAGAGACAAAAGATATATCGTATGGAGGGCCATGATCGCCAACGCATGCGGCAGGGCACATGATAATGATGATGACACCTATAAGACAGAGACAGAGAGAGTGAAAGTGAGAGAGAGAGAGAAGAGAAGAGAGACAGACAGACAGACAGACAGACAGACAGACAGAGAGAGATAAAGCTTATTATTCGAAATTTCAAATATCACTGTACCATCTATAAGTGAAAAGTTGGAAACAAAGTATCAAAATCAAAATTATTTATAATGACAGAAAACGTGACAGTCAGCAACGTGACAAAATACCAGAAACAGCCTTATCACACACAAGGAAAAGGAACTAATACCATCATTTACTATACATGTCCTTGCCACTTCTTGAAGTCAGATGAGAGTTACGCTACAGAGCAGAGTTGACTGACACAGCCTCCATGGCAGACCTATAGTCAGAGGACCAGTGGATCCATGATCAATTATTGACGTTGTTCCATCAAGCCGCAGTAACTGCCCGCTCGAGCAAGCTTTTTTTTCCCGTGGAATAACGTCATTGTCTCTCTTCTATCTATAGTAGATTACAGCAAAACACCTAGACAAAAGTACAGTGTTTAAATTCTATTTTACGGTGCAGACATGGAGAGGTGTTTTTTTTCAAGGAAGGAGAATGAAGGAGAGCTAGAGCACAAGCAACAATTGTTCAGACAGACAGACAGAAGACAGATATACAGAAGACAGAAAGACAGACAGACAAACAAAACAGACATACAGACAGAAATGACAAGATACTGAGAAGGGCAATGAAAGTAATGATTGTTATGATTATGAACATGAGATGATTACGATTCATGTAGTGACAATAATAGTAACTATGCTCATGATGTCAGTTATGATGATAAACCTGAACTGAGGCTGTGCACCTTTGTATGTAAGTCGGGGGAGATTAGATTATGTTTTTTTTCCATACATATTTGGTTATCTCGAGCATAAAGCATGTTCACACTTCAATGAGATTTTGACAAGAATACAAGAAATTTAGAATCACTATTTTTTATGTGCTATTCTCTAAAAGTTCTAGAATGGTTTAACAATGTGCGGGAGAAACAGCAGTTACCAGATCCATACAAAATGAATGCTCGTACAGCAAATGCCAGACTAACAAAAATTGTAATCATCGCCAAAAGCCCAAAGAAAGATGACCTTACATAATACATGACCTGAAAAGGCATCGACCTCTTTGTCAGTACATGGTGAGATCTTTTGTAGTCTTACTATAGACAGTCAACACTGTCATCGAGAAACAACTAAGAGACGAATATGCAAGCTTCAGAAGTAGCTGATATTGTACCGACAAGGCTTTGTTATCAGAACAGTGGCAGAGCAGTCTGCAGAATGGAATTCCTCTCTCTGCTTAAATTTAAACTTTATCAGTCTTGTGAAAAAAAATTTGACTGCACGCAACAGTAATCATTCTGAAAATACTAATAGCATTTGGCTTTTCTAACAGTGTCATCAGCATCCTGGATGACACATATTCAAGCAAGCAATGCTGCATAAGACAAACAAAATGGTTCTATAAAAACACGAAAACAGAACTCGAATTCAATATAACAAGACAAGACAGGAGCAAATTTTTCGGCCAACTGGCTTCTTCAAGCGCGAATGTAAGATCACAAACAAGCACCAAATACAAAATTAGGAAGAAAAAGACCGAAACTTCCCTGCTGCCTCGTCCAGTGGAAGCACATTTCCAAACAACCCGAGTAAACAAATGTCAAACCCGTACCACAAGAACGATAATTCAGTGGACGAGGCAGCAGGGAAGTTTCGGGTTTTTTTTTCTTCTTAATTTTGTATTTGGTGTTTGTTTGTGATCTTACATTCGCGCTTGACAAAGGCCAGTTGGCCGAAAATTTGCGCCTGTCCTGTCTTATTGTATTAATTTCGCGTTCTGATTCTATTTTCGTGTTTTTCTGGTTCTGTTCG
>CM060306.1:19558050-19573050 GCA_030674185.1 Monoplex corrugatus | reverse complement strand
ATTCAGGTGAACGGACCAGAAAGGCAGGAATGATAGGAAGAAATGACAGAAAGCAAAGGAATAAGGCAGAAACAAAGAGAGTGGCAAAAAAGAGGAACTTTCTAGCACGGAAATCCCAGAAGGTGGGGATATTATTTATACTGAAACAGCCCCCGGCAAACCCCCACCGGGTAGTCTTCTGTTAAATAGCAGCTATCGTGTGCTGTTAAAATATATTGTACTCAGCGTGCTCTGCTGTCGCCAGAATGCTCTTTGTAGGCACTGTTTTCTGAGTTCGTGGTGGTGATACTGCAGCTGAAGAGTTTGGTCTTTAATGTATGTACCCATGTAGATTGATACATACATTAAAGAAAAGAGAGCACCAGGTAGACCCAGGGAGAAAATGCTAGACGGACTTGCAGAGTGGCTGAAGACGAGGAGGGTGGAGGAGATGCTTGGGGCAACAAGAGATAGAGAGAGATGGAAGTCCATGATCGCCAACGCCATGCGGCAGGGCACCTGATGATGATGATGATGATGATGATGATGATGATGATGATGATGATGATGACGATGACGATGATGATGATGATGATGATCCATGTAGAGTGTTTTTTTTTCCTGTTCAGTGTGTCCTCGTTTTAGCCCTTCATTCAGGAGTATCTTTGGGATGCCGTTATATTACATACAGACAAACTTGTCCTTCCTGACAAAGCCGGCATATTATCGCTTCCCATTTTCAAGATGTCCAATTAAAAAAAAAGTTACTATGTCACTGTTTCTTTAACTGAAATGTGTGTGCATATGCACACGTGAATGTGTGTTCGTTGCTTGATTTAACGTCTTTTCACTATAAGTGATATTAGACGGTGTGAATGTGTGTGTATGTGTGTGTGTGTGTGTGTGTGTGTGTGTGTGTGTGTGTGTGTGTGTGTGTGTGTGTGTGTGTGTGTGTGTGTGTGTGTGTGTGTGTGTGTGTGTGTGTGTGTGTGTGTGATAAAAAGACATTTAACATTTTCATACAATTTTTCATATTCCTTTCTTTCGTCACAATGGTTTTACCATATGAAACTCGGGCTGTTTTCCCATATGGCCATTTGAGAGCGCACCCCCACAGTACAGCACCACTCATTTCTATCAAGACAATAGTGGACAGATAGACGAACAGACACGCAAAAAGCAGGGACAAACAGACCGACACAACGACACAACGACAAAGACAAAAAGGGGAAATACTGACCTTGCTGAAAAGCTTTCTTGTCAGTCTCATCTCTTACTAGCATCTCTTAAAGGTAAAAACAGGATTATGTACACCGGGTTTTGTTACTTTTCTTTGGTTGTCCCATTCATGTGATAAATAACGGTCAACAACACATCGCTCACCTTGAAATAATAATGTCCAATGTCTTCTTCACAGCAGTGACAACTCCGCTATCCCCAGTCCCCTCAGCAGCACGAAGTTTTGGTAACAGCAGAAACATATGCCAACGTAAGTGATGTCACCAGACTGACCACATGAAGACATATTCAAGTAAGAGCAGATGTTTATCGCACTGAAGTGAAAGCGGAAGTGACACGCACGTTGCTCAGTATAGGCCGGCCTATCATGAGTCTCTGTTGACCTTTGAATGTCCAATTGTTCTCACAAGTCTGCAACAGAGCGATAAATTCAATTGTTTATCGAAATACACTATGAATAAAACTCTCTCTCTCTCTTTCTCTCTCTCTCTCTTTCTCTCTCTCTCTCTCTTTCTCTCTCTCTCCTCTCTCTCTCTCTCCCTCTCTCTCTCTCTCTTTCTCTCTCTCTCTCTTTCTCTCTTTCTTTCTGCATCCAAACCCCTTCATTAAACATGCCCCTGAGTCCATGTATGTTTACTTTGATGATGATTTACAGAATTAGACTACATTATCACCATTTTTCCATCCCAAGGAGGTCTTGGCTTTGCGGCTGCAAATATGCCTTATTTATTTTTATTTTATTATATTTCATTTCATTATATTTTTCGATGAAATCTGTTTATTTCTCCTTTCACAAGACAGGCCAAGCCGCATCTGATAAGGTTTTTTTTCTCTGGGACTCCGGTTTTCCCTTCAACCCTTGGCTGTTGGTTTACTGTAGGATGCTTTTCTTCCCATTCCAAGGTCAGACCAGATTCGTTGCACTAGGTACGATCCATTTACATCAGCCATGCCTCTTGATTATATATTTTCCCATTCAGTCGAACATATGCTTATATTTTCTCTTATGCATTATTTAATAGTAGGATCCTTTACATTCCAAAAACTACTCTTAGCTAGTGCATTATAGTTTTAATTTTAGCCCTGGACCCTCTTCAGGATAAAACAAAATTATATGATATGACCACTTCAAATTGCAAAATTCACCTCACTTCCGCTCTGAGATCATATTTACTCACAAACACATTATGATGTCATTTTAGTCAGTTTAGTCTTTTTCTCACACTGGACGAAACAGCAGGGAAGTCTCAGTCTTTTTCTCCTAATTTTTGTATTGGTGTTTGTGTGTTTGTGATCTTACGCTTGACAAAGGCCAGTTGGCCGAGACTTTGCGCTTGTCTTGTTTGGTTGTATTGAAACAGTAAACCGACAGAAGTATTGGATAACAGTTGTTGACATACTGGCAAGCTAACCGTCTCAATTTGGGATAGGTGCACACTTGGCAATATACATGTTGGGTTTCTCATTCATACAGTAAACAAACAAAACTAACAGAAAACAAACGATCAAACAAAGAAACAAACAACAATAATTAATCAACGAACAAACTTGACAACTTGATTGTCTGTCTATAGGTCTTTACGTCCTCGTGTCCCCATAAAATGCAACAGGAAGAAAGAAAGAAAGAAAGAAAAGAAAGAAAGAAGAAGAAGAAGAAAACGACGACGACGAAGAAGAAGAAGAAGAGGAAGAAGAAGAAGAAGAAGAAGAAGAAGAAGAAGAAGAAGAAGAACAACAACAACAACAACAACAAGAGGAGAAAAAGAAGAAGAAGAAGAAGAAGAAGAAAGAAGAAGAAGAAGAAGAAGAAGAAGAAGAAGAAGAAGAAGAAGAAGAAGAAGAAGAAGAAGAAGAAGAAAAAGAAGAAGAAGAAGAAAACGAAAATGAAAACGAAAACGAAAACGAAGACGACGAAGAAGAAGAAGGCGAAGAAGAAGAAGAAGGCGAAGAAGAAGAAGAAGAAGAAGAAGAAGAAGAAGAAGAAGAAGAAGAAGAGAAGAAGAAGAAAAAGACGAAAAAGAAAGACGGACAGAAATTTCATAGAAAGAAACTGATATATCTATAAACCATTGGCATTGTCTTGTCATTGTGACTGTACATGTAGTATTCCCTGAATACCTGGATCCAACGGCTTGGGGGGGGGGGGGGGGGGTTAATATGTAAGAAGTGGCACGAAAGGAGGGACACGAAAACAACAACAACAACAACAAAATGAAATGCAAATCCTACAACAACATTCTTATTTGTCAGACACAGCAACACCAATTTCACCAACAACAAAACGTTTACTTTTCATAACAATTGCAGAATGCAAACAACAAACCTTGCCACAAAAAAAACACAGAAACACACAGGCACTTGTTCAGTTCAGACCACACAACTCTCTTCTTATGCATGCGGCAGGAATGATGCACGTGAAATGAATAAAATCAAATGCTTGTCTGTGAAGTGCCAGACAGAAGGTTTATATCATCGCCCAAGGCTGCCAGGAGGAGCTGGCACTAAAAGAGAGCTGTGTGTGATTGTGTACACACAAATCGTGTCTTTGTGTGTGTGTGGGGGGGGGGGGGGGGGCTGTCAGGTGCCTATCCGTTCTCAGCGTTATTTGCTGGATGGGATGAATATAAGGCCTGGCGTCTTCCTTGTTTACCGCAATCATGGCAATGGACGTGTACGTAGGTTGACGTCTACAGACCTAACACTGAATATAAGGCCTGGCGTCTTCCTTGTTTTACCCGCTATCAGGAAAATGGACGAGTACGTAGGGTGACGTCTGTAGACGTAGCACACGCACTTACACGCATACTCACACACACACACACACACACACACACACACACACACACACACACACACATACATAGACACGCACACACACATGCACACACGCACACACGCGCGCACGCACACACACACACACACACACACATGTACGAAGACACGCACACACATGCGCGCGCGCACACACACACACACACCACACACACACACACACACACACGCACACACACACACACACACACACACACACACACGTACGCACGAACACATGCACAAGCACACACACACACACACACACACACACACACACACACACACACACACACACACACACGTACGCACGAAGACGCGCACACGCACGCACACACACACACTACACACACACGTACACACGAACACACACACACACGTACACACGAACACACGCACAAAAGCAAGCGCGCGCGCGCCACACACACACACATACATACACACATGCCACACACGTATACTGTATAATTTGATCGTCTTTATACTACATGTATTATAGTTCATTTGAGTCAGTTTAGACCATATACGGCTATTACAACGAACTTGTTTTACTGTAGACTCCTACGGGCGAGAGCTGAATGTAATAAATCATTTTTCTGCTATTGCCACGACCCTCAAAATTAAAAAAAATGTTCTTGTCCTTATTGTTCTTGTCTTTGTGCTGTGTTTGTACACTGCCTGTGTCTATCTGTCTGTTTATCTTATTTGCATTCTCCTCCTCATATAATTTTTTCTTTTCTATTTAATCGTGAGAGAAAGAGAGGATGTGGAGTGAAGCTATCATTTTTTTCTCTGAAGGCAATATTACTTTGAATTAACAAAACAGGCAAGAGACAGTATCAAAAAGAAAACATTGAGAAAATATCAACCAAAGGATATAACTCTTGAGAGTCACGTAGGAATTGTACACTGATAGCTTTACTCCACATCCTCTCTTTCTCTCACGATTAAAAGAAAAAAGATATAAGGAGGAGAATGCAAATAAGATAAACAGACAGATAGACACAGGCAGTGTACAAATTGAGAAAATACATAGGAAGAAAATGGAGTTCTCAATCTTTCAAGCTTGAATCTGGAAACGTGAGAAAATACCCCAAAGACAAAACAGACAAATTGGACACATCAGGGGTGATATACAAGATAGACTGCCAGGACTGTGACCATAGTTATATTGGCGAAACTGAGCGCAACTTGGACAAAAGATTAAAAGAACACAAACGTGAGTCCTCTCCAGTGGGAGAACATCTGACCCACACCCAACACCACTTTGAAAAGGACAGTGTGCAAGTTCTCGACAAAGAAGCAAGATGGTTCCAGAGGGGAGTAAAGGAGGCAGTTTACATCGCCGCAAGGAACCCCCACCCTCAACCGTGACCGGGGCCGACACAACCTGCCATCGGTGTACTCCTCACTTATTTAGTCGCACTGTCGTGAGTTCGCTCACGGCGGTGCGCACTGAAGCCAGTTCTCAACCCAGCAGTTGCGCTGAAGAAGTCGGCCAGATCGCCGATGAAAGCTGCGCAGTAAGTAGCTTTTTTGTCACTGAGAGACAGGTTCAGCCAGGTAGCCATTGTAAGAAAATACCATCATCGCTATTTTCCAGTTCAGCTGTCTTCCCTTCCTTCACGTGACTAATGCCCACCCCCCTCGTGCAATTGCCGGGGACTCTTTCAGTATAAACACTGTCCCCACCTTCTGGAAATTCTGCGCTAGAAATTTTCTCTTTTCTGCACTTTCTTTGTTTCTACCTTGTTCCTTTGCTTTTTGAAATTTCTTCCTATCACTTTCTGTCTTGCTGATCCATTCACCTGTAAGTGTTCGATAAATTCGTAGTACTTTCTCTTAGGATTGATAACAGGGTAAAATCCATTAAGTGCATTTTTGGCTCTAAGGAAATGTGATTTGCCGAAGCAAGTTTAGGTAAGTTAGGCCCGTTTTTATGTATGTTTTAGTTTCTTAGTTATGTTTAAATCTGTGCTCAGGCATGTTTGTTTTAATACCCTGTGTGATAGATTGGACAGAGTATAGTAGTCAACACCAGAGGCATTTTCTTAATGTGCGCGAATTCATTGATATGTGTCCTTAAGTTTCTTTTTTCTTTTATCTCCTGTTGAAGTATTGTGTATGTTTTGAAAACGGTTATAGCCCTGATATGGCTTTACGCAATCAGCTAGGCTTGGCTTTAAACAAAAATGATTATAGTAATAACAATGTGAGTAATGAAGACTGCAAATGAAATTCACGAAACATGCCCCACTCTGCAGATTCGTTCGCATCAACCAATCGACTGAACGCAGAGTGGTTTAAGAGGCCTTCTCTACCAAGGAAACCTCTATGGGTTGTTCTAAGTGAATCAACAAAGCTTTGCTTCCAGTCAGTCTCTTATGATTATGGTGTTCTTTCCTATTTTAACACTTGGAAATCCAGGTCTTTTCCTTCACTTAGTTTGCCCATTTTAAAGAGTCTGCCTCTTATTGAGGCGAACACTATCCTGCAGGCATGGGAAACAACTGCTGTGGAGTTTTTTCGGGGGGGGGGGGGGGGCGGGGGAGGATGCATGATGATGTAATGTTTGACTTGTTACGTGATTGAATGTGTTAGTCGTGTCACGTGTGAAGGGGGTAAATGATGATACAAAGAGAAGGCAGACAACAAGACCTAAGGTGGGTAAGCTTGTGAATATCAATTTTCAATGGGCTTTTATTAAATGAGTGTCTGGAGAACTTTACATTTGTGATGTATTATCCGAATCACACAGAAGTTGTAATTTTACAAAACTGCAAACTCAAATAGAAAAACATCCCATCTTTTAAGCAAACGTTAGAAAATCTCAGAACACATCTGCACTAATTCCACAGACGTGACCACAAAAATGTTTCATGAGGCTTTTGTTAAATCAGTATCTGGCGAACTTTGCATTTTTGATGCACTGTCCTAATCACACAATTGTTATTCCATAAAACTGCAGATGAAACAGTATAAGAGAAACTCAAAAAGAAAAAAAAACCCATTCGTTCAGCAAACATCTAAAAAATTTTGACCATATCTGCACTTATTCACCATTTATTCATAAGACTTTACCACAAAACTATTTCATGAGGTCGGGATATGATATGAACGATACATATAAACATCGACTGAGAGTTCCAACACCTATCATTTCCACTGATAAAATGAAAAAAAAATGTATCGTTTTCAAACAAATAATCAGTAGCGAATTACTGTTGATGAAGTTGACATTGGAGTCTCTTTCGAAACTGAAAGAATTAAACCGGGTCTCACGATACTCGTACTAAAAAAGGAGAGTTCGTGTGGTAGTCTACCATTAATTGTTGGTGATACGTTTTGTCTACAACCTGGGCAGACAACACTAGGAAAGGAAGGGTGACAGAAAGGGTTTACGTGAATGAAACATAAAGGGAGGAGTACAGTCGAGGCGAAAACACTTCAGCAATATTTGCTTTCGGAAGGAAAGAGGTAGGGAAGACCTAGGTCTATGGCTATGTAAATATACTATTCTATGCCATTTGGTTTACCAATTCATGAAGTGTATGTGTGTGTGTGTACGTATGTATGTGTGTGTGCACATATGTATGTGTGTGTATATATGTATGTATGTATGTATGTATGTATGTATGTATGTGTGCATGTATGTATGTATATGTATATGCATATAAATATATACATACATATACATAATATGTCTCTCTCTCTCCCTCTCTTATATATATATATATATATACAAGAGAGGGAGAGAGAGAGACAGGCAGACAGACATACAGACAGACGAACAGACAGACAGACAAACAGACAGATAGATAGATAGGTGGATGGATAGATAAATAGATAGATAAATAGATAGATAGATAGATAGATAGATAGACAGACAGATAGATAGATAGATAGATAGATAGATGGATAGATAGATAGATAGATAGATAGATAGATAGATAGATAGATAGATAGATAGATAGATAGATAGAGAGATAGATAGAACGTGGGCAGAAGAACAATATTTCCATTGTCTACATAACACACGCTGACAGTTATGTGGTGTGGTACGATCATTGGCCCCCCATGACTTCATCCAAAACCGCCCTCCAGGGAACCATCCAGAACTTAATCATCAGTGACTGGTGAGGCCATAATACTGATGACCTTCTAGCTCAGTCTAGGAAAGACACTGCTGGTAATCTCTGGCAACATAGGTATTCAGCAGGGTATCCCCATGTCCCCTTCAGGATAAAAGAAAATAAACTGGTCAAACAAGAAATTGATGTAGGTATAAAACTTTTCTAATTAAACATTCGCACGACATCAAAAATAAAATTCTTCCCATTGAACTTTGTGTTCATTTGGTTGTTATCATGTGCAAATATGATCGAGATTTCGAAAATAAAGTTATTCCTATTAAACACACGTTCATTTGGTTGTTACCATGTGTGAATATGATCCACATTTCAAAACATAATTTCTTCCCATTGGACATGTGTTCATTTGGTTGTTATCATGTGTGAAATGCGATCCAGATTTTATGAAAATTAGTACTTCCTATTGAACATGCGTTCATGTGGTTGTTACCATGTGCGAATATGATCCAGATTACAGAAATAAAGTTCTTCCCACTGGAAATGCGTTCATTTTGGTTGTTATCATGTGCAAATATGATCCAGATTTCAAAAACAAAGTTCTTCCCACTCCAAATGCGTTCATTTTGGTAGTTATCATGTGCGAATATGATCGAGATTTCAATTACAATCAAAACTAATTTCTTAAAAATATGATGTATTCTGATCTATCAAATGAGATGTTACAGTCAGATGTTTTTTTCTTAAGTGGTTTTCCTCAGAAATTTATATGATAAAGAAAACAGAAAACAGAAAACAAAACAAAACAAAAATCTCACATTCTTTCAGTCCATTAAACAGGCAAACATGCACACCACACATAACACATGTACAGTAAACACGCTTTAAGTATCGCATAGTCCTCTGTCCATGGACTGTTGGATAACACTTGCTCTTGCCGGGGGAAGGACCGTCACCATTGTACAGCGCATCTGTTTTATCCCCTTTTTCCAGCTTATGTGCATTTATTTACCTGTGAAAATGGATTTTTTCATAGAATTTTCCCACGAATAACTCTGTTACAGCTGTCGAATCGCTAACCTGCGATGAGTGCATGTTACACAGAGGACTTTCGTTATCATCTCCTCTGAAAAAGATGAGCACGAAGAGAACTACTTAAGCTGTATTGAAGTGGGGGGGGGGGGGGTTTAGGATCTGTGGATGATCCATGATTCGAATCCAGATTTCTCATGCCCTAAGTGGGTACACTGGCACAAAAGCAAAACGTCAAAAATATCCTCAAAGGCCATAATTACTTCAGGCTGTACGACGACCATAGACCAACCTCAGCAGCTGTAGCATCAAACCAGTAACTAAAAAGACATAGTTCGCAACAGACTGTAACCCACTGGCAACAATTGTGAACAATCACATTTGGACAGTGCAGAACAGCTGCTATTCAACAGAACAGACACCGGCAGAAGCAGAACACAAAGCCACAGGATTTCTTCCCATGCAGTATAAGTGCAGATAAATATACTTCCAGGGCTAGTTTTCTATCCCACACAAAGACCCACACCTGGCGCTAAAAGACACACACACAAACACACACAAACACACACACATACAAACACACACACACACACATACACACACACACACACATATACATACACGCGCGCGCGTGCGCTTATATACACGCACACAAACCTAAGCAAACTGACGAAGGTTGATCGTTCTAATGTTCTGACTGCTTTTCTCTTGTTCGTTAAATTGTTTGATGTTACCTTATATGATACAACGCCTTTATGATTTTCATATATTCTTTCACCCCATAGACACCTCTTTGTCTAATCTTATCTATTTATTCATTTATTTGTTCATTCATTTATTTGTTGTTGTTTTTTTTCGTCTAAAAGCAAATATGTGAATAGACGTTGAAAGAAATAACACACCGATGGAAAAGCCTATCGTCATCAGCGACACCGATAGGCGTTAACCTAATTTCATTCAATACTCTGCATTCTCTTCTATTGAAAACGGCAGTGTTTTCTGATATCCTACACAAAAGAAAAAGAGGCCTTCTCAAAAGAAAAAAAAGCTGACCACATATCTCCTCTCCTGGCACAACTTCACTGGCTCCCTGTATCAAAGCGCATACAGAGCAAACTAGACACCATCTGCTACAAAAGCCTCAATAACGCAGCCCCCGATTACCTGTCAAGCCTACTTGAGATCTATGTTCCCTCACGTACTCTCCGCTCTGCCTCCGATCCTCTGACTTTTCGCTTTCCACGCACTAAGCTCAATACCTATGGTCCACGAGCCTTCTCTGTTTCTGGTCCACTCTCCTGGAACAAACTTCCTCTCTCAGTCCGTCAGCAACCTACTTTTGTCTCCTTCAAGTCCGCTCTCAAAACTCACCTTTTCTCCTCTGCATAAAATCCTGACCTCACTCAAGCCCTCTGCAGCCTGTCTCCACTCGGAGGGGAATCACATTGTAATATATAATTGTATATAATATGCTCTCTATAATTTTCCATTGCTTTTATTCTTTCTCCCCATTTATAGCCATGCGTGTGTGTGTGTGTGTGTGTGTGTGTGTGTGTGTGTGTGTGTGTGTGTGTGTGTGTGTGTGTGTGTGTGTGGCATGCTTGTGTGTGCGTGAGTGCATGTGTGTCTGTTTCAGCGCTTAGATTTGATTTTATCAAGATTTTGCGCTATATAAATATTGTAATTATTATTATTATTATTAAACTCCATGAGTCCATTCTCTAAGGTCACAGGAAAGTTAGCACAAGCTAGTGACTAAGGAGGACAACTGTGTGAATCTCTTTTTCCTCAAACGGCTTGGATTCGTTGCGTGGGACAACAAAACAGCCAATTACTCGACCAGTAGACCCAGACAAAGTTAAAAGAGACCGTTCTTTTCCTACCCTTCGGTCTGCTCATCAGTCCCTTCTTCCTTTCCATCAGACAAACAAACAAAAATTCTGGACTTTCTTTTATTCTCTCGTTTTTAGCGTCTCTTGTTTTTTTTTGTGTGTTATTAGTATGACAATGTAAAAGTTTCAGTTTCAGTTTCAGTTTCAATTCCTCAAGATGACGTCTTTGCGCTCGGAATGAATTCCATATGCACTAACGTCACAGGCGCCATGTGATGGAAAAGATCCAGAATGATCATGGCACAAGCCTTAAGCCTGAACATAAATCCATGAGCTGGCAAGGTCCTGAAGTCTTACCTAGATAGTTCCATGATTCTGAGGTCGTAGGGGAGTGAGGTGACAGAGACCTTAACTTTTCCTGGAGCCAGCGCCACAAGGAAGAGAAGGCAGAGGAGGCGAAAGATACATGTATGAACACATACATACTCACGACTTGAAATAAGTTAAAATGCGTCCACACAACCACTCGCCATGACATATTGGCTAGCATAATGGACTGATGACTGGACTGCCATGGGCACAAAACCTCTGTCTGGCCGAAAAACTATCCTTTCGAGAGACGAAACACAAACATAGACAGAAAAAACAGAGGTATCAATATTAACTTAGACTATCTTAATCCTTCTATTTTCAGAAAGACTGACCAGGAAAACGAAGTCTCACCCCTCTTCCATTTCGGAAATCTGTTCGCGTGGCATGGCGGGAGAAAGGATTACATCGTAATGCGGATAATGAAGTCCAAGCCTTCAATAACTATAAACGTGTGGCCACTGTCGGCCATTGATCTCTAGTCTCTTGCATCTGTAGACGGCGTGATGAATCAATTCCTTGTCTGTCGGTAGACATTTACCATTTCTCCAACTTTTTTTTTTTGTCGCTACTAGCGCGTCAGTCCACCATCATGTTTGAGAAGGTCATCTGAGAGCAGCAAATGGAGTTGTGAGGGTGGGTATAGGGACACAAGTCTTGTTATTATAAGTCTTTTAATGTGTGAACTATGATATCAGTTAGGGAACCACGATGGTGCAGACACGCGACATGTTCAAACAATCTGCCCAAGACTACATTCCAGCTAACAGTGCCAAAGGAAGACATGGCAGAGGAGACAGAAGAAGACTAAGTTGACAACACTATAAAAAAGAGCTTTGATGCAACTCAAACATTTGTCCACAACTGCAAGCTATAGAATCAATTATGCATCGCTCATTAACCAAATACATTGAAAATTAGAGCAACGCATTCACATCCTACAGCGCATTCAAAACAATGCTGTACGCCTTGTACTCAAAAAGAAAAAAGCTGACCACATATCTCCTCTCCTGACACAACTTCACTGGCTCCCTGTATCAAAGCGCATACAGTACAAACTAGACACCATGTGCTACAAAAGCCTCAATAACGCAGCCCCCGATTACCTGTCAAGCCTACTTGAGATCTATGTTCCCACACGTACCCTCCGCTCTGCCTCCGATCCTCTGACTTTTCGCTTTCCACGCACTAAGCTCAATACCTATGGTCCACGAGCCTTCTCTGTTTCTGGTCCACTCTCCTGGAACAAACTTCCTCTCTCAGTCCGTCAGCAACCTACTTTTGTCTCCTTCAAGTCCGCTCTCAAAACTCACCTTTTCTCCTCCGCATAAAATCCTAACCTCACTCAACCCCCCTCCCCCCCCCCCTCTGCAGCCTGTCTCCGCTCGGAGGGGAACCACATGGTTATAATATATAATTGTATATGCTATGCTCTCTATAATTTTCCATTGCTTTTATTCTTGCTTTTATTGCTTTTATTCTTTCTCCCCATTTATAGCCATGCGTGTGTGTGTGTGTGTGCGTGCGTGTGTGTGCGTGCGTGCGTGCGTGCGTGCGTGCGTGCGTGTGTGTCTGCTTCAGCGCTTAGATTTGATTTTATCAAGATTTTGCGCTATATAAATATTGTAATTATTATTATTATTATTAAAAGTAGACGCATGCAGTAAACATCACTACAGTGCAGTGAGGTACAGTTCAATGTAATGAGAATGTGTGCAATACAGTAAAAATGTATGCCATGCAATGAGAATTAGTGCAATACAGTTAGAATTCTGGCAATACAAGAGAATTCGTGCACTGCGATGAGAATTCATGCAATGCGCCGATAATGAGTGCCATGTAGTAAAAAAAAATACACCCGTGCATTGCATTGAGAATGAGTGTAATTCCGTCAGAATTAATACTGTGTAATAAGACTAAGCGTAAGGTCTAAATCTTAATACTGTGTAATAAGACTAAGCATAAGATCTAAGTCTTAAACTTCAGTCTGAGGATAACAGACCCCGCAATCTCTTCTTTCTCTATTGTTTCATTCAATTCATTGCGGTTCTGGTAGCCTTTGCCGATAGAACTGAGTTCGAGTGTAATCCTAGTAGTCTGCAACATAAATTCTGGTCAGGTCACTGCCTAGTGTAATCCTCCGATCATTTTGCCTGTGTCAGTTTAGTGTTTCGTTGACTATCCCCTTCCCCCTTTCCTCTTCCCATGTCCAAGACCTCGCCAGCGCTTAGAGTATTGCGCTGGCCTAAGGAGTCTTGCTAGATAAATACTGGCAGGTTGGATGGACCATAAAACGGGACTGTCCTAGGGATGAATCCCTCTTGACAACATCAGTTCGCTTAAGACAGCATTACAGTGTACGTACGGTTCAATAGGTACAACATAATCAAAGTTAACACCAAAGGAAATAAGAGGGAAGCAGGGAGAATGTTAAATATTAACTAAGCAACATAACTCTTGAGAGTCACGGAGTTATCTCCCATGTAGAATTTCTCAACTCCAACACAGTTTGCGCTACCCATTCAGCTAACATAGACCGCAGCCACAAAGCATAAAGTGGTAAGCTCAGAACATTCCTCACAAAGTTAACGTTAAACAAGAAACACTCGAGGATGCTGGATGGTACCCAGAGCACCAATGCCTAGCCACTCTCCTGACAATCACCTCTCAAAATCCTGACGCCACTCGATAGCCATTTCATCAAGCAAAAGGGGGGGGGGGTTCGTTCCATGGGCTGCATGACTCATTCAGACCCAGTCATCAGCTACCATGTTTACAAACCCAATGAGAAGGTGTGGAGATGACAAACAACGCGCACCAACCAGGTCCAGCCCAGTCATGGGACCATGAGAGAATAGAACACCCCTCTCTCACCCCATTCCAGGCCTTCATGTATCTTTCGGGCAACCTGCCCTGCCATCTTCTCGCATAGCTGCCTGCTCCTTTTCCCTTACTATAGTCTCGACAGTTATCAGTCGGAAGCCCACGACGTTGCTTCATCTTCATCCGTTGAGTGTCCACAACCATCCAGTTGATTATTCTGACACTTGTGGGGGGCAGACGCAAAAACAAAGTTATTGTAGGAGGCTGCAAACTTATGCCCTGAATAGGTCAAGAGTTTCTGATGACACAGCAGCCTCTGTCAAGTTTTCGTTCCACTCCTGGATGGTACGTGGCAGGAATGAGTTCTGTCGGTAGTCCTGAACACACATTACTTCAACCAAAGGAAGTATTTGAACGGCTGCGAAAGTGGGCAGGTATGATGCTCCAGACACAGCCCACTTTGCTGTTCAGATAGGTCTGACATGCTCCGAAAGAGATCTCAAGGTTGCCGTACTTCTGAGCAGCCAAGGTAGCGTCATAACGTACCAATAGTTCAATAGGTACAACAACAACAAAATAATCTCACTTGGTGGAAGACTTACGTGATAATCCTGACAAATGTCAAAGGACTGTGCAGATCACTTAATCATTGCTGAGGTATCGTTTTTTTCCCCATTTTTAGATGTGTGATTTCTCTCCATTTCCATTTTATTCTTCATTTGATGGTTCGTGAACGTGTCACCGACAACCAATTTGCTAATGTGGAACTTTCATGAAAGAAAAGATCGTCACAGAAGTAAACCAACGTGTCTTTGTCATACTTATCA
>CM060306.1:19508050-19555550 GCA_030674185.1 Monoplex corrugatus | reverse complement strand
GTTTCTTTTCTCTCTTTTTTTCTCCCCCCCCCCTCTCTCTCTCTCTCTGTCTGTCGTCTGTCTGTCAGTCTGTCTGTCTCTGTGTGTCTGTCTGTCTGTCGGTCGGTCGGTCTCTCTCTCTCTCTCTCTCTCTCTCTCTCTCTCTCTCTCTCTCTCTCTCTCTCTTCCCTCTGTGTCTTGCTTCCCTGTCTGCATCTGACTTTCATAACAGCTTCGTTAATGTTACAGTGCAATCAAAACAAACATGCTGAGAAATGTGTCATGTCGATAACACTAAGATCCATTATTTTCCTCGCTAACCAAAAGAGCTCAATAAAACTGCTCTTCTTCCTCTATGACATTATCGATTCCAGAAACAGTTGCCAAGCGTTCTCCTTCTGTAGCTGTTTGGACTCGGTAAGTATAGTGAAGAATGTTGAGAGTTCCCTGGACAGCAAAGAAAACAAACGAGACAATCTTGAAGGAGGGAAACACGAGACGATCATTAACAAAGAAGATTAGGAAAAGACAAACGACATTTATAGGACACTGTATGAGGAAAGGGGAATTAGAACTCCTGGTCACAACAGGAAGGCTGGAGGGAAAGAGAACACCAGGTAGACCCAGGGAGAAAATTTTGGGCGGACTTGCAAGGTGGCTGAAGACAGAGAGGGTGGGAGAGTTACTTGCAGAGACAGGAGATAGATTCGTGTGGAGGGCCATGATCGCCAACGCCATGCGGCAGGGCGCATGATGATGATGATGATGAGGTGCATTGATGCCTATTTTTCTTTCATCTGGATGAATACCCAATAGTATTATTGTTTGGATTTTTTGTCAATTGAAAAAGTTCACGATGAACATTTTGCTTGTATAGTACAATTTACAAGTCTGACAATATGTTTTTTATAATTCATGTGTTTGTTTGTATCATATTTTGAAGCTTTCCAGATTTGTATTAAGAGGATGGTAAAGTCCATATAAGATTGTGATCGGTCGGTGTTTATTTTGATTAGTTCTTCTTTGACGTTTAATGTGCGTGCGTGCGTGCGCGCGTGTTTGTGTGTATTCGAGTGTGTGTGTGTGTGTGTGTGTGTGTGTGTGTGTGTGTGTATGTGTGTGTGTGTGTGTGTGTGTATGTGTGTGTGTGTGTGTGTGTGTGTGTGTGTGTGTGTGTGTGTGTGTGTGTGTGTGTGTGACAGTGTTGAAGTCAATATACAAGTGTGTGCAATGTTTTGTTTGTATTAACCTTGTACTGAGTCCTGAGTGTCATTTGGGTACAGGCATGGTGAGGGGCGAAGGGCACAGGACCAGGATATGGGGGGAGTGGACTCTGTAAATGGTAATGCATTATTCAGTTTTACGTTGTGACAGCTCTATGAACACTGAAAGTAAATATCAAATAAAACAACACATTAACACCCTTTCATGCACAAAACTCACCATATTCTTCGCTAACCAAAAACTGCCCAATGAATCAGTTCTTCCAAAGACATAGAATAGTAGTGACAATGTTAGCCTGCTGAGGACACCCATATACATTCAGACACGATTTATTTACAAAGTAAAACAAATACAACACTCAAAGCTGCTGCACCAGACAAATAAAATAAAAGTTTACTGAAGACAGCCATAACCAGCAAATACTCCTGCACGCTAGCTACATATTGGCAGAAGCGGTCTTCTTGTAAAATCGAAGGTGTGCTGGCCAGGAAAGCATGACGCTGCATGTAAAATAATTCATTCACAGTACATCTTGTTTCCTTTCGATCTGCCATTGTCAATCTGCTTTAGTTATATTTCAGTGAGTGATGTACAATGTACAGAGTAAAGTCCAATTATTTAGGAAAAGGGGTAGTCATCACATTGCAGTTCTGAGCAGTTAAGTCATGTATAGAAAACGGAAAGAAGGTAAGTTAAAGGAAAATTCACACTCCAGTTTCTTTCCAGGACAGTTTTATAATTAATCTAAGTGAAGATGTAGGATAAAATTTTAATCTGAAAACACGGGAAACATATAAACCTCAAACAGCCCCTAAAAGCCTGGCATTAGATGGTATATTTGAACGAAGTTGGAAAGAGACAAAACAAATATTCTACATCTAGTATTCAGTAGCATTATCATGTTCCTCTCGACTTCAATTAATAACAGATTGAAAAACATCAGCTAAAAAGAGATTGAAAAAATACAGGAGACATTTAAAAAGATATAAATATCAACTTTTTTGTTTCATCTGCAACCATTGTCTTCCCAACCCTCATCATTGCGATCGCACTATAAACAGAGCTGTCCACTTTCACTCCACTTACAGTTATCTTTACATTTTTTGTGATACGTACATCCATTTAGTACGAGCACTCACCCTGTTTTTGTCTTCTAAATCCTGTCAGTCTTAAGAGACACATATATCCTTTCTCTCATGTTCTATCATACTCATTGACCCACTTTCAAACAGAATTCGCAATTTTTCTCTTCCTCGCGAACCTCTCTCATCTTTTTCATCCTGTCAGTAGAAAGTGAAATTTCTCAACTACAAAAAGTCCGTTTATGTCTTCCAGTTCAGAGATATATCCCCTGCAAAGAGATGTACAGATCCATGAATGGCATTTCAAACCTCAAAGATAGACTTGTCCAAACAACTCGATGGGGTACAGTCGAGACAGGAATCAATAATGTTTCTCCTCTCCTTCTCTTTCATTTTGGACAGATTAAAAGCAGGCTAACTCAACTGCACACATACCTTTCTCAATCACTCTTTCTTTCTAGAAAAAAAATTCTTGGGACGATTAACAAATGGAAACCTTTCCTTGTTCACCCCTCCTCCTCCTCCCCCCCCCCCATCCCTCCTTTATTAAAGGCAAGGAGATTAGTTTCATATCGACATGAGGAAATCTCTTCTCGTGTCTGAATTGACAGGAGAGGATCCCCCTACATTTTACAATCGATAGATAAAATTCTTCCCTATGTTCTAATTGATGGGAGATATCCTTGCCTCATTTTACAATCGATAGGAGAGAATCTCTCCCCATTTCACAGTCGACAGGAGAGAATCTCTCCCCATTTTCCAGTCAACAGGAGAGAATCTCTCCCCATTTTACAATCGATAAGACAGAATCCCTCCCCATTTTACAATCGACAGGAGAGATCCCTCCCCATTTTACAATCGATAAGAGAGAATCCCTCCCCATTTTACAGTCGATAGGAGAGAATCTCTCCTTATTTTACAATAGACAGGAGAGAATCCCTCCCTATTTTACAGTCGACAGAAGAGAATCCATCCCTATTTTACATTCGACAGGAGAGAACCTCTCCCCATTTTCAGTCAACTGGAGAGAATCCCTCCCCATTTTGCAGTCGATGGGAGAGAATCCCTCCCCATTTTACAGTCGATAGGAGAGAATGAATCAATTCCATTCTACAATCGATAGAAACAAATCCCCTCACATTTTACAATCTACAAGAGACAATCCCTCACCATTTTACAATCGACAGGAGAGAATCTCTCCCCATTTTAAAATCCACTGAAAAGATCATCATCCTCATTTTTCAATCGACAGAAAAACATCCCCTCCCTATTGCACTATAGAAAGGATACAATGTTCCCTCCCTTTTTTTCTTTCTTTTACAGTCGTCGGGAGAGTCCCTTCTTTATCTCGCAATCAGAAGGAGACAACCGCTACACATTTTGCATTTGACAGGGGGGAATCCCTCTCTATTTTACAATCGATAGGAAAGAATAACCCTCCCCCATTTTTTTACAATCGAGAGGAGAGAATCCTCTCCCATTTTATTATCGACAGAAGGGAATCCATTCCCATCTTACAATCGACGGGAGAGAAATCCTCCACATTTTGCAATCGAAAAGAGAGAATCCCTCTATATTTTACATTGGATAACAGAGAACCTTTGTACGTTTTACAATCGATAAACAGAGAGCCCCTCTACATATTATAATCAATAACAGAGAACCCCTCTACATTTTACAATCGATAATGAGAACCCTCCACATTTTACGATCCATAACTGAGAACCCTTTACATTTTACAATCGATAACAGAGAATCCCTCTACATTTTACAATCAATAACAAGAACCCCTCTACATTTTATAATCAATAACAGAGAACCCTCTACATTTTACAATCGAATAACAGAGAAACCCCCTCTACATTTTACAATCGATAACAGAGAACCCCTCTACATTTTATAATCAATAACAGAGAACCCTCTACATTTTACAATCGATAAAGAAACCCCTCTACATTTTACATCGATAACAGAGAACCCCTCTACATTTTACAATCGATAACAGAGAACCCTCTACATTTTACAATCGATAACAGAGAGCCCCTTACATTTTACAATCGATAACAGAGAACCCTCTACATTTTACAATCGATAACAGAGACCCTCTACATTTTACAATCGATAACAGAGACCCTCTACATTTTACAATCGATAACAGAAAAGCCCCTCTACATTTTACAATCGATAACAGAGAACCCTCTACATTTTACGATCGATAACAGAGAACCCTCTACATTTTACAATCGATAACAAGAACCCCTTCATGATTAATTTTAACAACAGAGACATCTAATTACAATGAAAAGGGGCCCCTTACATTTTACAATCGATAAGAGAAACCTCTAATTTTCAGATCGATACAGGAGAATCCCTCTACTGTTTACAATCGATCACAGAGAATCCTACTACTCAACATTTCAATCGAAACAGAGACCTCTTTATTTTACAACTCAGAGCAGACATACACCTCTATGTTTACATAACGGGAGACAATCCCTCTATGTTTACAATCAACAGAGACCAATTTCTCGACACGATTTCAATCACAGAGAGACAATCCCTCTACTGTTTACCATCAACAGGAGACAATCTTCCTCTATGTTTACAATCAAAGGAGACAATCTCTCTACTGTTTACATCGACAGGAGACAATCCTCTCACTGTTTACAATCAACAGGAGACAATCGTCTACTGTTTACATCAACAGAGACAATCCCTACTGTTTACAATCAACAGGAGACAATCCTCTACTGTTTACAATCAACAGGAGACAATCCTCTACTGTTTACAATCACAGGAACAATCTCTCTACTGTTTACAATCAACAGGAGCCACAACCCTCTACTGTTTACAATCAACAGGAGACAATCTCTCTACTGTTTACAATCAAACAGAGAGACAATCCCCCTACTCTTTACAATCGACAGGAGACAATCTCTCTACTGTTTACAATCAACAGGAGACAATCCCTCTACTGTTTATAATCAACAGTAGACAATCTCTCTACTGTTTACAATCAACAGGAGACAATCCCCCTACTGTTTACAATCAACAGGAGACAATCCCTCTACTGTTTACAATCAACAGGAGACAATCTCTCTACTGTTTTACAATCAACAAGAGACAATCCCTCTACTGTTTACAATCGACAAGAGACAATGCCCCTACTGTTTACAATCAAAAGGAGACAATCTCTCTACTGTTTACAATCAACAGGAGAGAACCTCTCTACTGTTTTCAATCGATAAGAGACAATCCCTCCACATTTTACAATCGACAGGAGAGAATCCCTCTACATTTTATTATTGACAGAAGAGAATTCCTCTACATTTTACAATCGACAGAAGAGAATCCTTCTACATTTTATTATCGACAGGAGAGAATCCCTCCACATTTCACAATCGATAGGAGAGAATCCCTCTACATTTTACAATCGACAGGCGAGAATCCCTCCTCATTTTACAATTGACAGGAGAGAATCCTTCCACATTTTACAATTGACAGGAGAGAATCCCTCCACATTTTACAATTGACAGGAGAGAATCCCTCCACATTTTATGATCAACAGAAGAGAATACCTCCCTATTTGCCACTGGACAGGAAAGAACCATTCCATATTTTACACCCCCTTTTTTCACAAGGAGATTGTTTCATATCGACAGGTGAGAGGTATATGGCACTATATGCCTATCTATCGGTTTGCCCGTCTGTCTATCTGTCTGTCTGGTTATGTTTGTTTGTCTGTCTGTAAACAAAAATGTATCAGTGGAATTTTCTTCTGAGTGGACCTTAAATAAATCAAGTAGAAAAAGATTGTTGAGGATTCAAGAATGCACAAGTCAAAGTCACTTTCACATGGACAACAAAATGGAGGGGGGAGGGGGTACGACAATCGAATCTTTTGGGGGATGTGTGTGAACATAATTTCTCAACAAATCTCCAAATATGTACAATTTGTTTGTGATTGTAAGCGTTCACAATATCCTCCACAATTTTCAGATTCTCTCTGTCTCTCTGTCCCTCCCTCTATGTATGCCTCTCTCTCTCTCTCTCTCTCTCTCTCTCTCTCTCTCTCTCTCTCTCTCTCTCTGTCCCCTCCCTCTTTTTTCACATTTCAGAACACTTTATTACTCATGAATATTAGCATTAGGTCCCATTGGAGCTGTCTCACAGCTAGTCCTTGTTACTCAACACACAAACTATAAGAATTAAAGAAAACAAAATGTGAAACAAGTCAAAACATGGGTTGTGATAAAATATTGATTTCATATATATGTCAATAGTGTGATTTTCTTGGTGTCATAATGTGCATCAACAAGAGAAGATTAAAATACATTGGCCATGTGTCACGCAACAAGAACACGGACCTCACGGCAACCATCTTTCAAGGAAAAACAGTGGCAAAAAGGAAGAAAGGCAGACCTCCAATCTCATACATCAAGAACGTAACCAAATTCAATGGCCTAAATATTCAAGAAATTGTCCACAAAAGTCAAGACAGAGCGGCTGGAGAAAGATGGTGGTGACAAATTTTAGGGGTACCGTTTTCCAAAGATAATTTCTCAGTCTGATTTTTTGATAGTTTTCACCGTTGAAAAATGTAAAGCATTAAAAAAAAGAAAGGGGGGGGGGGGGGTCATTCTGAGAGGGAAGCTTACGAAAGTGTTCACTATGTAGGATTCATGAGTGAGTTTGTTTGTGAGCACTTGTTAACAAACGGACATTGCTGGTCTGCAACCATCTTGAATCAGACATCTTTACGATTTCACTGCAGTCAGACGCTGTCTCCACTAATGCAGGTGAGCATCTTACCATGTTTAAACTGGCCAATGTAAAACGTTTGTTAAGACTTATATTCTTCCAACGTTATTGAATATTATGGCTACATATCTAGGTTAGCATATTCGGTTATGTTGTGGCCATTAAAACAGTTCAAATAATATTTCCAAACTTATCCCCTTTGCTGAATTTTGTTCTTGAATTTGTTTAATTTTATGACTTATCTTCCTCTCTTAAAGCACCTGACCATGTTTCAAGCATGCCTTCCAGTTCTTCTCCAATTCCTCTCCTGTCCTCTCTCAAATTGAGCTTTAGAAGCAGTTCGTTTTGTAGCCTTCAAAACACAACAGCACTTTTACGAGATCAGGACTAGTTTGTAAGTTATCTTTGAAAGACAGCAAGTCTTCCATTGGCCTTACCACAAATGATGGAATCTGCACATGTTGCATCAGATTTTCACCCTAATATTTCTGATAAATTTGATTGCAATATGAATCAAAGCGACTGCAAAAGTTTAAGCATATACGAACCAGAAAAACACGAAAGTAGAATTAAATACCTTTTATACATATACATAAAAGAAAAAAAACGAAGACAGGCGCAAATGTTCGTCCAAATGGACTTTGTCAGGCGTATACAAAAAGACAGAACAGAAAAATATACAACACTTAGCACACACAAAATAGAAAACGCCCCAAGCATATAATCCAGCAGGAGAAAATAGCCTGTATTTTCAACAGATATATTAGATACGCGTTCTTTTTCTATTTTTGTGTTTTTGTGAATTTATTGCATTTGTATTTAACCTATCCATTCCACCCATAATCTACTCCAACAGAAACAGCAGTAAGCGGATCAGATAGGATATCTTAAAGAAATAAGACCAGTGTATGTGTACTTGTAGACTTGGGACATTTTTTGCATCATGACTACATTCACATTGCACTATAAATTAAGCGTTCAGTCCTAACATCAAATCTCAGGATTCAAACCGATTTCCTTTTGGCACTGAAAAAAGTCTTATCTGGTCCCCTCTTTTTCCATTGCTGAACACAACGGTAAAACCTACTCGATCACAAAACAATGCCGGATATTAACATGGTTTAGGATCATGAGACCACTACATCTCATGATGAAAAAATAGAGGTTGTCTCATAGCCCTCTGTGGGTAAGCGGTAGGAAGTGTACTTTTAGTTGGGGTTGTCATTGTCAAGACAGTGTCCATCTCTTCTGTCTTGCTGCATAACCCTTTTATACCAAGGATAGACACTCATTCACAGTTGGGTGGACTGGAGGTTGCGTGCACACGTTTTTCTCATTTCATATCGACCCCACGCAAAACATTCAGATTTTCACAATGTAGTTACACCCTCTGGAAAACTTCTCTGCCCCTTTCCCAGTATTTCAACACTTGAAATCGTGAAATAACTTACCTGATCAATGGGACTGGGCTCAACTGTCTGCCCTCGAAGAAGGAATGAATAAACACGCTTTGAGCTAACATGTCATGAACGTATTGGAATTAATTTCCGAATGCCAAGGCATGAGAGTATGTTCATTGATGAAGATCCCAGCTTTGATTCCCTGTTTGAACAATCGTGTTAACAACTTGCCTTGAGTTGACAGGTTGTGAAAATGTTGGATATGATTTTCGAGTGCCAAGACATCAGAATATCTTCACTGGACAAATGTCCTGACTTCGATTCCCGCTTTGAATAGTCCTGTTGACATTTGTTTCTTCTCTGCAGATTTGAAAGAACTGGGCATCTGATATCACTTCCCTCTCCGTGGACACTCAGCCATGACCACGGTGCTTTTCTGACATGATGCTCGGTCTTGCTTGATCTCTGATCACTGGCTTCCTCTAATGGGTCACATCTGATGTTGTCCTGCTTCTGGTCACCACTCAGCGCCTCTATAAGGACATGGTATGTACAAGTGCTATATTTACTGTATTTTGTTTCATTCCTACCAGTTATGATTTTACCTTAGACATTCACTTTTAGGACAGCCTTACGTGAAGCACTAAGGCAAAGTTGTTTTTTTAAGTCTAAGTATATGACATCGACTGTATCATCCAAAGTATCTGTAAAATCCTCCATAGCTTCTAGCGACTGAGCTATGCAAGACGTTTTCTTTGTGAAACAATTCAGGCATTTTATAAATAGTTTATTGTCTTATGGATATACTTTCTATTCAAGATACCAGACTGTGGTATCCAGGGTATGATTCTTCTTTTTCTTTTAAGATAGCTGTTACATCAGCTGTCTTCCAGTCACTTTGATGGACTGCACTACACCATGTGTCAGTTGAACAGCTTACCAGAGAATTGACACAACTTTTGAAAGACTAGTTAATAAGGGAAACGAAAGTCTATTAGAACGACGCCAGATTGTCTCCAACACTAAACTGGTAGGCTGGCGTGACTAGTGTATAGTATGGCTTGAATTTGGGTCACGAAGTTGCGGGTTTTGGTTGTCTTCAGGTTTGATAAAAATGAAGTACAAAAATAAAAAAATACTATGAAATGTCCCTTGAAAAAAGAGAAAAAAAAAGTAGTGAGGAATGTACAACCTTGCACTAACAGGAAAAGGACAGGATTATGAAACAGCCTTGCCTTTTCTCTTTAGAAACTCTTTCAAAAAAAAAAAAGAATGTAGACAAAGAGCTGCTAAAAATGAAAACTGTTTACAGTGCAGCATAACAGTGTTCATACGAATTAAGGACATCTGATAGGATAATTGGCTAATTGAAATGATTTCATCATGACAAAAAGGAAAAGGTTGTGTTGTGTGTTTAAACCGAATTTAAAATGATATGCATGCTACAAAATAAAAAGTTACATATGAATAGGTAAACAAACAACAGAATCATCGATTTTGTTACGTTGATAATTTAGATCTTCATCATCATCATCACATGATGATGCCTTTGATCTTACGCATGTAATTTTAAATGGTTCAGATATGTGAAAGATTGTGCATCAGTATTTTAGAATTGGGAGAGGTAAGTTGGAAGGAAACGGCATAACACCGGGAAAGCATAAAATTATATATCCTGGTGGGGACACAATGGAAAGGTACAGGCATCATAATGGACAATGACATGTGAAAGTCTATCAAAGTATATTGGTCTATAGTAGACCGTGTTTTATTAGTCAGATTGGATGGCAAGAAATTTGATATCATCAACATCCAAGTATACACACCAAGATCAGCCAGTACTGGGGAAGAAATTGACAACTTCTACGTAGAATTAGAGACAGCCAGGGCTTAATGTAAATCACAGAAAATTAGAATCATAATGGGAAATTGTAATGCTAAAATGGGAAAGGAAAAAGTAGATGACATAAATGGTTTCTCACAGTCTTCGTCCACGAAATGAAAGGGGGGAGAAACTTGAGTGGGCACAAGTAAATGAATTCACTTGGTTATAGCAACATAACATGGCTGAATCTAGGAGACAGCACAAAAAATCAAACTAAATACATCCTGACAAATAAGATATTTAGAAATTCTTTACTGATAGCAAACAAAAACACTGCAAGCACAGACTGCAACAGTGACCATAATCCTGTAATGGGAATTTATAGGCTGAAACTAAAGAGAAGAAAACCGAACAAACATAGTATCAACTAAATATTGGACCCCAAAAGACAGATGAATCAATTCATGCAAAATTTGCGGTATATGATCAAAACAATTTAGTAATCTGGAAGACGTCGGAGACAATGAGGGACAATGGACAAATTTGAAAAACTCGATAAATGAAGCTTGTGAATAAATCCCCAGACCAGAAAGGAAAGCAAAGAAGAACTGGATGACAAAGGAAATTTAAGTCTTGATGGGTAAACAAAGAGGGGTACAGGGAAAAGAGGAAGAATACAAAAAGATAGATAAAATCAGGAATAAGTGCAATGAAGCTAAAGAAGTTTGGCTAGAAACAAGGTGTAAAGAAATAGAAGACCTACACAGAACAGACCCTTAGTTCATGTAAGAAACATTGAAGAAATTACCCACAGGAAAAGAAATGCACATCAACTGGTTGCTTAAAATCAACAAATGGTACGTTTATTATGAAAAAAATACAGGTGGGGAGAGTACATTGGAAACCTTTTTGACGAGGATAGAAAGGAGGAACACATAAGAAAGAACGTTCGTTGAAGGACCACCAATAATAAAATTCGAAGTTACAGCAGCGTTGAAAAAGATGAAAGACGAATAGCCTCAGGACCAGAAAATATTACTGTAGAAATGATTGAGGCTCTAGAAGAAATTGGTATTGAAATGATAATAATCCTCCCAAATGAAATTTATGACACTGGAAAAAAATCCTAAAGATATGTTGAAATCAAATGTCATTGCACTTCCAAAAATCGGAAGCTATAGAATACGAACTCCATTGTACTATCAGCTTGATAAGTTATATGACAGAGATTCTTTGAGTTTAATCTGAGCAAAACAGATAAGGATTAGAGTGAACGTGTGATTGTGAAGGAAGATGTATGCATTACACCTATCATATTGAGTCTTTCTAGTTGGTTGATCAATTCTTCATGTTTTACCTGATCGAAAGCCTTTGTATAATCAACAAAGCATAAATATAAATCCTTATTCATCTCGATTGACCTCTCTATGACAGTTCTTAAGGTGTATAAGGCATTAACAGTTCCTTTCCCTCCCACAATTCCACACTGTTCTTCTGCTATTTCTCGTTTGATTCTATTCCTTGAGAATCATGGTTATTCTTAATGGGAGTTTTGTTACAAGCTGATTGTGCGATGGAGTTCGCATTCTGTGGCTTCCTGTCTCTTTGTGCAATGAAAATTGATTTTGACATATCTTTGGGGATTTTTCCAGTGCCATAAATTTCATTTAGGAGGACTGTTATTTTTTTAAATACCAAATTTTTCCAGGGCTTCAATCATCTCTGTAGTAATGTTGTCTGGTCCTGGGACTTTTCGTGGTTTTATCTTTTTCAATGCTGCTCTAACTTCATCTTTCATTATGGGTGGTCCTTCAACGTTCTTTCTTATAATGTGTACTTCGTTTCTGTCATCTTCAAAAAGGTCTTTAATGTACTCTCCCCATCTGTCTAATATTTTGTCTTTTTCCATGATAAGCGTACCATCTTTCGATTTTAAGCAACCAGTTGATGTGCATGTATTTTTCCTTG
Source organism: Monoplex corrugatus (assembly GCA_030674185.1). NCBI lineage: Eukaryota > Metazoa > Mollusca > Gastropoda > Littorinimorpha > Ranellidae > Monoplex > Monoplex corrugatus. Next base: position 19,543,311 of record CM060306.1, on the reverse strand, counting down.
TGGACAATTTCTTCAATTCTTCTGTACACACCCTGAGGATCTGTTTTGTGTCGGTCTTCTATTTCTTTGCATTTTGTTTTCAGCCAACCTTCTTTAGCTTCATTGCACCTATCCCTAATTTCTTTGTTCATTTCCTGTATGTCTCCTTGTTTCTCTTTGCCTTCCTCTGTTCCTCCATCAAGCCTAGAATTTCTTTGTCGTCCAGTTTTTTGCTTTTCTATCTATTTAGGGATTTCTTCATAAGCTTCATTTATCGATTTCTCAACTTTGTCCATTGTTCCTCACTGTCTCCAACGTCTCCCAGAGCACTGGATTTGTTTTGAATATGTACTTTAATTTTTTTTACGTATCACTTCATCTGTCTTTAAGAGTCCAAGAATTAGTTTGTTGTTGCTTTTGGTCTGTTTCCTTTTCCTTAATTTCAACCTAAATCTTCCCACTAAAGGATTGTGGTCACTGTTGCAGTCTGCGCCTGGTAGTGTTTTTGCTGTCAATAAAGAATTTCTAAATCTTTTATTGATCAGGATGTAGTCAATCTGATTTTTGGTATTATCTCCTGGACTCGTCCAAGTCCATTTTCTTCCATTAGGCTGCTCAAAGCAGGCGTTTCCTACTATGAACCCATTCATCTGTGCCCATTCTACAAGTTTGCCTCCCCTTTCGTTTTGTGTACAGAGGCCATGAGGTCCAGCTATATCCTCCCCCATATTCTGTCCCACTTTAGCATTAAAATCTCCCATAATTATTGTAACTTCTTGTAATTTACACTGGGCCTTGGCAGTCTCTAATACTTCGTAGAAGTTGTTAATTTCTTCCTGAGTACTTGCGGATGTTGGTGCATACACCTGAATGATGATATCAAATGGCCTGCCACCCAGTTTAACCAGCAAAACTCTGTTGGACACAGCCCTGTATCCCCTAACTCCTTTTGATTTGTCCCTGTCCATTACGATGCCTACTCCTCTTTCAGGTGAGCTTCCACCAGAATATATTACTGTATGCTCTCCTGGTGTTATCATGCCTGCCCCCTTCCATCTCACTTTCCTTAGTCCTAAAATACTTATGTTAAGCCTTTCCATTTCCATTTTGATATTCGTCTAATTTACCTTTTTGCAACAGTATTCTAACGCTCCATGTTGCAATTTTATTTTTTTGTCCATAGGAGCCCCTATTTACGTTGTTACACACAGAAAATGAAAAAGACCTACACAATCTTGTGATTATAACAGAAATAGAAAGCAAATATAAAGAGCTGAAGCTAAATAGCAAGAAGAATGTGATCATGGTAATCAGTTAAAAAAAAAAGAAATCGCATGCAAAATAACAGCAAATAGCACAAGATAAGTGCAAATATCTGGAAGATGCCATTTCACCAGAAGACAGATGCAAATCAGAAATAGCTAGCTGAATCAGCCAAGCTAAAACAGCATTCAAAAAGATGAAAAAGCGTTCTTATCAGCAAATGCCTATCACTTAACATCAGGAAGAGAGTTCCTGGGTGTTATTTAGAATTAATACTATTGTACAGTTGTGTGGACAGTCAACACGCAAATTCAGAACAAGATTAAAGCAACTAAAATGTAGTTTCTAAGAAGAAAGTTCCATGGACAATAAAGAAAACAAATTGGTCTTGAAGGAGACAGACACAAGAGAACTTAAATAAAGATCAGGAAAATGCAAGTCACATTTTTATGACACTTTATGTGGCAAGAGAAATCAGAGCACCTGGTCACGGCAGGGAAGCTGGAGGGAAAGAGCGCCAGGTAGACCCAGGGAGAAAATATTGGACGGACTTGAAGAAAGAGTTGCTGAGGATAGACAGGGTGGGAGATGTACTTGCAGCGAGAGGGATAGATCCTTGTGGAGGGCTCTGATCGCCACGCCACGCCGGGCAGGGCACATGATGATGTACACACACACACCAAACGCGTGTGCATGCGTATTAGCATTATTAATTGATTACAAAGTACTCTTAGTCTTTTATCAAAATAGGCTTACATTGTCGCTAGTTCGTATTGATAATTATAATTGTCAATGTCTATTCTACAGATGAAACAGTGAGGAGGCTTGGACGAGCTGGCCACTCATCAGACAGACACAGGCAGGCAGGCAGATATCTTGGATGACAACACGCGTCAGACACACAACACTGATGTCTGATGAACCATCTGGTCCTTGAACTCCAGGACATACAACTTGACGAAGAAGGTGGTCAGACTTCAGTTCAACGATCCATCCGCTTCCTATTGTCTTGCTGTTTCAAGTGAGCTCAGTGAAAACATACACGTTGGTGAGAAAAAAGTTTTGAATGATGTATTACATTAATAATTCACATCTTTCCTGCGAAGAAAATTGTTGTAAAGCTTACAGTCAGCTAAAGAGGTTAAGTTCTTGAGACACAAAAATGTAATTCTCTGCTGTGGATGGTTGATATGGATTCTTTACTGATTGATTGATGTCTGGCACATGGAATGTACCATTGATTTCATAATAGGTGGGTTCATTTGAGTAAATGATAAACTGGTGTTTTATCTTTCTGATTCAGGAGATGAGCATGGCGTCCTCTCCCTTTCCTTTGCCCTCTCTACCTCCCCCTCCTCATCCCTTCCCCCTTCCTTCAGTCTTCTGTCTTCTTCTTTTCGTAAGACAGCATCAACTGGCTATGAGGAGCCAGCCAAGACAAGCCAACCAGCCAGGGGGAGAAGCAAGTCAGCCAACCAGGAGGAACCAACCAGAAGCCATCCAACCAGCCATCCAGGAGAATCCAGCCAGTCAGTAGAAGCCAGCCAACCAGGTGAAGCCCGTCAGTCAGCCAGCCAGGAGGGGTCAGCCAACAGGAGCCAGGTGCTCGGGGATTCCCACTTCTGCGATGGCTGTCTGTTTGGTGAAGGGCAGAGCAAATGGAGATCCTGGTGTGGAATGTTACGGGGAAGTGGGATGGGAATCTTCAGAACACTCTGGACAAGTCTTGTGGCTATGGGATAGGCGACATGGACGCATGTCAAGTATTTCGGTTGCAGATTTGGCTGGGGTGTTCTGTTGACAACCTGAAAGCTATCTCCGGCTTCCCGAGACCGGTCCCAGGTGATCCTCTCTGTCTGGATCCTTCAGGCAACCTCGTAGAGGCAGGGGTCTCAGCCAGGCATAAAAAGCCAACCAGAAGAAGCCATCCATTCAACCAACCAGCCATGATGAAACAGCCAACCAACCAGCCAGGAGGAACCAGGCAACCAACCAGCTGGCTAGGAGGCAACCAGCCAGCCAGTAGGAATCAGTCAGAAGAGCCATCCAGGATGAATCGGCCAGGAGGAACCAGCCAAGAAGAACCAGCCAATCAGCCAGCTAAAAGAAAACAGCCCAAAGGAGCCAGCCAACCAGCCAGCTCAGTGGAACCAGCCAACCAGACAGCCAACCCAACAGTCAGGAGAAACCAGCTAGAAGGAACCAGTCAGTGAGTCAGCCAGTCAGTCAGGAGTCAGTCAGCCAGTCAGGAGGATCGAGCAGCCAGGAAGATCTAGAGGAATTCCTTTCGATTAGTCTCTTTCTCCATCATTCTATCCCTTTCTTGGCATTGCTATCCCAGCCGGCCTGTGTCCAGTGTCAACTGTGGTGGGAGCTGTCGGTGCTGGTACTTTGCTCAACTCATCATTGCCTTCTGGAGAGGTATGTTTTTTAGTGTACAGTTGAAATGTATTAATACTCACTACAGGTTAAATGCAAATATCAGTGAAAACATGATGGCACACAATTAACATCATAACAAACCCAAGCTGTGTCATTTTGTAGATCACAGCATTCTTGCCAAAGCTAGAATGATCCCTTGTGTATGAATGTGGTTCTTGTGGGTTTTCATCTCTTTCCTTCTTAAGCTCAAGTGGGAGTTATTCATCTTGTGATTTTGTAATGACGTCAGTTTAAAACGGGGCAGAAATGATAATAACAATGATAAAAAAGGTAACATTGTTCCTTTCCATGGAACCTGTACCCTAAACTTTCAACTGTCCAAAAGTGAGTTGGGGAATGAAAATACACTCACATTTGGAAACTTTTTTTTCTTTTAGGAAGCTTGAAATGTTAATGAATTTTAGGCCAACAACCCCTTTCATGGAGGAAATCACAAGATACACATTTCTGTTCAACATACAATTAATTAACACACTTCAATGTATATACATGGGAATATTCGTAAAGCACTAATGTAGAAAAGGACAGCTGTTGTTTCAAAGTCGTACGTTAAAAATGCTTCTCTATTTTAAAAGCAGTGACCAAAAACATCGCGAAGTTCACTATGGTTCCCACAGAGTCGTCCAACATTTTTCTAATAAAAACTCATTATTAGTTATCGCTTTCAGTATCATCTAAATGATAAGATTGACCTAATTGTAAAGAGTGTATTCAAACTGGATATATATGTCATTTTCTTGCACATTTGGACAAAGTGGACATGAAATGTTGACAGTCGTAGGCACAAAGTGGTATCTTTCTCAGTGTACTTAAAATAGCTTTAGTACTTTTCTGCATCTTTCAGGCAACCTCGTGGTGGCAGGGATCTCAGCCAGCAATGAGAAACCAGCCAAAGAAGCCAGTCAACCAACCAGCCAGGAGGAGCAAGGCAAACAGCCAGCCAGGAAGAACCAGCCAGGTGGAACAGCCAACCAGTCAGCTGTAGGAGCCAGCCAGGACGAATCAGTCAGGAGGAACCATCTAGGAGGAGCCAGCCAGCCAGGAGGAACAAACCAGCCAAGAGGAGCCAGCAAGCCAGCCAGCTAAAAATTATCAGCCAAGAAGAGCCAGCCAACCAGCCAACCAGGAGGATCCAGCTAAATACATGTAAGAATTTACTAATTCCAAATTGCTCCCATTAAAATTCCCATTTTTCATTAAATAAAAATAATAACAACCTTCCGAAAAACTGTTCTTTTAGGCTTAACTGAATTTACTGTCAATCGTAGCCACTTTTTTTTCGTTGAAGGATGTTAAGTCGATGCTGAAGACCTAACGCAGTTGATGCCTTCAGTGACATCTAAAGAGTAAGATCATCTACAAAAAAGCATGAGAAAAAATTCAATGAAAACATTACTGCACACTATTGATATTATAATATCCCAAGCTGTGCCATTTTGTAGATCACAGCATTCAGGCCAAAGCTAAAATAATCCCTTGTGTATGCGTGTGGTTCTTGTGGGATTATCTTTTTCCTCTCTAAAGCTCAAGTGTGAGTTATTCATCTTGTGATTTTGTAATGACCTGTCAGTGTGAAACGGAGCAGAAATGATAACAATGAAAAAAAAAGGTAACATTGTCCCTTTCCATGGAACCGGTACCCTGTACCCTTAATTTTCAACTGTCCAAAAGTGAGTTGGAGGATAAAGACACACTCATATTTAGAAACATTTTTTTTTCTTTTCGGAAACTCGAAATGTTAATGAATTTAGGCCAACAACCCTTTCATGAAGGAAATCACAAGACACACATTTCTGTTCAACATACAACTATTTACACACTTCAATGTATATACAGGGGAATGTTCCTAAACTACTAATGTAGAAAAGAACAGCTGTTGTTTCAAAGTTTTACGTTAAAAATACTTCTTTTATTTTTAAGGCAGTGACCAAAAACATTGCGAAGTTCACTATGGTTTCTGCAGAGTCGTCCAGCATTTATCTAATGAAAAATATTATGAGTTATCGCCTTCAGTAACATCTAAATAAGATTGTCTGACCTAAGTGTACAGAGAGTATTCAAACTGAAAATGTCTGTCCTTTTCTTGCACTTTAGAACAAAGTGGAACTGAAATGTTGACCTCATAGTGGCAGGGATTTCAGCCAGCAATGAGAAACCAGCCAGAAGAAGCCAGCCAACCAACCAGCCAGGAGGATCAAGGCAAACAGCCAGCCAGGAGGAGCCAGCCAACCAACCAGCCAGGAGGAACCAGCCAGATGTAACCAGCCAACCAGCCAGCCAAGAGGAATCGGTCAGGAGAAACCATCTAGGAGGAGCCAGTCAGCCAGCCAGCCAGGAGGAACCAACCAAGAAGAGCCAGCCAACCAGCCAACCAGGAGGAACCAGCCATTTACATGTAAGAATTTTCTTACTTCCAAATTACTGCCATTAAAATCCCATTTTTCATTTAAAAGAGAAAAAAAAATCCTCCGAAAAACTGTTCTTTTAGGCTTAACTAAATCTACTGTCAATTGTAGCCACTTTTTTTTCGTTGAAGGATGTTAGGTCGATGTCGAAGACCTAACGCAGTTGCTGCCTTCAGTGATATCTAAAGAGTAAGATCATCTACAAAAAGCATGAGAAAATGCTCAATGAAAACATTACGGCACACTATTGACATCATAATATCCCAAGCTGTGCCATTTTGTAGATCACAGTATTCAGGCCAAAGTTAGAATGATCCCTTGTACATGCGTGTGGTTCTTGTGGGATTATCTTTTTCCTCTCTAAAGCGCAAGTGGGAGTTATTCATCTTGTGATTTTTTAGTGACCTGTCTGTGTGAAACGGGACAGAAATGATAAGTATGATAAAAATGGAAACATTGTCCCTTTCTATGGAACCAGTACCCTGTATCCTTAACTTTCAACTGTCCAAAAGTGAGTTGGGGGATGAAGACGCATTCGCATTTTTTACATTTTTTTTTCTTTTCGGAAACTCGAAATGTTAATGAATTTAGGCCAACAACCCCTTTCATGGAGGAAATCATAAGACACACATTTCTGTTCAGCATACAATTAATAACACACTTCAGTGTATATACATGGGAATATTCCTAAACTACTAATGTAGAAAAGGACAGCTGTTGTTTCACAGTTGTACGTTCAAAATACTTCTCTTATTTTAAAAGCAGTGACCAAAAACATCGCGAAGTTCACTATGGTTCCCGCAGAGTCGTCCGGCATTTTTCTAATAAAAACTCATTATTAGTTATCGCCTTCAGTAACATCTAAACGATAAGATTGTCTGACCTAATTGTACAGAGTATTCAAACTGAAAATGTATGTCGCTTTCTTGCACATTTGGACAAAGTGGACATGAAATGTTGACAGTCGTAGGCACAAAGTGGTATCTTTCTCAGTGTACTTAAAATAGCTTTAGTACTTTTCTGCATCTTTCAGGCAACGTCATAGTGGCAGGGATCTCAGCCAGCAATGAGAAACCAGCCAGAAGAAGCCAGCCAACCAACCAGCCAGGAGGATCAAGGCAAACAGCCAGCCAGGAGGAGACGGCCAGGTGTAACCAGCCAACCAGCCAGCCTGGAGGAATCGGTCAGGAGGAACCATCCAGGAGGAACCAGCTAAGAAGAGCCAGCCAACCAGCCAACCAGGAGGAACCAGCCATATACATGTAAGAATTTTCTTACTTCCAAATTACTGCCATTAAAATCCCATTTTTCATTTAAAAGAGGAAAAAAATCCTCCGAAAAACTGTTCTTTTAGGCTTAACTAAATCTACTGTCAATCGTAGCCACATTTTTTTCGTTGAAGGATGTTAGGTCGATGTTGAAGACCTAAAGCAGTTGATGCCTTTAGTGATATCTAAAGAGTAAGATCATCTACAAAAAGCATGAGAAAAGCTCAATGAAAATATTACGGCACACTATTGACATTATAATATCCCAAGCAGTGCCATTTTGTAGATCACAGTATTCAGGCCAAAGCTAGAATGATCCCTTGTATATGCGTGTGGTTCTTGTGGGATTATCTTTTTCCTTTCTAAAGCTCAAGTGTGAGTTATTCATCTTGTGAATTGTAGTGACCTGTCTGTGTGAAACGGGACAGAAATGATAATAATAATGATAAGAAGATAACATTGTCCCATTCCATGGAACCAGTTCCCTGTACCCTTATCTTTAACTGTCCAAAAGTGAGTTGGGGGATGATGATGCACTCACGTTTAGAAACAAAGTTTTTTTTTCGGAAACTCAGAATGTCAATGAACTTAGGCCAATGACTCCTTTCATGGAGGAAATCATAAGACACACATTTCTGTTCAACATACAATTAGTTAACATACTTCAATATACATAGATGTGAATATTCGTAAATTACTAATGTAGAAAAGGACAGCTGTTGTTTCCAAGTCGTACGTTCAAAATACTTATTTTAAAGCAGTGACCAAAAACATCCCGAAATTTACTATCGTTCCCACAGTCATCCGTCATTTTTCTAATAAAAAGATCTCAGTTGTCGCCTTCAGTAACATCTAAATAATCACATTGTCTGACCTAATTGTACAGAGAGTATTCAAACTTGGACAAACTGGACATGAAGTGTTGACAGTGGTGTCTGTGAACATTTAACGGGGACACACCCATCCTAAACTGTGCCAGAGATTTCTCAACATCTTCAAATAAAGTATTTCAATATACTTTGCTCTTGCAAATACAGGCTGAAATTTGCCATATAGTGAAGAACGTGCACTGGTATCTAAGTGGTTACGCCAGCTATGACAGAAACTGCTGCGTAATCTTTCTTTCAATTCTTTACTGAAACATTTATACATTGTAGTCGCTACACCCAAAAAGTCAAACTTCTTCAAAACTATTTTCACATAAAACTTTGTTTTTTATATCTTGGACAGCCAAGTTCCATGACCTTTTTCATGCATAGTGAATAACATTTTATATTCTTTTTTTTTGAATACCTAGACCCTGGCTGTTTCAGTAGTCGAAACCAATAGTTAATACATCTAGATAGCAGTAATAACAGTTATTTAGAGAGGAAAACGTCCCAATTCTCCGAACACCATGCTGTTTATTGTTGTGTTTCTTATGTGTAAAAATCTCGTGAAAGCATATATATGTACCTGTTCAGGTTGATAATTCTCTCATAACCCCAAGTTCCTGCACCATAAAGTAGTAACAGAACAACCTGAGCATCAAACAATTAAAAGAATATGTCTAGTGAATTACATTTAATCTTTCTCAGCGTAGTTAAAATAGCTTTAACCCTTTCTGGAACTTTCAGGCAACCTCGTAGTGGTAGTGTGTCTCCAGAATCTTCTGACAACCTCGTTGTGTCAGCCAGCAAAATAAGCCACAGAAGAAACCAGCGAACCAACCAGGCAAGACGAGCAAAGCAAACAGCTCAGCCAGTCAGGAGGAATCAGCCATCCATGAGGAGTCAGCCAGGAGGAGCCAGCCAGCCAGAAGAATCAGCCAGCCAGGAAGAACCAGCCAGCCAGCCAGCCAGCCAGAAGGATCCAGCCAGCAAGCTAGCCAGGAGGAACCAGCCAGGAGGAACCAGCCAGGAGGAATCAATCAGGAGGAGCCAGTCAGGAGGAATTAATCAAGAGGAGCCAACCAAGAAGAGCCAGCCAACCACCCAGCTAGGAGAAACCAGTTAAATACCTGTAAGAATTTACCTTTTCCAAATTACTGCCATTAAAATCCCATTTTTCTTTTGAATCAAGAAAACCACCCTTTTCAAAGACTATTTTTTTCGACTGAACTAAATTTACTGTCAATCGTAGCCTCTTTTTTTTCTCGTTGAAGGATGTTAAGTTGATGTTGAAGACCTAGCGCGGTTGAAGCCTTCAGTGACATCTAAAGAGTAAGATCATCTACAAAAAGCATGCGTAAAAGTTCTATTGCATCTGAAGTGAACGTAACACCATGTTTTCCGCTTAGAATAATTATCTTTGCAAGTTCATTGATCAGCAGAGAAAACAGGATAGGACTTTCAATGCAACCTTGCCTTAGGTCTTGAAGGCAGTCAAAGAAATGGTAATATCCATTTTACTATAACATAATACTTTAACTGTTGCGTACAGTGCTTGGATAACTTTGAACATCTTCCCTTGATACCCATTCGTAATACTACAGACCATTAAACGTTCTATTCAAAGTGTCATATGCTTTTTTAAAATCTATAAAGGCAATGTCGAGTTCTTCTTTCCTATTTCTAAATAAATATTTTTCAATTAGTGTTTGTAAAGTGAATATATAATCCATTGTAGAGCGACCCTTCCTGAATGCTGCATGAGCTATTGTGAGAGAGCTTAAGAAACGGGTGTTTTCTTCCTTCAAGTTTGTATATAAGCCATACCTCCAGTTTGATGTTAATCACGCTAATATGAAGGTGGTGCTATATGTAACTGCATCAAAATAAGATCCATTGAAATGTACATCAAAATGAGATCCATTGAAATATGCAACTACATAAACAATTCAAATTAAGGTGGATTACTGACAGAATGAAATATGAGAGAAGGAACGCACCATTGATTTCATATGCTGATTTATTTGATGGATTTATGTGAGTAAATGACAAATTGATGTTTTATCTTTCTGTTTCAGGAAATGGACATGGTGCCTTCTCCCTCCCCTCTGCCCTCATTCCCTGCACCCCTCCTCATCCCTTCTCCCTACCGTTGTTTCCGTAGGATCTTTCTTGGAAGTTTGATTATGCTTCAATCTTGTACATCCCCCTCTTTGTGGGAAGGGTAACCACAATCATATTGGCTTCTGTTGGCTTGTGAATTTGTCATTTCATCCAGTTCTTCAGGATTTTGACAGAGTTGTGTGTGAACTCAGGCACAGGTCAAATGGTCAGCTGACTTGTCAGCTTCTGCTCATGCGTATCGAGTGCTTACGTCTCATCACGGCATCGATCTGCTACCCTCTGTCTCCTGTCTTTCTTCTAGATTTTCCTGGCTGTTTGATCCTCCTGACTGGCTGACTGAATCCTCCTAGCTGAGTGACTGACTGGTTCCTTCTGGTTGGTTGCTCCTGACTGTTCCTCCTGGCTGTCTGGTTGGATGGTTCCTCCTGACTGGCTCTTCCTGGCAGTTTGGTTGGTTGGCTCTTCCTGACTGGCTCCTCCTGGCTGGCTGGTTGGCTGGCTCCACTTGGTTGGTTCCTCCTAGCTGGCTGGTTGGCTGGCTCCTCTTGGCTGGTTCCTCCTGATTGGCTGGTTTGCTGGCTCTTGGCTGGTTCCTCCTGGCTGGCTGGCTGGTTGGCTGGCTCCTCTTCGCTGGTTCCTACTGGCTGGCACCTCCTGGCCAGCCAGCCAGGAGGACAAGCAAGTCAGCCAACCAGCAGGAATCAATCAGGAGCCATCCAACAAGCCATCCAGGAGAATCCAGCCAGTCAGTAGAAGCCAGGCAGTTCGACAGCCAGGAGGGGTCAGCCAACAGGAGGCAGGTGCTCCGGGGATTCCCACTTCTGCGATGGCTGTCTGTTTGGTGAAGGTCAGAGCAAATGGAGATCCTGGTGTGGAATGTTACGGGGAAGTGGGATGGGAATCTTCAGAACACTCTGGACAAGTCTTGTGGCTATGGGATAGGTGACATGGACGCATGTCAAGTATTTCGGCTGCAGATTTGGCTGGGGTATTCTGTTGACAACCTGAAAGCTATCTCCGGCATTCCCAAGACCGGTCCCAGGTGATCCTCTCTGTCTGGATCCTTCAGGCAACCTCGTAGAGGCAGGGGTCTCAGCCAGGCATGAGAAGCTAGCAGAGAAACCACCCAGGAACAGCAGATGAAACAGCCAACCTTCCAGCCAGAGGAACTAGCAACATGCCAGCTGAAGGAACCAGCCATAAGGGCCAGCCAACCAGCCAGCCAGAGGAACCAGCCAAGAGGAGAGCCAATTAGCCACCCCAGCCTGGAGGAACCAGCCAAGAGGAGCCAGCCAACCAGTCCAGCCAGCCAGGAGGAACCAGCCAAGAGCCAGCAAACCAGCCAACAGGAGGTACCAGCCAAGAGGAGCCAGCCAACCAGCCAGCTAGGAGGAACCAACCAAGTGGAGTCAGCCAACCAGCCAGCCACTAGGAGCCAGTCAGGAAGAGCTGATCAACCAAACTGCCAGGAAGAGCCAGTCAGGAGGAACCATCCAACCAGACAGCCAGGAGGAACAATCAGGAGCAACCAGCCAGAAGGAACCAGTCAGTCACTCAGCCAGGAGCAGTCAGTCAGCCAGTCAGGAGGATCAAGCAGCCAGGAAGATGTAGAAGAAAGACAGGAGACAGGGGAAGCAGATCGGTGCAGTGATGAGGCATAAGCACTCAATACACATGCATAAAGCTGACAAGTCAGCTGACCATTTCTGTTAGTCCCTTCCTCCATATTCTGTCCCTTTCTTGGCATTGCCATCCCAACCGGCCTGAGTCCATGTCAACTGGGATGTGAGCTGTCAGTGCTGGGACTTCGCTCAACTCTACTTTGCCTTCTGGAGAGGTATGTTTATTAGTATACATGTACACTTGAAATGTATTAATACTCACTGCAGGCTAAATATAAATATCAGTGAAAACATGATGGCACACAAAAAACATAACAACCCAAGCTGTGTCATTTTGTAGATCACAGCATTCTTGCCAAAGCTAGAATGATCCATTGTGTATGAATGTGGTTCTTGTAGGATTTCATCCTTTCCTTCTTAAGCTCAAGTGGGAGTTATTTATCTTGTGATTTTGTAATGACCTGTCAGTTTAAAACGAGGCAGAAATAGATAATAACAATGATAAAAAAGGTAATATTGTCCATTTCCATGGAACCAGTACCCTGTACCTTTAACTTTCAACTGTCTAAAAGTGAGTTGGGGAATGAAGATACATCACATTTGGAAAATTGTTTTTTTCTTTTCGGAAGCTTGAAATATAAATGAATTTTAGGCCAACAACCCCTTTCATGGAGGAAATCACAAGACACACAATTCTATTCAACATATGATTAATTAACACACTTCAATGTATATACATGGGACTATTCGTAAAGTACTAATGTAGAAAAGGACAGCTGTTGTTTCAAAGTCGTACGTTAAAAATACTTTCCTATTTTAAAGGCAGTGACCAAAAACATCGCGAAGTTCACTATGGTTCCCACAGAGTCGTCCGACATTTTTTCTAATAAAAAAAAAACAGATTAGTTATCACTTTCAGTAACATCTAAACGATAAGATTGACCTAATTGTACATAGTGTATTCAAACTGAAAATGTATGTAATTTTCTTGCACATTTGTACACAATGGACATGAAATGTTGACAGTCGTAGGCACAAAGTGGTATCTTTCTCATGTACTTATAATAGCTTTAGTGCTTTTCTGGATCTTTCAGGCAACCTCGTAGTGGCAGAAATCACAGCCAGCAATGAGAAACCAGCCAGAAGAAGCCAACCAACCAACCAGCCAGGAGGAGCAAGGCAAACAGCCAGCCAGGAAGAACCAGCTAGGTGGAACCAGCCAACCAGCCAGCTGGAGGAGATAGCCAGGACGAATCAGTCAGGAGGAACCATCTAAGAGGAGCCAGCCAGCCAGGAGGAACAAACCAGCCAAGAGGAGCCAACAAGCCAGCCAGCTAGAAAGAACAGCCAAGAGGAGCCAGCCAACCAGGAGGAATCAGTCATGAAGAGTCAGCCAACCAGCCAACCAGGAGGATCCAGCCAAATACATGTAAGAATTTACTACTTCCAAATTACTGCCATTAAAATCCCATTTTTCATTTAAATAAAAAAAACACAACGCTGTGAAAAACTGTTCTTTTAGGCTTAACTGAATTTACTGTCAATCGTAGCCTCTTTTTTTCGTTGAAAGATTTAAGTCGATGCTGAACACCTAACACAGTTGATGCCTTCAGTGACATCTAAAGAGTAAGATCATCTACAAAAAGTATGAGAAAAAGTTCAGTGAAAACATTACGCACACTATTGATATTATAATATCCCAAGCTGTGCCATTTTGTAGATCACAGTATTCAGGCCAAAGCTAGAATGATCCCTTGTATATGAGTGTGGTTCTTGTGGGATTATCTTTTTCCTCTCTAAAGCTCAAGTGAGAGTTATTCATCTTGTGATTTTGTAATGACCTGTCGGTGTGAAACGGGACAGAAATGATAATAACAATGAAATAAAACGTAACATTGTTCCTTTCCATGGAACCAGTTCCCTGTACCCTTAACTTTCAACTGTCCAAAAGTGAGTTGGAGGATGAAGACACTCACATTTAGAAACATTTTTTTTTCTTTTCGGAAAATCCAAATTTAATGAATTTAGGCCAACAACCCCTTTCATGGAGGAAATCACAAGACACACATTTCTGTTCAACATACAATTAATAACACACTCCATGCATATGCATGGGAATATTAGTAATGTACTAATGTAGAAAAGGACAGCTGTTGTTTCAAAGTTGTACGTTAAAAATACTTCTCTTATTTTTAAGGCAGTGACCTAAAACATCGGAAAGTTCACTATAGTTCCTGCAGAGTCGTTCAGCATTTATCTAATAAAAAAGTATTAGTTATCGCCTTCAGTAACATCTAAATACGATTGTCTGACTTAAGTGTACAGAGAGTATTTAAACTAAAAATGTCTGTCGTTTTCTTGCACATTAGAACAAAGTGGACATGAAATGTTGACAGTCGTAGGCAAAAAGTGTACTTAAAATAGCTTTAATACTTTCCTCGATCTTTCAGACAACCTCGTAGTGGCAGGGATCTCAGCCAGCAATGAGAAACCAGCCAGAGGAAGCCAACCAACCAACCAGCCAGAGGAAGCCAACCAACCAGCCAGCCAGGAGGAGCAAGGCAAACAGCCAACCAGGAAGAACCAGCCAGGTGGAACCAGCCAACCAGCCAGCTGGAGGAGATAGCCAGGACGAATCAGTCAGGAGGAACCATCTAGGAGGAGCCAGCCAGCCAGGAGGAACAAACCAGCCAAGAGGAGCCAACAAGCCAGCCAGCTAGAAAGAACCAGCCAAGAGGAGCCAGCCAATCAGCCAACCAGAAGAAACCAGTCATGAATAGTCAGCCAACCAGCTAACCAGCCAACCAGGAGGATCCAGCGAAATACATGTAAGAATTTACTACTTCCAAATTACTGCCATTAAAATCCAATTTTCATTTAAATAAAAAATAACAACGTTCTGAAAAACTGTTCTTTTAGGCTTAACTGAATTTACTGTCAATCGTAGCCTCTTTTTTTCGTTGAAGAATGTTAAGTCGATGCTGAAGACCTAACGCAGTTGATGCCTTCAGTGACATCTAAAGAGAAAGATCATCTACAAAAAGCATGAGAAAAAGTTAAATGAAAACATTACTGCACACTATTGATATTATAATATCCCAAGCTGTGCCATTTTGTAGATCACAGTATTCAGGCCAAAGCTAGAATGATCCCTTGTATATGCGTGTGGTTCTTGTGGAATTATCTTTTTCCTCTCTAAAGCTCAAGTGAGAGTTATTCATCTTGTGATTTTGTAATGACCTGTCGGTGTGAAACGGGACAGAAATGATAATAACAATGAAATAAAACGTAACATTGTTCCTTTCCATGGAACCAGTTCCCTGTACCCTTAACTTTCAACTGTCCAAAAGTGAGTTGGAGGATGAAGACACTCACATTAGAAACATTTTTTTTTCTTTTCGGAAAATCCAAATTTAATGAATTTAGGCCAACAACCCCTTTCATGGAGGAAATCACAAGACACACATTTCTGTTCAACATACAATTAATAACACACTCCATGCATATGCATGGGAATATTAGTAATGTACTAATGTAGAAAAGGACAGCTGTTGTTTCAAAGTTGTACGTTAAAAATACTTCTCTTATTTTTAAGGCAGTGACCTAAAACATCGGAAAGTTCACTATAGTTCCTGCAGAGTCGTTCAGCATTTATCTAATAAAAAAGTATTAGTTATCGCCTTCAGTAACATCTAAATACGATTGTCTGACTTAAGTGTACAGAGAGTATTTAAACTAAAAATGTCTGTCGTTTTCTTGCACATTAGAACAAAGTGGACATGAAATGTTGACAGTCGTAGGCAAAAAGTGTACTTAAAATAGCTTTAATACTTTCCTCGATCTTTCAGACAACCTCGTAGTGGCAGGGATCTCAGCCAGCAATGAGAACCCAGCCAGAGGATAGCCAAAACAACCAGCCAGAAGAAGCCAACCAACCAGACCAGCCAGGAGGAGCAAGGCAAACAGCCAACCAGGAAGAACCAGCCAGGTGGAACCAGCCAACCAGCCAGCTGGAGGAGTAGCCAGGACGAATCAGTCAGGAGGAACCATCTAGGAGGAGCCAGCCAGCCAGGAGGAACAAACCAGCCTAAGAGGAGCCAACAAGCCAGCCAGCTAGAAAGAACCAGCCAAGAGAGCCAGCCAATCAGCCAACCAGAAGAAACCAGTCATGAATAGTCAGCCAACCAGCAACCACCAACCAGGAGGATCCAGCGAAATACATGTAAGAATTTACTACTTCCAAATTACTGCCATTAAAATCCAATTTTCATTTAAATAAAAAATAAACAACGTTCTGAAAAACTGTTCTTTTAGGCTTAACTGAATTTACTGTCAATCGTAGCCTCTTTTTTTCGTTGAAGAATAGTTAAGTCGATGCTGAAGACCTAACGCAGTTGATGCCTTCAGTGACATCTAAAGAGAAAGATCATCTACAAAAAGCATGAGAAAAAGTTAAATGAAAACATTACTGCACACTATTGATATTATAATATCCCAAGCTGTGCCATTTTGTAGATCACAGTATTCAGGCCAAGCTAGAATGATCCCTTGTATATGCGTGTGGTTCTTGTGGAATTATCTTTTTCCTCTCTAAAGCTCAAGTAAGAGTTATTCATCTTGTGATTTTGTAATGACCTGTCGATGTGAAACGAGACAGAAATGATAACAATGAAAAAAAAGGTAACATTGTTCCTTTCCATGGAACCAGTTCCCTGTACCTTTAACTTTCAACTGTCCAAAAGTGAGTTGGAGGATGAAGACACACTCACATTTAGAAACAGTTTTTTTTCTTTTCGGAAACTCGAAATGTTAATGAATTTACATGTAGCCAACAACCCATTCAATGGAGGAAATCAAAGACACATATTTCTGTTCAACATACAATTAATAACACACTTCAATGCATATACATGGGAATATTCGTAAAGTACTAATGTAGAAAAGGACAGCTGTTGTTTCAAAGTTGTACGTTAAAAATACTTCTCTTATTTTTAAGGCAGTGACCAAAAACATTGCGAAGTTCACTATGGTTCCTGCAGAGTCGTTCAGCATTTATCCGATAAAAAAATTATTAATTATCACCTTCAGTAGCATCTAAATAAGACTGTCTGACCTAAGTGTACAGAGTGTATTCAAACTGAAAATGTCGTTTTCTTGCACATTAGAACAAAGTGGACATGAAGTGTTGACAGTCGTAGGCAGAAAGTGGTATCTTTCTCAGTGTACTTAAAATAGCTTTAGTATTTTTCTGGATCTTTCAGGCAGGGATCCAGCCAGCAATGAGAAACCAGCCAGAAGAAGCCAGCCAGCCAACCAGCTCACCTGGAGAAACCAGCCAGGAGGAAGGAGGAGCCAGCCAGGACGAATCAGTCAGGAGGAACCATCTAGGAGGAGCCAGCTAGCTAGCCAGCCAGGAGGAACCAGCCAAGAGGAGCCAGCCAGCCAGTCAGCTAGAACCAGCCAAGAGGAGCCAGCCAACCAGCCAGTCAGGAGGAACCAGCCAAGAAGAGCCAGCCAACCAGCCAGCTAGAAAAACCAGCCAAGAGGAGTCAGCCAACCAGCCAACCAGGAGGAACCAGCCAAATACATGTAAGAATTTTTACTACTTCCAAATTACTGCCATCAAAATCCCATGTTTCATTTAAATAAAAAAACAACATCCTTCCCCAAAAATGTTCTTTTAGGACTTAACTAAATCTACTGTCAATGTCAATCGTAGCCGCTTTTTTTTTTCGTTGAAGGCTGTTAAGTCGATGTTGAAAACCTAACGCAATTGATGCCTTCAGTGACATCTAAAGAGTAAGATCATCTACAAAAAGCAAAAAGAAAAAAGGCTCAATGAAAACATTACGGCACACTGTTGACATCATAATATCCAAAGCTGTGCCAATTTGTAGATCACAGCATTCAGGATAAAGTTAGAATGATCCCTTGTATCCCTTGTATATGCGTGTGGTTCTTGTGGGATTATCTTTTTCTTTTCTAAAGTTCAAGTGGGAGTTATTCATCTTGTGATTTTGTAGTGACCTGTCGGTGTGAAACGGGACAGAAATGTATAATAATAATAAAGAAGATGATATTGTCCCATTCCATGGAACCAGTTCCCTGTACCCTTATCTTTGACCGTCCAAAAGTGAGTTGGGGGATGATGATGCACTCACATTTAGAAAGTTTTTTTTCGGAAACTCAGAATGTTATAGAAATTTAGGTCAACGACTCCTTTCATGGAGGAAATCACAAGACACACATTTCTGTTCAACATACAATTAGTTAACATACTTCAATATATAAAGATGGGAATATTCGTAAATTACTAATGTAAAAAGGACAGCTGTTGTTTCCAAGTCGTACGTTCAAAATACATGTATTATTTTAAAGGCAGTGACCAAAAAATCCCGAAGCTTACTATTGTTCCTACAGAGTCATCTGTCATTTTTCTAATAAAAAGATCTCAGTTGTCGCCTTCAGTAACATCTAAATAATAACATTGTCTGACCTAATTGTACAGAGAGTATTCAAACTTGAAAATCTATCTCGTTTTCTTACACATTTGGACAAACTGGACATGAAGTGTTGACAGTGGTGTCTGAGAACATTTAACGGGGACACACCCATCCTAAACTGTGCCAGAGATTCCTCAACACCTTCACATAAAGTATTTCAATATACTTTGCTCTTGCAAATACAGGCTGAAATTTGCCATATAGTGAAGAACGTGCACTGGTATCTAAGTGGTTACGCCAGCTATGACAGAAACTGCTGCGTAATCTTTCTTTCAATTCTTTACTGAATCACTTATAGTCGCTACACCCAAAAAGTCAAACTCCTTCAAAACTATTTTCGCATAAAACGTTGTTTTTGTATATCTTGGACAGCCAAGTTCCATGACCTTTTTCATGCATAGTGAATAACATTATATATTCTTTTTTTGAATACCTAGCTCCTGGCTGTTTCAATAGTCGAAACCAATAGTTAATACATCTAGAAATAGCAGTAATAACAGTTATTTAGAGAGGAAAACGTCCCAATTCTCCGTACACCATACTGTTTATTGTTGTGTTTCTTATGTGTAAAAATCCCGTGAAGGCATATATATGTACCTGTTCAGGTTGATAACGTTTCTCATAACCCCAAGTTCCTGCACCATAAAGTAGTAACAGAACTACCTGAGCATCAAACAATTAAAAGAATATGTCTAGTGAATTACATTTAATCTTTCTCAGCGTACTTAAAATAGCTTTAACCCTTTCTGGAACTTTCAGGCAACCTCGATAGTGAGTGGGTCTCCAGAATCTTCAGACAACCTCGTTGTGTCAGCCAGCAAATGAAGCCACAGAAGAAACCAGCGAAGCAACCAGACAAGAGGAGCAAAGCAAACACCAGCCAGTCAGGAGGAATCAGCCAGCCACCAGCCAGAGGAACCACAAGCCAGGAGGAGCCAGCCAGCCAGAGGAACCAGCACCAGCCAGGAGGAGCCAGCAGCAGCCAGAGGAACCAGCAGAGGAGCCAGCCAGGAGGAACAGCAGGAGGACCCAGCCAGGAGGAATCAATCAGGAAGAGCCAGTCAGGAGGAATTAGTCAAGAGGAGCCAACCAAGAGGAGCCAGCCAACCACCCAGCTAGGAGAAACCAGCCAAATACCTGTAAGAATTTACTACTTCCAAATTACTGCCATTAAAATCCCATTTTTCTTTTGAATCAAGAAAACCACCTTTCAAAGACTATTTTTTTCGACTGAACTAAATTTACTGTCAATCGTAGCCTCTTTTTTTCTCGTTGAAGGATGTTAGTTGATGTTGAAGACCTAGCACAGTTGAAGCCTTCAGTGACATCTAAAGAGTAAGATCATCTACAAAAAGCATGCGTAAAAGTTCTATTGCATCTGAAGTGAACGTAACACCATGTTTTCCGCTTAGAATAATTATCTTTGCAAGTTCATTGATCAGCAGAGAAAACAGGATAGGACTTTCAATGCAACCTTGCCTTAGGTCTTGAAGGCAGTCAAAGAAATGGTAATATCCATTTTACTATAACATAATACACTGTTGGCGTACAGTGCTTGGATAATTTTGAACATCTTCCCTTGATACCCATTCGTGATAATAAAGACCATTAAACGTTCTATTCACGGTGTTATATGCTTTTTTAAAATCTATAAAGGCAATGTCGAGGGTTTTTTTGTTGTTGTCTATTTCTAAATAAATATTTTTCAATTAGTGTTCGTAAAGTGAATATATGATCCATTGTAGACGACCCTTCCTGAATGCTGCACGAGCTATTGTGAGAGAGCTTAAGAAACGGGTGTTTTCTTCCTTCAAGTTTGTATATAAGCCATACCTCCAGTTTGATGTTAATCACGTTAATGTGAAGGTGGTGCTATATGTATGTAACTGCATCAAAATGAGATCCATTGAAATATGCATCAAAATGAGATCCATTGAAATATGCAAATACAAAAACAATTCAAATTAAGGTGGATTACTGACAGAATGAAGTATGAGAGAAGTAACGCACCATTCATTTCATATGCGATCTATTTGATCGATTTATTTGAGTAAATGACAAATGATGTTAATCTTTCTGTTTCAGGAAATGGACATGGTGTCTTCTCCCTCATCTCTGCCCTCATTCCCTGCACCCCTCCTCATCCCTTCTCCCTACCGTTGTTTCCGTAGGGTCTTTCTTGGAAGTTTGATTATGCTTCAATCTTGTGCATCCCCCTCCTTGTGGGAAGAGTAACCGCAATCATATTGGCTTCTGTTGGCTTGTGAATTTGTCAATTCATCCAGTTCTTCAGGATGTTTGACAGAGTTGTGTGTGAACTCAGGCACAGGTCAAATGGTCAGCTGACATGTCAGCTTCTGCGCATGCGTATCGAGTGCTTACGCCTCATCACGGCATCGATCTGCTACCCTCTGTCTCCTGTCTTTCTTCTACATCTTCCTGGCTGCTCGATCCTCCTGACTGACTGACTGAATCCTTCTGGCTGAGTGACCCGACTGGTTCCTTCTGGTTGGTTGCTCCTGATTGTTCCTCCTGGCTGTCTGGTTGGATGGTTCCTCCTGACTGGCTCTTCCTGGCAGTTTGGTTTGGTTGGCTCTTCCTGACTGGCTCCTCCTGGCTGGCTGGTTGGCTGGCTCCACTTGGTTGGTTCCTCCTAGCTGGCTGGTTGGCTGGCTCCCCTTGGCTGGTTCCTCCTGATTGGCTGGTTTGCTGGCTCTTGGCTGGTTCCTCCTGGCCAGCCAGCCAGGAGGACAAGCAAGTCAGCCAACCAGCAGGAATCAACCAGGAGCCATCCAACAAGCCATCCAGGAGAATCCAGCCAGTCAGTAGAAGCCAGGCAGTTAGACAGCCAGGAGGGGTCAGCCAACAGGAGCCAGGTGCTCCGGGGATTCCTACTTTTTGCGATGGCTGTCTGTTTGGTGAAGGGCAGAGCAAGTGGAGATCCTGGTGTGGAATGTTACGGGGAAGTGGGATGGGAATCTTCAGAACACTCTGGACAAGTCTTGTGGCTATGGGATAGGCGACATGGACGCATGTCAAGTATTTCGGCTGCAGATTTGGCTGGGGTGTTCTGTTGACAACCTGAAAGCTATCTCCGGCATTCCCAAGACCGGTCCCAGGTGATCCTCTCTGTCTGGATCCTTCAGGCAACCTCGTAGAGGCAGGGGTCTCAGCCAGGCATGAGAAGCTAGCCAGAAGAAACCACCCAACCAACCAGCCATGATGAAACAGCCAACCTTCCAGCTGGGAGGAATTAGGCAACACAGCTAGAAGGAACCAGCCATAATGAGCCAGCCAACCAGCCAGCCAGGAGGAACCAGCCAAGAGCCAGCAAACCAGCCAATCGGGAGGGACCAACCAAGTGGAGCCAGCCAACCAGCCAGCCAGGAGGAGCCAGTCAGGAAGAGCCAATCAACCAAACTGCCAGGAAGAGCCAGTCAGGAGGAACCATCCAACCAGACAGCCAGGAGGAACAGTCAGGAGCAACCAACCAGAGGGAACCAGTCAGTCACTCAGCGAGGAGGAGTCAGTCTGCCAGTCAGGAGGATCAAGCAGCCAGGAAGATGTAGAAGAAAGACAGGAGACAGAGGGTAGCAGATCGGTGCAGTGATGAGGCAAAGGCACTCAATACACATGCATAAAAGCTGACAAGTCAGCTGACCATTTCTGTTAGTCCCTTCCTCCATCATTCCTGTCCCTTTCTTGGCATTGCCATCCCAACCAGCCTGCGTCCAGTGTCAACTGGGATGTGAGCTGTCAGTGCTGGGACTTCGCTCAACTCTACATTGCCTTCTGGAGAGGTATGTTTATTAGTATACTATACATGTGCACTTGAAATGTGTTAATATTCACTACTTGCTAATTGTAACTATCAGTGAAAACATGATGGCATATGATTAATTTATTAACATTATAATATCCCAAGATGTGCCATTTTGTAGATCACAGTATTTGAGCCAAAGCTAGAATGAATAATCCCTTGTATATCATGTGGTTCTTGTGGGGTTTTATCTTTTTCCTTTCTAAAGCTGTAGTGGGAGTTATTCATGTTGTGATTGTGCAATCTTATGATAACCTGTCGGTGTGAACGGGGAAGAGATGATAATAATAATGAATTACACAAAGATAATAATTATTGTCCGCTTCCATGGAACCAGATCCCTGTACCCTTATATTTCGAATGTCCAAAAGTGACTTGGAAGATGAAGATGCAGTCACATTTAGAAACAAATGTTTGATTGTTTTTTTCGGAAACTCGGAATGTTAATAAATGTAGGCCAACAGCCCCTTTCGTGGAGGCAATCACAAGACACACATTTCTGTTCAGCATACAATTAACACATTTCAATGTGTATACACGGGAATGTTCGTAAACTACTAATGTAGAAAAGGACAGCTGTTGTTTCAAAGTGGTACGTTCAAAATACCTCTCTTATTTTAAAGGCAGTGACCGAAAACTTCGCAAAGTTCACTATAGTTCCCGCAGTGTCATCCGTTATTTTTCCTTAAAAAAAGAAAACAGAAATAACAACTAAGTTATCGCCTTCATAACATCTAAATGATAACATCGTCTGACCTAACTGTACATAGAGTACTCAAACTGAAAATGTATCTCGTTTTCCTGCACATTTGGACAAACTGGATATGTATTGTTGACAGTCGTAGGCGCAAAGTGGTGTCTGTGAACGTTTAACGGGGACACGCCCATCCTAAATTGTGCCATGGGTTCCTCAACACCTTCACATACAGTAGTTCAATATACTTAGCTCTTGCAAATATAGGCTGACATTTGCCATATAGTGAACAGCGCGTGCTCTGGTATCTAAGTGGTTACGCCAGCTATGACAGAAACTGCTGCATAATCTTTTTTTTCCAGTTCTTTACTGAATCGTTTCCAGGCGCCATACCCCCAAATCCAAACTTCTTCAAAACCACTTTCACATAAAAAGTTTTTATTTTTATCTTGGACACCCAAGTTCCATGACCTTTTTCATGCATAGTGAATAACATTTTATATGCTTTTTTGAATACCTAGCTTCTGGCTGTTTCAGTAGTCGAAACCAATATCTAATGCATCTAGTAATAGCAGTTATCCAGAGAGGAAAACGTCCCAATTCTCCGTACAACATATGATATATTGTTTTGTATTTTACGTGTAAAAATCTCTTGCAAGCATATACATGTACCTGTTCAAGTTGATAGCGTCTCTCATAACCCCACATTCCTGCACCATAAAGTAGTAATAGAACTACCTGAGCATCAAACATTTAAAAGAATATGTACTTAAAATAGCTTTTGTACTTTTCTGGATATTTCAGGCAACCTCGTAGCGGCAGGGGTGTCAGCCAGCCAGAAGAAGCCAGCCAACAAACCAGCCAGGACGAACCAGCCAACCAGTCAGCCAGGAGGAGCCAGCCAACTAGCTAGCCAGAAAGAACCAGCCAGCCAGGAGAAACCAGCCAGCCAGCCAGAAGAACCAGCTAGCCAGGAGAAACCAGCCAACCAACCAGCCAGCCAGGAAGAACCAGCTAGCCAGGAGAAACCAGCCAGCCAAGAGAAATCTGTCAGGAGTAGCCAACCAACCAACCAGCCAGCCAGGAGGAGCCAGCCAGCCAGTCAGGAAGAACCAGCCAACCAGCCAGATAGGAACCAACCAGCCAGGAGAAACCAGCCAACCAGCCAGCCAGGAGAAATCTGTCAGGAGTCAGCCAAGAGGAACCAGCCAGCCAGGAGGAACAGTCAAGAGGAGCCAATCAACCAGCCAGCCAGGAGGAGCAAGCCAGGAGGAAACAATCAGGGGAAGCCAGCCAGCCAGCCAGCCAGGAGAAACAAGCCAACAGGAGCCAGTCAACCAGCCAACCAGGAGGAGCCAGTCAAATAAAAAAAGATTATTTTTCGGACAACACAGTAACCCTGTTGCATTATTTTAGTAACAGTCTGTAGACTGATATAAAAACTGGCATAGCTTCAAAACATTTTGGATAGGAATGACCTTAAGACCTAGCCAGCTCATGGATTTATGTGCAGGCCTAAGGCGTATGCCATGATCATTTTATCTTCTTCATCAAATGGCACCAGTGACGTCAGTGCATATGAAATTCTTCCATGCGTGGAGAAGTCATCTTGATAAACTGAAACTGAATTACTGCAGTATATAACATAAATAAAATGAAGGACCTGTTAAATGAATAAAACCATGACTGTGTTTGATATATTATGACGATCAGCGTAAAATGATTTAAGTTCTAAGCATCACTTGAATGCCTTGTGTTTGGTGTTTAAATCTGCTTACATTGGAGCAGTCTTGCTTTTCATGGATAGCCTGTATGTTGAAAGGATGCAAATGTTCTGTATCACTTATTCATAATAACCATAAATAAAAAAAAAAAATTAATCTTGAAATCCGTTTGTCGTAATTTTATGCTCTGCCTGCCTGCCTGCCTGCCTGCCTGCCTGCCTGCCTGCCTGCCTGCCTGTCTGCCTGCCTGCCTGCCTGTCTGTCTGCTTGCCTGTCTGCTTGCCTGTCTGCTGCCTGTTCTCTGTCTCTGTCTGTCTGCTTGTCTGTCTGTTTGTCTGACTTTCTCTCTTTCTCTCACAGACACGTACACACACACACACACACACACACACACACACACACACACACACACACACACACACACACACACACACACACACATATTATCTGTCTGTTTCTCTTTCTCTCTCTCTCTCTCTCTCTCTCTCTCTCCACACACACACACACACATACACACACAGACACACACATACACAAACACACACACACACAGACACACGCACACAGACACACACACATTATCTCTCTCTCTTTCTTTCTCTCTCTCTCTCACTCTCACACACACACTTACACATTCTCTCTCTCTCTCTTTCTTTCTCTCTCTCTCCATCACACACACACACACACACACACACACACACACACACACACACACACACACACTCACACACACACACACACACACACACACACACACACACATACACAGACACACAGACACACACACATTATCTCTCTGTCTCTCTGTTTCTTTCTTTCTTTGTGTCTTCGTCTCTCTGTCTCTCTCTGTCTCTCTCTGTCTCTCTCTCTATCACACACACACACACATTCTATTTCTCAGTCTCTCTGTCTCTCTGTCTCTTTGTCTCTGTCTCCTCTCTCTCTCTCTCTCTCTCTCTCTCTCTCTCTCTCTCTCTCTCTCTCTCTCTCTCTCTCTCTCTCTCCCATCCCTTATTTTGTTTTTGATTTTGCTGTTTATTTTTGGACGAGGGTTATATTTACAAAAATATTTGTTTGGTCATTCCATTGCCATCGTGAATAAAAATTTAATAATTGTCTGTCTTTGTCCGTGCTCAACGCGCGCGTGTATGTGTTTGTTCGCGTGTTTGTGTGTTCGTATGTGTGTCTGTGCGTTCGTGTGTGTGTGTGTGTGTGTGTGTGTGTGTGTGTGTGTGTGTGTGTGTGAGAGAGAGAGAGAGAGAGAGAGAGAGTGTGTGTGTGTGTGTGTGTGTGTGTATGTGTGTGATGTCAGAACAACTTTCATGCTAATCTGAAAGAAATTGCAGCTGTTGCTGCTGATGATGTGTGCATGCATGTGTGTATGTATATATATATATATATACATGTATATATATGTATATATATGCATACATGTATATATATGTATATATATATACATATATACATACATATACGTGTGTGTGTGTATATGTGTGTGTGTGTGTGTGTGTGTGTGTGTGTGGTCTTTGATTTAATGTCTATTCACTAAAGTGATTTTAGACAACAACAACAACAAAAAAATCCTAAGGAGAAAAGAGGAAACTTGGAAATGGTTAATCTTCAGGAAGAAGAAATGAACAAACAAAACAAACAAACAAACAAACAAACAAAAACAAAAACAAAAAGAAAAAAACTGTGCCGAAGACGAGAAAGAAAATTCGCAAATGACATTATCATAATTAACGATTGAAACAGTAAAATTAGCTAACCATAACATTGAACATGAGAAATAACGGCGCATTAAAGATAATTCGCTATAGGACTTTTTGACAGACTAACAAAAAATTCATATGTTAAGGATGGTGAGGCAAATATGTCAGAAACTGTCTTCGTTGATAGCGTAGGTATATGTCGTTTATACCCGAACGCATGAAAGAATATGACTATGAGTTATCTTCTTTCCACACAGATACTCTACATTCCTGGTGTATTTTGTTTTGAATGCATCAAGTTTCCACCTATACATAAGGGATTGTATACTTCTGCTGGCAGGAAACTGCTTAGGTGTTTTGCTAATTTCAAAGTTCATGTAACATTTATCATACTTTTTCTGTTTATTTTGAAACTGCTTCCATACGTAGGTGTCCACTAAGGTATAACACTCATGCAAGGAGAGGGAAAGTTGTATATGATTTGAATCTGGTGAGCTCTTTGCCCCCCGTTTGGCAGCCCTATCAACCATATCATTGTAATGAAAAGAACTATGAGATGGTATCCAGCAGAAAGTAATATCAGTGCCTCTTAAGGATAAACTATTAATCAAGTGAATAATTTCCAATATCATTTCAGATCTTGTTTGTAATTTTGATAATTCAAGAGCTTGAAGTACAGATTTTGAATCAACGCAAAAAAGTATCTTGGGAATCGTCCTAGGAAGATTGATTATATAATTCAAAGCCATTAGGATTGCAAGTAGTTCTGCAGTAAAGACAGATTTATTAAGTCCTATATAGAAAGATTTCTCAATTTTGAGAGCAGGTATTAAAAACGCTGAGCCTTCTTGCCTTTCAATTATTGATCCATCAGTGTAAACTTTCAAGTGATCGGAATAAAAGTCTTCTATATGACATTTAACTTGACTCGCCAGTAAGTTGATATTATCTTCTTTTTTTAAGTCAGTGTGGTGTATGTCAAATCGTGCTCTTTGGAGTTCCCAACTGGGTACTGGTGAAAACGAAGGTCTTAAAGTTACAGGATCTGTTTCTAGATCAATTCCAGAGCCTTTCATAACATCAGCTGTAAATGTTGCAAGTGTGACCTGTGTGGCTATTGATTTAGCTCTTTTTGGAAAGTCGGTGTCTGATCTTACTTTTGTCTCTGTTTCGATGCTGTTTTCTATAGTAGTGTTTCTTAACAAAAATTTAGTAGAAGCGACTTTCCTGTGTTCATCAAGCGGTAACAATTTGATTGCATTGTATGTGCGAAGGCAAGAGGCATGCATTGGAAGACCCAGCGCAAGTTTGAAACCTTTACAATCTATGCTCTGCAGTTTTGTTAGTAAGTGCTTTGGTGCACTGAAGAAGATTTCTTGGGCATAAGTTAATTTAGATCTAATAAGCGATTTACAGAGATGAACAAGTGTTGATGTATCTTGTCCCCATATCTGTTTGCGAACTATTTTCAAGAAATTTAAACTTTTTTGAGCTTTTGTTAATAAGTATTCAATATGCTTATTCCAAGATAATTTCGCTGTAAGGAAAACTCCTAAGAATTTAACCGACTCGTTATACTGAAGAAGAGTATCTCCCACTTTGAACGTGGGAACACTTGCAGGGTTAGCTCCACTGTTAAACAAAACTATCTTTGTTTTTTCCACGGATAGATGCAGTCCATTTTCTACCATATATCATGCTATTTTGTCAAGCTCTAATTGGTAGCATTTACGTGTATAATTAATACAGCGCAAAGGAGTTTTCTTTTTCATATTTACCTGCATCCACATGCATAAATCGTCAGCATATTGAGCTAAAGTTACATGTTTAGAAATTTCACTGGGTAAGTCATGCAATAATATCATGAAGAGAAGGGGAGCAATAACGGATCCCTGAGAGATACCCATTTGAAGAAATCGTTTTGTAGAATACACATTTTCGATCCTCGTTTGAATTACACGGTCTTCTAAGAAGCATTTGACATAATCAAAAATGTGACCTGTTAGCCCAGTACTTTTCAATTTGAGTAATAATCGGGAGTGCCATACTTGGTCGTATGCTTTAGTTATATCAAAAAATGTAGCTAAAACACATTGGCATCTGGCAAATTGTTGTTTAATATTAGTGGTTAGCTTTGTTAGGAGTTCCACTGGTGACCTGCCTTTTCGAAATCCTGCCTGATTCACCGGTAATATGTTATTCTTTTCACAGTAGTGCATCAGTCTCTTTAAAATTATTTTCTCCATCAGTTTACATACGTGCGATGTTATTGCAATTGGCCTATAGTTTTTCAAGTCAGTATTACATTTACCTGCTTTTAGTACAGGAACCACTATTGATTGTTTCCAATAGTCAGGCAGTTTGCCGCTATTCCAGCATTTTTTAAACATATTATGTAGCAAGATTAAAAAATTTTCTGGTAAATTTTTCAACATCTCATTGGAAATTGCATCAAATCCTACTGATGTCTTTTTATTTGGAATTGATTTAATGGCATCTATTAATTCTTGGAGCATGATTGGTGCATTTACGTAGTGCGTAATTATCTGGGGCAGGATCCTTGTATGCGTCGGTCTTTTCTTCCTGTACCCTATAATTTTCACTAGAGGCAGGAAGTCCTTCTACTCGACAGACTTCAGCAAACATGTCTGCAAAAGCTTCTGCTTTCTCCTGTGAGCTAGGTAAAGGGTTGTTTTCTAGCTTTACTGGAACTGATGGCAACTTGATCCCATTTTTCATTGTTTTCAGTTTTTCCCAAATCTTTTGCATATCTTTATGGTCACTTACTTCGTATGTCAGTAATGCTAAGTCCATGTTTCACCTAAATGAGATAGCCGGTGCTCAAACCCAAAAGACCTTGTTTAGGGTGTGTGATAAGCTATTAGGTAGAGATAAAACATCTCCTCTTCCAAATACCTATCCCCTGCATGATTTGCCTACTGTATTCAGAGACTATTTCTCTCAGAAAGTGCAGTCAATCTGCACTGACCTAGATCAAGCTGTTTTACCCCAGATGAAACAAAAGTTTAAAACTCAAGCAGTAAAATCCACTTTCCACCGGTTTCATCCTGTCACTGAATCTGAACTGAAATCCATCATTCAAAAATCAAGACCTACTTCCTGCCCTTTGGATTCCCTGCCAACACCACTTTTTCTTGAGTTTCTCGACGACCTTCTACCTACTCTGACTGAGATTATCAACTCTTCTCTAACATCTGGTTCATTACCATCCCCTCTCAAAACCGCTGTTGTGAAACCCCTTCTTAAAAAGCCTTCTTTGGATCCTGACTCCCTGAGAAACTACAGACCCATCTCTAACCTATCTTTCATTTCTAAAATCTTAGAGAAAATTGTTCTGAAACAGCTTCTTACCTATTTGGATGAAAATAATCTGCTCTGTGCTTCACAGTCTGCCTACCGCCCACATCACAGCACGGAAACTGTTTCTACTCAAAATTACCAATGATCTTCTTCTGTCCCTTGACTCTGGAAATGTTTCTGTGCTGACCCTATTAGACCTGTCAGCTGCGTTTGACACTGTTGATCATAACATTCTTCTTAATAGACTCTCCTCTCTGTATGGTATTTCAGGCACCGCTCTTTCTTGGTTTCAGTCGTATCTCACGAACAGGACAAAATCAGTCCTTGTCATCAATCATTCCTCCCCACCCACTGATCTCCTTTTCGGTGTTCCGCAAGGTTCCGTTCTGGGACCTGTGCTCTTTGCTCTTTACACAAAGCCACTCTCCGATTTGATAAAATCTCATTCCATTGAGCATCAATCCTTTGCAGATGACATCCAACTTGAAATTGATTCTCCTCCTTCTGATATCTACTCTGCTATCCCAGTCTTAGAAGACTGTATCTCAGATATCAAGACCTGGATGCTAGAAAATAAATTAAAGTTAAATGATGACAAAACTGAAGCTCTCTTTTTGTCCTCTCCTTTCAAAACCTCCCCATCTCCCAAACCTACTACCATTACCATTGATCAGACTGAAATTCCTTTCTCCTCCTCAGCTAGGAATCTTGGTTTCTACTTCACTGACAACATGAGTGTTGAACTTCATGTAAACAACACCTGTCGCACTGCTTACATCAATCTCCGCCAAATCAGTTCCTTGCGTCATCTTCTTTCTGTTGATGCTACAAAAACTCTGGTTTCTGCTTTCATTCTCTCAAGACTGGATTATTGCAATTCACTTCTTTCTGGATGTTCAAAAGATCAAATAGATAAACTACAGAAAGTGCAAAATTCTGCAGCTCGGCTTGTTTTTAAATCCCGTAAGCGAGATCATGTCTCTCCTCTGCTAAAACGCCTCCACTGGCTTCCTGTACAAGCTCGTATCGAATTCAAACTTGCGATTCTCTGTCATTCATTTTTCTCTGGAACGTCCCCTTGTTACATTTCTGATCTCCTATCCGTCTACTCACCTTCCAGAAATCTTCGCTCCTCTTCTGACTTAAGACTACTGTGCATTCCCAGAGTAAGAACTAAAACCTTCGGTCACTGCACCTTTTCATATTCAGCACCAACTTTTTGGAATTCTCTGCCCCGTGAAATTCGCTACATTGAATCTATTACTTCTTTCAAGACTGCCCTCAAAACTTTCCAATTTAAATCCTATTTTCCCGACTAGGTAGTGACTGTGTGGACACTCTTTGTTCTCGTGCGCACGCGCGCGTGTGTGTGTGTGTGTGTGGGGGGGGGGGGGGTCCGTGTGTGTGTGTGTGTGTGTGTGCGTGTCTGTGTGTGTGTGTGTGTGTGTGTGTGTGTGTGTGTGTGTGTGTGTGTGTGTGTGTGTGTGTGCCTGCGTGTCTGTGTGTGTGTGATGTTATTAGTGTGCAGCGTCACGAGCTCCGGCCCCGTACTGGAGGTTTGCGCTTATAAATGTTCATTATTATTATTATTATTATTATGTACAAAAAGATTTCCAATATTGTTCTTTAGCTTGTTCTATGACTCTGTTACAGTTTATGTTGGCACTTTTCATTGCCATATGATTTTCAGGTGACCTATTTGCTATATATTGTTTGTATTTTTCTTTCTTTTCGTTGACTGCCTTTTCACAATCTTTATTCCACCAGACTTTTCCATGATGTTTTCCTGTTTTCGACGCTTTAAGTTCTGGAATTGAAATTTTTGCAGCCCTTAAGAGTGACTTACAGAAATCTGCGTACATATCGTTTAAGGTCGTTGTTTCAGATAGATCTGTTCTTGTATTTCGTAGGAAAGCTTTAAAATTGGCCCAGTTTGCGTATTCATAGTTAAACTTAGGTAAACTATCTTTTGGTATTGTATCAAACTCAGTGAAAAGGTTAAGGGTAAGAAGTATGGGGATGTGATCTGATCCCAACAAGTCATCCTCCGTTTGCCATGTGGCATTTGGTGCTAGCGATGGTGAGATTAAGGTAAGGTCGATAGCTGTGGGTCTGTGGGTTGGTATATCAGGGACACGGGTAACGTGTCCGTTGTTTAGTAAGTATAAATTGGAATCTATAATATTTTCAAGCAACCTGTTGCTAGTTATGATTTTACTATAATTCTTGTCCCAAAATGGGGCATGTGCATTAAAATCACCACCAACTATCCACTTGTCACGTTGGTCATGAAAATGTTTCAGCCACTCAGTATTCACAGAATCGGGACCTCTTGGTAGATAAACAGAGGCCAAATTCAGAACTAATGATGATGAACATTTTATAATGATTGCACATGAAGAAATAGATGAGGACGATTTTAGTACTGGCGATGATCTTTCGCAGTAGTTCAGTCCTTCACGAACATATATAGCTGTTTGTATTCGGCCACCGTCATTGATAGAGTCATATACTGGTGGATAATAAAACCCCGATATTTTAGGTATATTGGTTTTGGTGGTATTCAGCGATTGTAGAAGCAAGACTTGGATGTTTCTAGAAGATAGTTACTCAAATAGGAAATATTTTTAACAATGGAACGTGCGTTCCACTGAACAATGTTGATGTCACTGACTAGCCTACACACTTTTTCATGATGAACGGTTGAATAAGCTTGGAGTAGTATCCTACATTTAGACAATTAGATAATCAATTAATGTAACTTTGAAGTAAAATTTATCATAAGTAAGCAAACAAGTATCTAAGTAAATCAATATAGTTGAGTAACTGAACAGAGAGGAACTGAATATGGGCTGAATCTAAAATGACCAGGGAGGGAAGAAAAACTGAGGGTGAAAGCCGGGTCTTGATTAATGGCGTTGATGGGTTGATCTCCTCCTCGGTTTTTCCCAGAAAAGCTGATGGACATGCCTCCCTATGTTTCTGGCCAGAACGCTCGCCCCTCTGGAGGTGGGATGTACGTCGTCCTGGCTGACTTGGGTGAAGCTGCGTGTTTGCAGATTTTCGTGGCTGATGTAGTTGACATTTGCTGCGTTGAGGAGTTTCTCTTTGGTCAGGACATTAAGGAGCTCTCTTTTCACGTTTAGGTGCTTGTTTCTCACAGGAGCGACCTGACTTAACACCACCTTGGCTTTTGGAAAAAGGGTGTTAATTGATTTTACACAGACGTCTAGATTGGTGGTACAGTCTTTTGGCTCTTTTGTTTTTAGATCAGTTATACCGACGTGTAAAAGAACGCAGTCAGGTTCAGGTGTCAGCTCTTTTTTAGATTTTTCAATAGCTCGTTTACAGTCCTCGATGTTACGTATCTTTCTCGTCGCCACCTGGAAACCGTAGGACGATCCTAATCTCTGTCCCTCCACTTTATTCAAGACGGAGTCATGAATAATAAGGACACGTGGGAGATCACTGGACTTAAATCTGGGACGAGTTGATACAGTAGTTTTGATGTCACGTTTTGGTTTTGTAAAGACGTCATGCTTTCGCTTGATGGTAGTTCTCCGTCCAAGATCAACGTTTGCCTGATCTTCTACTTTGGGCGGTTGAGCTGCGCATTCCGCGTATGTTGAAAATTTGTCCATCGGTGATGTGGTGGAAAAGTCACCGTGGACTGCGGAATCAGTCTGGAACGCTGTGGAGGTAGTTTTCGTGCACTTTTTGACTTCGCGCAGCTCTTGTATGATTTTGATATTTTCTAGATGTTGTTTTCTGTCAGATAGAAGCGTGTCTGTGAGGCGGCTGATTTGTTCTGACATTTGGTGAATAGTATATTTTAAAATGTCTATTTCTCTGACCGCCTCTTGACACGCCTCTTGACAGTGACAACCACATGATGTTAGGCCTACTGACCGTGGTTGTGGAGCCGATGGCCGACTTGGTGATGGCAAACCTGTCGGAGCGGAGCTCTGATTTTCTGGACGATTGTCGTCATCTGGAGTGTTCGTAGGTGACGGTGTCTCTGTCTTGTTGTTGCCTTTCCTGGTGGTGATCGTCTTGGTTTTCTCTTTTGTGAGACAACGTTTTGAGCGTGTCATTTTTCAGCCCACTTGATTCTTGATTCCTCTCTGAAAATGTTCAGTTAGTAAGCCGCCAACTTGTGTGTGTGTGTGTGTGTGTGTGTGTGTGTGTGTGTGTGTGTGTGTGTGTGTGTGTGTGTGTGTGTGTGTGTGTGTGTGTGTGTGTGTGTGTGTGTGTGTGTGTGTGTGTATAGGAAGCTGCTGGATCGCGTGAGGGAATCAAAAGGTTAAGTTTTTGCTTTGGTAGCGTGGTTGACAATGCAGGATGTTAGTGGACAGGGTGCGGGAGTCAAAGCGTTAAACGAGTTGACCAAGCTCCATCAGATATATGTCGTACAAAGTGGCATATCAGTATAAATTTCGACAAAATCCCACACCACTCATACCAAAAGTACAACTGGTTTGATGTTTCCAGTGTATCAACGGGGCATGTTCTTATCAGCAACCTGATTAACTGTGAAGGATGAGGGAGGCTGAGAGAATGACAGGATACAATAAACGAATAATGCCAAGGGATCGTGGACGAGAGAGAAATGTTTAAGCTCGTTTGGCAGCTTGGGATGAGAGAGAACGCTGTGTCATAGATACTGGTAGCTAAGGAAGGTGCCTTGTTATGCCAAACGGTTTATCAGGTTGTCAAGTCTGACTGTATAAATAGGCATTAACAGCATTGCTTTGGCTTGGGTCGGGAATTAGTAGTGGGGAGAAAAGAACATTTGTTCAGTTATTTATGTGGTATACGTTGACGTTTATGTGGTATGGCATGGTCATGACTGTCTAAAGCCAGCCTCCAGGGAGTAGTCCTGGATGGAAAACGTCAAGAAATGGACAGAATGCATAGCTACTGGTCTTCTGTGTTTAGCCAAGGGGCAAAGAGTAATGTTAATCTCCTACAACATAGGCATCCATCACGGCATCCCATTTCCCCTAGAGATCATGGAAGAATACTGACGATGATAATAATGATAACTGCAAAGCAAAATTAAGAAACTGTTTTTTTGTTGTTGTTTTTTTCAAGAAAACGATACAAGCATAAAAACATTTTCACTAAAGAATTTGCGCGGAGTTGAAAATCATTACGTTTTCTTTTCAACGTGTTCAGTTGGTTTGAGTCATGCCTGTAAAGGACTTGTATGTCCCAGATTAAACATCATCATCATCATCATCATCAGGTGCCCTGCCGCATGGCGTTGGCGACCATGGACTTCCAACCATCTCTATCTCTCGTTGCCCCCAGCATCTCCCCCACCCTCTTCATCCCCAGCCATCTGCAAGTCCGTCCAGCATTCTCTTCCTGGGTCTACTTGGTGCTCTCTTTCCTTCCAGCTTTCCCGTTGTGACCAGGTGCTCCAAATCCCCCTTCCTCATAAAATGGCCTATAAATGTTGCTTGTCTTTTCTAATCTTCCTTATGAGTGATCTACTTGTGTCTGCCTCCAT
>CM060306.1:19495550-19498050 GCA_030674185.1 Monoplex corrugatus | reverse complement strand
TTATCCTGTCCCCCATTTCCAAAGTCTTCTTGCGTGGCATGGCGGGGAGCAAGGACTACATCCTGATGCGGATAATAAAGCCTGAGCATTCAATAACTATTATCGTGTCGCCGCTGTCGGGCATTGATCTCCATTCTCTAGCATCGGTAGATGGTGTGATTAATCCTTCTCTCGCCTGTCATTGGGAAGTTTTGTATTTCTTAGCGCTTTATTTTCGTACTGCTGTCACGTCTGTATTCTGTCATGTTTGTTTACGTGAAGAGAAAATCTGAGGACAATAAATGATGCTGTGGAATGTAAGGTCGCATTTCTTGATACTGGTCAAAACAATCAAACGTTTAATGTCTTTTCCCGACCATCAAGATAAACAACTGCAAAATCAGTAATAGATACAAGTCATGTACAGTATTCAAAATAATTTGTTGATAATCGTGATAATCATCACAATGCCAAGAATAGGTCAATTCATGATTAAAAAAATCTTCATTTGATAAATTTCAACTGACACAATGATATATATATATATATATATATATATATATATATATATAGTTTTCAAGACTGACATTACATAACCAGAAACTCAAACAGATAAAAGAAGAATTAAAAGTAATCCAGACTCACTTTCTCATGTTCTCCCGATCCATAGAAAAGACGAAATTCCAAGAATATGCTTCAGCATAGTGATGACAGAAACATAGCAAGGACTCCAAGACATGTTCCACCACGATTTTGTACAGTAGACATATAAAACATGAACAAAACAAACAACACCTCACACATGAACGCTTACAGAAATATTCAAGCTTTTCCACGAAAAGAAATGAATAGAAATGTAGAGGAAGAGAGAAACAAGCACGCAAATATTCTCGCTGTATACACTGCTGCTGCACGCTGGATTAATATTGGCAGAAGGGGTCCAGTTTGCAATAACTGTGGTGTGGTGGCTCAGCTGGCATGACGCTGCATACAAAATAATTGATTTACAGCATTCATGTTCCTTTCAATCTACCACTGTTCTGGTTCAGCTAATTTTTCTTTCATATGAAAGAGAAGGAGAACAATATATTATGTACATGTACTGACAGTAGAGTTCAGTTATACCTATGAAATAGGATAATCGTTATATTGTTGTATGCAACAATTAAGACACGTTTGACAGAAAGTAATAAGACAAGGAAAAGGGACAAGAAAAATATATTTTTTAAAGAAACTGTTCCGTATGAAAGTCATTAGATATAGACCTACATCAACACTCCAAATTGAAAATTTCCACACAGATTAAAAAAAAAGAAAAAAAAACAATTGGCATATGACCTTTTATTTGAAGCAAATGAGAAAGTTAAGAAACAAAAACATATTCCCCGTCTATCATTCTAGAACTTCCATAAAGTGTCTGTCTAGTTGCTTCATCCTGAAAGGAATTTGAAAATACAGAGACAGGCAGGATATTGACATCGACTTTTTTTCGTCATATCTGCAACCATTATCACCCAAACCCCATCCTCCGAAGTCCTAACTCTCATCATTCCCTCCTACAATACCAACACAATCTTCTTCTTCTCTTCCTTTGGAGAACGCTTAATTCAACATGAGTTTGAGAACAGAGTTTTTATTTGTCTGTTTGTTTGTCTGCCTGTCTGTTTGTTTGTTTGTTTGTGTGTTTGTTTGTTTGTTTGTTCATTCGTTTGTTTGTCATTATTTCAATTATATCTTGATAAAAAGCAAATACAAAACATATGCATACACACAAATGCATGACAATAACAGCAACGCGTACCTGCAATTACAACGTAGAACTCGCAATTTCTCATGACATAAAAAAATCATTTTCCAAAGAGACAAACATTTTTGTATGAAGTAGAATTATCAGCAAAAACAGTTTGAGAAGATATTACACTGAATCATTTTTATAGGGCTTCCTTGTTTATTTTAGTATCTTGTGATATTTGCATTGGTTTAGCATCAAGGCCTACATCCATTCCTTATCTCTTTTGGATCCTCTCTGTCTCAATAGAAGCTCCCACTATCTTCTTATCTTTCGCCATATTCACCCTGTCCGTCATCAAATAGGATTTGTACCCTTCTCTGTAGGCCCTCTCTCCACAATTTTAATACAGGCATAGTTATTTCAACTCGAAAAAAATAAATTGTCCAAATTCCACATATCCTTTTAAGTCTCGCAGCTCAGAAATGTTTCAAAGAGCTGTACAGGTCCACGATTTGCTTTTAAACTCTCGAGGACAGATTTGCTCCAATGACACAGTGGGTTACAGCTAAGATCGAACTCAAACGATTTCTCCCTCTCTGTCCTTCTGTATCTGCCTATCTGTCTGTCTCTCTCTCTCTCTCTTTCTCTGTCTGTCTGTCTGTCTCTTTATTTATCTCTGTCTCGCTGTCTCTGTCTCTCTCACTCTCAATTTGTCTCTCTTTCTTTCTCTCTGTGTGTGTGTGTCTCTCTCCCACTCTCACTCTCTTTCTCTCTGTCTGTCTGTCTGTC
>CM060306.1:19483050-19488050 GCA_030674185.1 Monoplex corrugatus | reverse complement strand
CTTTCGTTCCTTCTCCTTTCTTCCTAGTGTCTGAAATGCCCAGGATGGAGATCTTTCTTTTGGTCATGAATTCCACAATTTCTGGTTCCTTGTCTGTTAGGCCGCAGATGTTCCATGTTCCAGTGTAGTCGCTATTCCTATCTCGATGTCCGTTTCCATTGCGAGGTCTTTTTCCGTTGGTATCCGTCCGTTTGTATCTCCTTTTAGTTTTCTTAGCGGTTGAAGAATCCACTGTCGGCTTGCTAGGCCAGTCACAGCTTCACCAGAGCCCCGTTAGCCAGCTTGACCTGTTTCCGTCTCCCACGACGTGGACGAGGGGTTGGACTTTGGGAGACACCAGTTTCTACAAGTGGGCTTAAAAGCAATCTGGATTGATGGGTTATATCCCTTTTAGACTTACTGTATAGATACAAGAATGATTCACGGCAGATAGATAGATAGACAGACAGACAGACAGACAGACAGACAGACAGATAGATAGATAGATAGATAGATAGATAGATAGATAGATAGATAGATAGATTGGTAGGTAGGTAGACTAAACTGTTTTTTCCCATGTTCCCACTTGAAAAATCGGGTCTTTACCTCTTTAAGTTTGATCGTCTTTTCTGTTATCACTCTGGTCGATGATGTTTGATTGTTGTACAGCAAAAAGATATAGTTTGACAAAAAAAATCAAAAAGGATATCGACATATGCTTAGATCTTGATGTTCATTTCTGAACCACCAATGTATAAAATGTCATTATACATGTCTGTATGCTGTATGGAGTTCCTATGTTGGTGATGTCTTTTCAAATGTGTGTGGGGTGTGTGTGTGTGTGTGTGTGTGTGTGTGTGTGTGTGTGTGTGTGTATGTGTGTGTGTGTGTATGTGTGTGTGTGTGTGTGTGTGTGTGTGTGTGTGTGTGTGTGTGTGTGTGTGTGTGTGTGTGTGTGTGTGACTTTTTAATCTTTTTGTTTTTCGATACCATATTGTATGTTTGGTGTCCGTTTGATGTGAAGCAAACATCGAACAAAAACATTAATTTGAAAAAAGGTTTGCTAGTGTAATGTGTGTTTCTCATATTGACCAAGGGTTTGCTTTTAAGGCAAGTGGAAACTGCTGCGTTTTGTTGAACTGTGTACGGTGCAGTGTTGATTACTCTTTTAACTTTGCAAGTCTAATGTGTGTTTCTCGTATTGATTATGGATGTGCGTTTGAGGCAAGCGAAAACTGTTGTATTTTGTGAACTGTGTGGTGCAGTGTTGATTGGTTTATTATGATGTGTGTAAGCAAAAATGTTAAAGAAAGACCTTTTTGATTTTCAGAACTAAAGTGACTGATGTAAGGTGTAAAGTAGTTATGGTAACACGCATGGGATCTCGTAAAAGCACGTAAACACACAACACACACACACACACATACACACACACACACACACACACACACACACACACACACACACACACACACACACCACACACACACACACACTTATACACACTTATACACACATGTACGCACAAACGCACAGACATACACGTGGTTATACGTGCGCGTACACGCAGTCTATACATACATATATATACAGACACATAAAGCAACACTTACCAAACTTTGCATCTGAAAAAAGAAGAAAAAAAAAGAATTAAAACAAAAGTCAACCCAGAAGGTTTTTTGTTGTTTTTTGTTGTTGTTTTTGTTTTGTTTTTGTTTTTTTACTTTTTTCTCAATAGGAAAAAAAGAAACCTGGGGTTTCTTTCCTTACAAATCATCAGTGGCGAACTACATCAGATGGAGAACAGAGGTTGAAGTCTCGTTACAAACTTCTATACAGCGAAATAGCAACTACACCAAATCTAACATCACACGCACTAAAATAAATCTGTCTGGTAGTCTACCGTTAAAAGGATGGACAGACAACACTAAGGGAGAAAACTGACAGGAGGGACCATGCAAATGAAGCAAAGAGGGAGGAGGAACGAGAGAAACCATTCAGAAGTGTTGCCGTAAAGATATTGCTTTCGGAGGAAAAGAAGAGGTGGAGAGGACATTTGTGGATATGTAAATGCGCCATATTCTGCTAACTGGTTTACCAAGTTGTCCAGTCTTGTAGTACACATACTTACTGAACAGGCCATTCTGGCTGGGGTAGGGCGTTGGGAGTTTGGAGAAAAGGGCAACCATTCTGGCGTTTCTATGATAAATGCTGACATTTATGTGGTACGGTCTGGCCGTAGTACCAACCATGACCGTCTTCATAGGCATCCTCTTGGGAACAGTCTAGGACTGAAAACATCAAGGAACACACACGTCATACACTGATGACCTTCCGCGCTTAACAAATAAGGACTGCTGGAAATCCCACTAATCCATCATGTTACTCTAAGTTCTGTTGGAGACAAGAGGTAATGATGATGAAGAGGAAAAGGATGAGGATTGAGGAAGATGCTGATGATAATGATGATGGTTCTTGCAAGCAAACTAGGCTGATATATTTTCCAAACTATGTCTAGTACTAAATTTTTATTTCAATAAAAGATTTTGTGGTGGTAAACCATTTCTTTCCTTTCTCTATTGAACATGTAACCATTTTTAAAAATGTAACCATTTTTGAACATGTAACCATTTTTGTTTAGACTAAGCCTTATAAGCCTTATATGATTTCCATATCCTAGACCAACCCCACACTATAGATGTGATTTTTCAAAATATTATTCGATTCGTATTATAACGTCAGAAAAAAAACTGTCACAGACTATTTGGATACACATTGAACACATTTAGCATAATGTTACGTCATAAAATTACTATGCTTATGTGATTGTTTTAAGGTTGATAGATTTTTATGCATAACATTTTTTGTAAAAACGAAAACGTGTTAAGGAGCTTGCTTCCCGAGATGTTCCGCTACGTCATTCTTCTTCTTCTTCTTCTTCTTCTTCTAAAAATAAATTAGAAGAAAAGTGTGAACCTGAGTACAATGATCAAAACGAGGACAAGCTGGGATCAATTCAAAATTGATATCAATAAGAAAAGAAAATACCTGTCTGGCCAAACACGTATTCCAGATCTCTTCTTCAAGGCTTATCATGTTACAGAAATGACCTCTTTTTCTTTGAGTAACTTTAGAGGGTGACAGGGAAAAAAATGACACAGATGCACAGAAAGAAGGCACAAAAAGACAATCAGAGTATATGCTGTCAGCTGACAGATAGTGCAAGAGATAAATACATCTTCATTTCAGTTTAAACCATTTAACCAGTTAGTAAGCAACTCAGCTGACACCACTTATTTTAAATGGCAGTATTTATCCAAGTGGACATTTGAGGCTTTCCCACCATGGGGATACGGGAGAGGGGATCTTTCAGTATAAGCAGTGTCCCCATCTTCTGGAAATTCTGTGCTAGAAATTTCCTTGTTTCTGTTATTCTTTATGTTTCTGCCTTGCTCCTTTGATTTATGTCATCTCTTCCTATCATTTTCTGCTTTGCAAATTCATTCGCCTGTATGTTTCCATAAAGATTTACATACTTTTTCTTAGGATTGATGATTGGATGCATGTACTGAGTGCATTTTTTTGCCCTGGGGAAGTGTGATGTGCTGAAGCAATTCTAGGTAATGTAGGCCAGTTTTAGTTATATACAATTTGTATTCAAGGTTTCTTTTGTTTGCTTGTTTGTTTGTTTGTTGTATTTTAATCCCCTGGTGATGAATTGGATGGAGTGGTCAACGCCATCTTCAACCCACCTGGAAGAATGTACCCCAGGCTGGATCGAACCTAGATCTTCCAACTGGAAATATCACCCTCTTGAAGTATGACTGCGGTACCAAGTCTCCTCAACACCACAACTTTACCTCCACTTCCAATGTAGACTCTGTATCTCTGTTCAGGCTCCCTGGGCTCTCCTGGCATGACAATTCAATTAGCGGACTAGGACCACAAATGAATGGACAATACATTGTCACTGCCCCCTCCCTGCTTTCTTTCTCTGTCCTCTCTGTCTCTCTGTCTGTCTCTCTGTCTCTGTCTCTCTGTCTCTCTGTCTCTCTGTCTCTTCTCTCTGTCTCTGTCTGTCTGTCTGTCTCTCTCTCTCTCTTTCTCCTCTCTCTTCCCCTCTCTCTCTCTCTCTCTCCTTTTCTCTCTTTCTCTTTCTTTCTGCGCTCTACAGACCAATAATTAATTATTTCTATTAACTGGAAAATGCAGCCTAGATCGAGGGGGCCTTCGTTTAGAACACGAATGGCTACGAGTCGCACTGAGTGAATTAGTGGAGCTACCTTCATGTGACTAACATGACACCCTCTATGGACTGAGCTGTTCTGTCTCACTTTAACAGTAGGACATCCAGGTCTTTACTTGCTTTCAGTTTGCCAATCTCAGTTGTCTGGTCTCGCATTGATCCAGGACTATCCTTTCACGCAGGGTACATTGATGCATTTGCGTAGTGTGGTGTTCAACTGATTGGCTTACCGTGTTACCGACAGCGTTAGTTTTGTTTTTGGTGGGATGGTTTGGTAACTGTACAGAGGGAA
The DNA here is from genome assembly GCA_030674185.1 of Monoplex corrugatus. Lineage (NCBI taxonomy): Eukaryota > Metazoa > Mollusca > Gastropoda > Littorinimorpha > Ranellidae > Monoplex > Monoplex corrugatus. The sequence goes on along the minus strand of CM060306.1, from coordinate 19,483,533 downwards.
ATGCTACTATTGACAAGGTAATGGTGCATTAAAATCGTATGTATAAAACGCACGATAAGACAGTTCTGTCCGTCTTTTTCCCTTTATGCTTTGTCTGTTCTGTATCTTTCTATTTTCTTTGTCTTTGTGTCCCTCCTTCCATCCTCCTTCCCTCTCTATCTCTGTCTCTGTCTGTCTGTCTGTCTCTCTTTCTTTGTCCCTGTCTGTCTCTTTCTCCCTCTGTCTCTCTCTCTCTCTGGCTCTCTCTCTCTCTCCTCCTCCTCCTCCTCCTCTCTCAAGCTTTCTATCTCTCTCTCTCTCTTTGTGTCTCCCCTGTCTGTCTGTCTGTCTCTCTCTCTCTGTCTCTGTCTCTGTCTCTCTCTGTCTCTCTCTCTCTCTCTCTCTCTCTCTTTCTCTCTCTCTGCCCACCACATACCAATGTCTATCAACTATGCGCGCTAGATCGAGGGGCCTTCCTTTAGAACACGAATTTCTACGTATCGA
>CM060306.1:19473050-19478050 GCA_030674185.1 Monoplex corrugatus | reverse complement strand
CCCTCTTTCCTTCTTCCTTCGCTCTCTGTCTCTGTTCCTCTCTCTCTCTCTTCTCTTTGTCCCTGTCTGTCTCTGTCTCCCTCTGTCTTTCTCTCTTTCTGTTGTCTGTCTGTCTGTCTCTCTCTCTCTCTCTCTCTCTCTCTCTCTCCTGTCTGTCTGTCTCTCTTTGTCTCACTCTTTCTCTCTCTCCCTCTCTCTTTCTCCTCTGTCCCTCTCTCTCTCTGTTTCTCTCTCTGTGTCTCTCCCTGTGTCTCTCTCTGTGTCTTTCTCTCTGTCTCTCTGTCTCTCTGTCTCTCTGTCTGTCTGTCTGTCTCTGTCTCTCTCCCTCTCTCTCTCTCTGTACCACAGACCAATCTCTATCAACTATGCAGGCTAGATCGAGGGCCCTTCCTTTCGAACACGAATCTCTACGAGTTGCACTAAATGAATCAGTGAAGCTACCTTCAGGCGACTAACATGACACTCTCTAGGGACTGAGCTGTTCTGTTCACTTTAACAGTAGGACATCCAGGTCTTTACTTGCCTTCAGTTTTCCAATCTCAGTTGTCTGGTCTCGCATTGATCCAGGACTATCCTTTCACGCAGGGTCCATTGATGCATTTGCGTAGTGTGGTGTTGAACTGATTGGCTTCACCGTGTTACCGACAGCGTTAGTTTTGTTTTTGGTGGGATGGTTTGGTAACTGTACAGAGGGAAATGCTACTATTGACTGGTATAGATGTGCATCAATATCCTGCATGATAATAAACGTACGATTTTTATGCTGTTCTCTATGCATTTCTTTCTTCTCTCCCCTCACTATCCTCTCATCCCTCCCCCCTCTCTTTTTCTCTCTATTTCTGTCTTTTTACTGTCTGTCTGTTCTTCTGTTTGTCCCATCTCTCTCTCCTCTTCTCTCTCTCTCTCTCTTCTCTCTCTGTCTGTGTGTTGTTGTATCCCTCTCTCCTCTCTCTTCTTTCTCTCTGTCTGTCTCACAGACTTCTCTCTCTTGTACACAACGTACAGACGCACACACCACACACATACATCAAACATCACAAGCATCTCTCCTCTCTTCGTCTATCTCTTTCTCTCAATTAACACTATCTCACTCCACACTTACAATCTCTCATCATCTACTCTCATCACCTCCTGCACACATCCAATTCACACTACAACTATCCTTCCTTCCTTCACCATCTCTACTCTCTCCTAAGAAGAACAAACAACCCACATACTACACACCAACCGCACACAACAAACATCCATCTTCTCTCCTTTCCCCTCTTGTTTGTACCAACACGACATCCACCAACACAACATTCAAACAACTACATACCAAACTTTCTATATGTAGAGTACACAACACACATGCTACTAATAAAGATAAAGGTGAAATCATTGAAACAAATAAAAGACCCTATGTCATCTTCCACCTTTCAGCTTTTCTCTTTTATTATTTCTACATTTCCAATTTACTTGTCGCTACTTTGTTTCTTACCAATCTCTCTTGTCACTGAACAACTTCCTTTCTTGAATCTTTCAACGTCAGTGACACACCATACCATAAATTTCTTGTCTTTCTTACTTACTTTTTCCATTCTTTCATTCCATCTAATGAAAGTAAATTGTCCCACAGGACTTTTTCCTTTTTTCCTACAAAATAAAAAGAGACGTTTTCGCGAAACCTCTCAAGAAAAAAAGACGTTTTTTACAAAACCTCCCAATCCATTTCCTATGTTCACAGCTGTGCTGGCACCACCCGACAAAGGGCAGACTTCTGTGTTTTGTTGTCTGAATCTTTGCCTTGTTAAAACATCTGGGATTAGTTGCGTGAAGCAACAAAACAGTCAATTACCTGGCCAAAAGACCCAGACAAAGTAAAAGGGACCTTCCTTGCTGAAGCCATAGGCCTGTCTGTATCTTTCTGTCCCTCTTCCGTCTTACCACTGTTTGATAAACAACAAAATAATGGCTTAGCTTTAGTCTTATCCTTCCAGTCCTCTCTCTCTTCTCTCTCTCTCTTCACTCTCTCTCTCTCTCTCTCTCTATCTCTCTTTCTCTTTATATATATATACGTATATATACGTATATATATATATATACCCCTCTTTGGACCTTATGGCCTTGGTACACAAAATGAAAGAGGGGGGAAGCTTGTAGAATGGGCACAGATGAATGAATTCATAGTAGGAAACACCTGGTTTGAGCAGCCTAACAGAAGAAAATGGACTTGGATGAGTCCAGGAGATAATACCAAAAATCAAATTGACTACATCCTGTTCAACAAAAGATTTAGAAATTCTTTACTGTCAGCAAAAACACTACCAGGCGCAGACTGCAACAGTGACCACAATCCTGTAGTGGGAAGGTTTAGGCTGAAATTGAGGAAAAGGAAACAGACCAAAAGCAACATCAAACTAAACCTTGGACTCTTAAAGACAGATGAAATGATACGTCAGATTCAGTGCTCTGGAAGACATGGTGACAGTGAGGAACAATGGACAAAGTTGAGAAGTTCTATAAATGACGCTTGTGAAGAAATCCCTAAGGCAAATAGAAAAGCAAAGAAGAGCTGGATGACTAATGAAATTTTGGGCCTGATGGAGGAAAGGAGGAAGGCAAAGAGAAACGAGGAGATATACAGGAAGATAAACAAAACGAAGATCAGCTTGGCTGAACACAAAATGCAAAGAAATAGAAAAACGACACAAAATGGATCCTCAGGGTATGTACAGACGAATTGAAGAAATTGTCCACAGGAAAAATACATGCACACAACTGGTTGCTTAAAATCAAAGATGGCACGCTTATCATGGAAAAAGACAAATATTAGACAGATGGGGAGAGTACATTAAAGACCTTTTTGAGGATGACAGAAACGAAGAACACATTATAAAACAGAACTTTGAAGGACCACCCATAATGAAAGATGAAGTTAGAGCAGCACTGAAAAAGATGAAACCAGGAAAAGCCCCAGGACCAGACAACATTACTACAGAGATGATCGAAGCCCTGGAGGAATTTGACATAGAAAAATAACAGTCTTCCTAAATGAAATTTATGACACTGGAAAAATCCCCAAAGATATGTCAAAATCAGTTTTCATTGCACTTCCAAAGAAGACAGGGGCTATAGAATGCGAACTCCATCGCACAATCAGTTTGATGAGTCATGTAACAAAAATCCTGTTAAGAATAATCATGATGAGGACAAGGAATAGAATCAAACGAGAAATAGCAGAAGAACAGTGTGGATTTGTGGAGGGAAAGGAACTATTAATGCCATATACATCGTAAGAACTATCATAGAGAGGTCAATTGAGATGAATAAGGATTTGTATTTAGCTTTGTTGACTATACCAAGGCTTTCGATCAGGTACGACATGAAGAATTGATCAACCAACTGGAGAGACTCAATGTCGATGGAAAGATCTACAAATAATCAGGAATATGTACTGGGAACAAACAGCTGCAATGAGAATAGAAAACAATATAAGCTCTTTTCAAAACATCAAAAGAGGAGTCAGACAGGGTTGTGTTTTGTCACCAGATCTGTTTTCACTATATAGCGAAAACATCATGAGAAACCTAGAAGAAGACCCTGGATTAAAAGTTGGAGGGAAAATGATAAACAACATTCGGTACGCAGATGACACCGTGCCATTGCAGAAATGAAAGGACTACAAAACCTTGTGAATATACTAGAAACAGAAAGCAAAGTAAGGGGTTGGAACTAAACAGCAGGAAGACTGAAATCATGATGATCAGTAAAAAACATGAAATCCCCTCATGCAAAATAACAGCAAATGGCACAACCTTGACACAGGTTAATAAGTTCAAATACCTGGGAACGGTCATTTCATCAGACGGCAGATGCACATCGGAAATAGCTGACAGAATCGGCCAAGCCAAAACAGCATTCAAGAAGATGACAAGCATTCTTACCAACAAATGCCTATCAATTAACATCAGAAAGAGAGTCCTTGAATGTTATATAGAACCAATACTGTTGTACGGATGCGAGGCGTGGACAGTCAGCAAGCAAAGCCAGAACAGGATCGAGGCAGCCGAGATGTGGTTTCTCAGAAGAATGTTGAGAGTTCCATGGACAGCAAAGAAAACAAACAGACAGTCTTGATGGAGGCAGACACAAGTACATCACTCATAAGGAAGATTAGGAAAAGACAAGCAACATTTATAGGCCATTTTATGAGGAAGGGGGATTTGGAGCACCTTGTCACAACAGGAAAGCTGGACGGAAAGAGAGCACCAGGTAGACCCAGGGAGAGAATGCTGGACGGACTTGCAGAGTGGCTGGGGATGAAGAGGGTGGGGGAGATGCTGGGGGCAACAAGAGATAGAAATGGTTGGAAGTCCATGGTCGCCAACGCCATGCGGCAGGGTACCTGATGATGATGATGATGATAATATATATATACACATATATATACATATATATATATATATAATATACATTTCTCTCTCCCTGTCTCTATCTCTGTCTTTCTCTCTCTCCCGCCCTCCACTCCTCTCTCTCTCCTCTCTCTATTTCTGTCTTTCTCTCTCTCCCGCCCTCCCGTCCTCCCGCCTTCCCCTCCTCTCTCTCTGTCTGTCTCTATTTCTGTCTTTCTCTCTCTACTCCCTCATTCTTCTCTCTCCTCTCCTCTCTCTCTCTCTCTCTCTCTCTCTCATTCTCTCTCCCTGACACTCTCTCCCTCCCTTTGTGTTGATTTTACCATCATTTTGTTTTTAAAACATAAACATTTAGACTTTCTGTTGTTTCAAATGCATGTCCCAAGTCCCGATTAAGACATATCTATAATTTATAACCAACAGTCATGGCATATATAGTCATCATACAAAACAAACTGATGACTAGGAAGTAATGGATGTCAGCGTCACCAACATCATCATCATTATCATCAACAACAACAATAACAACATAAAATAAACTAAAACATAATGAGGAGTGTTCTGAGCTTACTGTTTTTGTACTTTGTATCTGCCTAATAGGGTAGC
>CM060306.1:19460550-19468050 GCA_030674185.1 Monoplex corrugatus | reverse complement strand
ACCGCTGTCGTTAGTATAACTTCCGGTGCAGCTGAATTGTGGGAAGATCAATCAAAATGGCGACTCCTCAGCAGAAGGCGTTTTGCGTGCTTGAGTTCGCGAAAACAAACGCCATTGTCACGGTGCAACGTGCTTTCAGAACAGAATTCGGCATTGATCCGCCCCATCGTGAGAGCATTCGACGGTGGGTTAGACAGTTTAAAGAGAGTGGGTGTCTGTGCAAAGGAAAGAGTCCTGGAAGACCACGTGTTACCGAGGAGCAAGTGGAGAGGATTCATGATGCATTTGAGAGCAGCCCACGTAAGTCCGTACGTCGAGCAAGTCTTCAGCTTGCCATCCCTCATACCACTGTCTGGCGTGTGTTAAAGAGACGATTACACATGAAACCATACAAACTAAGCCTCGTCCAAGCACTTACTAATGATGACAAGGTGATGCGGAGGACATTCTGTGAGTCAATGCTGGAGATGGAGGAAGGTGATGAAACTCTCTTTTCACGTTTAGTTTTTAGTGACGAAGCGACTTTCCATTTGAGCGGCACAGTCAATCGTCACAATGTGCGCATTTGGAGAACAGATCACCCACATGAAACTGTTGAGCATGAAAGAGATTCCCCTAAAGTGAACGTCTTCTGTGCTGTGTCTCAAGACAAGGTCTATGGTCCCTTTTTCTTTGAAGGAAACACCGTTACAGGACAAACCTATCTCGAAATGCTCCAAAACTGGCTATTCACTTTACTGCAAGCAGATTCGAATGACTTCATTTTTCAGCAAGATGGAGCACCACCCCATTGGCATCTCGGGGTTAGAGCTTATCTGAATGAAAACGTGCCTCAGCGATGGATTGGGAGGAGAGGTGCTAAAGACCTTGCTCTCTGTGCTTGGCCTGCCAGATCCCCGGACCTCACTATGTGTGACTTTTTCTTGTGGGGGTATGTTAAAGACCAAGTTTATGTTCCACCACTTCCAGCAAGTATCGATGATTTGAAAGATCGAATAACAGCTGCAATCAACACGGTGGACCGTGACATGCTGAGGCGCGTTTGGGAGGAATTCTCATATCGGCTTGATGTTGTCCGCGCTGCCGGTGGTGGCCACATTGAGCACTTATAAAACATGAAATGAAACTTGAATGTATATACAACACATGTGTTCATGCTAGAGGTTTGTAATTTTTTTCGTTTTTGACACATCACGTGATGATTTTGGCGTATTCTTTTTAAAACACCCTGTATAAAATGCACAGGCAGATCATAGAGAACCCATGTACATATGGCATATATGTCATAAACAAACAGGAAATCATATCAAAAGACTGTCAACAAAATATAAGATAAATACATCAACGAGCACAGATAGGTCATAAAGAAAGTATGTATATACGGTATAAATGTCAGAAGCAAACGTGGAGGCATATCAAAGTTCATCTGAAACTAGGGATAGATAGGCAGCCATTTCTCTCTAAAAGTGTGCAAGTGCCATCTCAGTGTTGCATTATATTATTTTTTCTGGCATATTGTGTAACGATATTTTGTAATACACTCTGGACACAGGAAACTACCATGTAGAACTATATACATATATGGTGCCAGGTCAGTTGGGTTAGTATGCTGTGGCGATAAATAACCAGCCCTGATAATGATGCATAGTTTAATATTCGCCATCGGCAGGAAGTGGAATGAGTAGGGCAGGGGGTGATAATTGACAGTTATGTTAAGATGATATAATGGCAGGTGTACCAGTCACTAGGGTACAGCGGTTAACGCAAAAGACTGACCACACAATAAATTACATTTGAACCTTCACAGATATGCCATGCAGTATCACACCAAAATGGATTTCCGCTGTGTCACTCTTCCTCACTCTTATAGTCAATCATCGTGACAATTGATTCGCTTTCTGCAGCTTTTCGGATCCTGCTCTAATTTTGTTTTTATTTTTTTCAGTTTCCCTGTTACACCATTCACAGGTTGTGATTCATGGGGGTGGGAGTTGTTGGGGAATTATGTGATGATCTGCAGACCAAAGATATGCTCAGTTAATATGGCGTGCTTGTTGGTACAGCTATGGACTCAAGATCTAATATCTTGAGTTCAATTCCAGCTCGCAACATTAAAAACAGGCCTGTTTGCTGCTCATCGTAATGTTTCTATCATTCCTGGTGGTGCCAGCTTAGTGTTTGATAGATCTCTTCTCCCCTTTCCCCGTTTCAAAACCTTGCCAGCGCATAGGGTTTTGTGCAGGCTCAGGAAATCTGTCAGATAATTGTTTGCTGATTTGAGTGGAGCACATATGGAGCTTTCGGAGCGCGATGAATCCCTCTTGAAATAACTCCAGTAACTACAGTAATGTGGCTGACAACCAGCTTATTGTTTTTTATCTCTAGAATGTTGTGTGGACGGTGTCCTCAACATAAATGAGACGGAAGCAATACTGAGCTATCTCTGATGGATGACTTCATGATACTGATAGCTTTCGTAAACCTCGTGGCTGAGATTTTGACAAAATAATCCTGCGTTTAATATTGTGTTGAGGAGTCAAATTAGAAGCAGCACATCTTACGAAAAAGCCTCTTAAACCTATAAAACGCACCCACTTTCTGTCTTGTGCTAAAAAATCAGCTAAAAATCCCTGAAACTACGTTCCAAAACATTCCATCTTCAGCAACACACAGACTAGAGTGTTGACTAGCTTCCCAAGAGATTTAACAATTGGACTTAGCCCATATTTCGCGTAAACTCCTCATTTGTCATACTCTATCTAAGTCTCTAACCTTCGGGGTAAACTTCAGTACTTGCAACATTTCCAGCTAAATACACCTGTTTGTCTCAGTAATTGCCAATACGAAGACGTCTATACTTTGAGCCACGTTTCCTAATCCTTTCTATCAAAACATTGGGTTTTTTCCGGTCTGTTCTAGAAAAAAAAAGGTGGTATCATCAAATCCCTGAGTTCATTTCCTAAGTTCACAACAGCGAAGCTGAACCAGTACCAGCTGACGACAAGGGGATCACTACCACTGCGCTTTGTTGCCTGGGTGTCTTCTTTCCTCAAAGAGCTCGGATTCGTTGCGAGGTGGCGACAAAACAGCCAATTACCCGACCAGAAATGCTAGATAAAGTAAAAGAGACTGTTTCTTCCGTAACCCTTGGGCCTGCTCATCTCTCTCTCTTTCCCGTGTCCCTGTTACTTTTCAATCTGAAAAAAAAGTCTAGTCTTATAAATGTTCTCCCTTTCGATACACTGAAAATGTTTTGCCTTGTACTGAGTGTAACCGCTGACTGCACAATACACAGAAACATAAAGACTCGCCAACGCTGTTGGTTTACAAGCGTGAACTAAGCCATGCTAGGTGGTACCGTCATGGCTGGGCAATTAAAAACAACAGAGCGATAATGACGTCGTGGACTAGAATCTTTATCCTCCCAAATCAGTTTTATCACTGAGTGATTTTAGGGCCACAAGGTGAATATGTGAAGCTACGTGAATGTTGTGCGTTTGCATGGGAAATAGGAGCGTGGGGTGTCCATGCTTGATTTTGGGGTTTTAACTGAAATGGATAATGTACATTAACTTAAACATGGTTACACCTGTGCAATTGTCTGTCTACGTATCTATTTACATATCTATCTATCTATCTATCTATCTATCTATCTATCTATCTATCTATCTATCTATCTATCTATCTTCTATCTATCTATCTATCTTCTATCTATCTATCTATCTGTCTATTTATCTATCTGTCCATCCATCAATCCATCCATCTATCTATCTATCTATCTATCTATCTATCTATCTGTCTGTCTGTCAATCTACCTATCTATCTATCCATCTATTCATCTATACACACACACACATATATATATATATAACACACTATATATATATACATAGTGTGTGTGTGTGTATACATACATATATATATATATATATATATATATATATATATATATATATATATATATATATATACATGCATATATACTTTGTAATCTGCTTTCTGCTGTAACATTTAGGGGGTATCATCTTAAAAAACTTTGTTTTTGTATTTGATTCTTAAGCAACTTTTATCATTAAAACGTTTGTTTACAAAATGTAAAGAGATAGAACTAGAATAGTCTAATCTGACTCATTCTGCTATGGATGCTCACATTTGTTCATATTCTCTGTTCACAATTTCAAAGACAAGCAGACAAGGATATAAACTGATAGAGAAAAGGGAGACAGTGAAACAGAAACAAAGAAAACACAGAGGAGAAATATGGCTACTGTGTACATTAACTCTGAATTTTTTTTTAAGAAATGTTGATTGAAAAGAGAACCATCAACGTTTCCCTCTCTCTAATTTCCGATTCTTGCTTTGAGGCAGAAACAGGGACAGCATCTTTATGTAGATAATAAAGCCTAAGCATTGAATCACTCTTCGTGTGTGGATGTGGTTGCACGTTGTTCTTCAACCCCTGGCATTATCCATGTATAGATGATCTGATAAATCGTTCCCACGCCCGTCAACGGGAATTTCGCATTTCTTTTTACTTTTGTTATGGCTACACCCCGTCATAACCTTGACACAGGTTAATAAGTTCAAATACCTGGGAACGGTCATTTCATCAGACGGCAGATTCACATCGGAAATAGCTGGCAGAATCGGCCAAGCCAAAACAGCATTCAAGAAGATGACAAGCATTCTTACCAACAAATGCCTATCAATTAACATCAAGAAGAGAGTCCTTGAATGTTATATAGAACCAATACTGTTGTACGGATGCGAGGCGTGGACAGTCAGCAAGCAAAGCCAGAGCAAGATTGAGGCAGCCGAGATGTGGTTTCTGAGAAGAATGTTGAGAGTTCCATGGACAGCAAAGAAAACAAACGAGACAGTCTTGATGGAGGCAGACACAAGTAGATCAGGAAAAGACAGGCAACATGTATAGGCCATTTTATGAGGAAGGGGGATTAGGAGCACTTGGTCACAACGGGAAAGCTGGAGGGAAAGAGAGCACCAGGTAGACCCAGGGAGAGAATGCTAGACGGACTTGCAGAGTGGCTGGGTATGAGGAGGGTGGGGGAGATACTAGGGGCAACGAGAGATAGAGATGGTTGGAAGTCCATGGTCGCCAACGCCATGCGGCAGGGCACCTGATGATGATGATGATGATGACACCCCGTCATAGTTGATGACATGGTGGGCAACAGATGGGCTGCAGATCTTAATATCAGTATATATCTTTAACACAAGAGTCTATCAAATGGAGGAAACTTAGACTGTCTGAGCACATTAACAGCTTAAGACCATATTCTAGAAAATAATATACGAGAAAAGAACAGAAGCAGATAGACGAAGAAACGGAATGGCAATATTCTAGAATAAACAAGGATTAAATCCAGACAACAACATCTTCCAGAAATGAAGATACCTAAATCCAGACACCGACTTCTTCCAGAAATGAAGTTAAGCTTCTGCAATGTTGAAGAGAGTGCAGTGACCTCCACAAGCCCAGCAACTTATGGAATGGGTATATAATTAGATGCCTGGTGTGGAGTTTACAGCCCACGGGTCAGATTTGCAACACCAAAATCCATCGCACCAACAAAAACAGATGAATACAACATCTTACTGGCTTTGTACAGCCCAGCTTGTTGTGGTTGATAGCTGTCGATTCAGATCTAAAGGTGTTTTTTGTTTGTTTTGTTTTTTGTCGTAGCAAGCAGTTCCTGGTACACCGCTTTTTAACAAAATCAGCAGAGCACAATAACAAGAAGAAGAAGAAGAGGAGGAGGAGGAAAAAGAAAAGCAACAAGAAGAACAACAACAAGAACAAACAACAGACAGACAAATGAGAGAGGCAGAAGAAAGAAAAGAAGAAAGGAAGAAGGAAAAGAAGAAGAAGGAAAGAAGGAAAAAAGACGAACGAAAGAAAGAAAGAAGGAAGAGAAGGAAAGAAGAAAGGAAAGAAAGAAGGAAAGAAGAGAAGAAAGAAAGAAAGAAAGAAAGAAGAAAGAAAGAAAGAAAGAAAGAAAGAAGAAAGGAAAGAAGAAAGAAAAGAAGGAAAGAAGGAAAGAAAGGAAAGAAGGAAAGAAGGAAAGAAAGGAAGAAAGAAGAAAGAAAGAAAGAAGAAGGAAGGAAAGAAAGAAAAGAAAGGAAAGAAAGAAAGGAAAGAGAAGAAAGAAGGAAGGAAAGAAAGAAAGAGAAGAAAGGAAAGAGAAGGAAAAAGAAAGAAAGAAAGAAAAGGAAGAAAAAAGAAAGAAGAAGAAGAGAAAGAAAGAAAGAAGGAAAGAAAGGAAAAAAGGAAAGAAAGGAAAGAAAGGACAGAAAGAAAGAAAGAAGGAAGGAAGGAAAGAAAGAAAAGAAAGGAAGAAGAAAGAAAAGGAAAGAAAGAAAGAAGGAAGGAAAGAAAGAAAGAAAGAAAGAGAAGGAAGGAAGAAAGAAAGAAAGAAAAAAAGAAAAGAAAGAAGGAAAGAAGGAAAGAAAGGAAGGAAAGAAAGGAAAGAAAGGAAAGAAGGAAAGAAAGGAAAGAAAGGACAGAAACGAAAGAAAGAAAGAAGGAAGGAAGGAAAGAAAGGACAGAAACGAAGAGAAAGAAGAAGAAAAGAAAGAAGAAAGAAAGAAAGAAAAGAAAGAAAGAAAGAAAGAAAGAAAGAAAGAAGAAAGGAAAGAAAGGAAAGAAAGAAAGGAAAGAAAGAAAGAAAGAAGGAAGGAAGTAAAGAAAGAAAGAAAGAAAGAAAGGAAAGAAAGAAAGAAAGAAAGAAAGAAGGAAGGAAGGAAAGAAAGGAAGAAAGCAAGAAAGAAAGGAAGAAAGAAAGAAAGAAAGGAAGAAAGAAAGAAAGCAAGAAAGAAAGAAAGAAGTAGATGTCACCCAAAAGCACAAACACCAATATATATATTTTTTACTTTGATGTCGTGATACCACTGCTGCGAGTTAGTAGTAGGTGAAGGTTCTTTGTCCATGTAGAATAACGTCTTGCAGCCTTTTCATGGCTCTGTGTTTCATTTCATTATTTTCTGCTTTATTTTCTCGACACGGTGAATGGTTCCACGTCTGCTTAGTTACCAGTGCCACTGGTGGGCAAAATGTGTTAATAACCCCAGCAAATGACGCTGGTCTGTGCAAAAACATTAACCATTATGGGAATAGATTTAAAAGGAAAAAACTGTCGATTCAGAAAATCGTGTGCTTTTATGGAAAGATTTTATACAGCAAAGCTTGTGTGTGTGCATGTATGTGTGCATGCGTGCGTATGTGAGCGTGCGTGCCTGTATGTGCGTGTGTGAAAGAGAGATAGATAGAGAGAGACAGAGCCAGAGAGGGGGAGACAGAGACAGAGAGACAGACAGACAGAGACAGACAGACAAAGAGATCAGATTTAAAAGAGACAGAGATAGAAAGAGAGAGGATGAGACAGAGACAGAGAGACAGAGACAGACAGACAGAAAGACATACAGAGACGAGACATTCGAATACACTGAGCAAAGGCTTTTAATCGTCATCATCATCGTCGT
>CM060306.1:19443050-19458050 GCA_030674185.1 Monoplex corrugatus | reverse complement strand
GCCTTCTCCACACCTCTGAACCAATTTCAAAAAAAAAAAAAAAAATTCTCACAGCCTCGTCGGACTCACCGACTAAAGTTTCACAATAAACTTGTTGAGAAAATAAAGTAGCGATGCTAAAGGAGAGAACACTCAGCCCTGGCATGGTCCCCAACTGATAGAGGACCAGTTTATTAATCCTTTCCTGGCGTGAGCGTTGCTGTGTGGGCCACCCTGCCCTTTCTTCCTCCCTGTCATGTCTTGTAGCAAGCCTGTCGTGCATGATGGATGTTTTGTTCCTGGCTTCTGTCTTTATCTGGCTTAGTGCTGTTGTCAGCCTGAACTTGATGTTTTCCTTCTGTTTGTCTGTCTCTCTGTCTATCTCTGTGTGTCTGTCTGTCTCTCTGTCTCTGTCTGTTTGTCTGTGTGTCTGTGTGTCTGTCACTCTCTCTGTGTCTATCTATCTCTCTCTGTCTCTGTCTCTGTCTGTCGTTTGTCTGTCTGTCCGTCTGCCTCTCTCTCTCTCTCTCTCTGTCTGTCTGTCTTTCTCAGTCTCCCTGTCTCAGTCTCTCTTTGTCTCTCTATCTCTCTGTGTCTCTCTCTGTCTCTCTGTCTTTCTCCTTCTGTATGTGTGCTTGTGTGCGTATGGTGGAGTTATGGTCGTGTGTGTGTGTGTGTGTGTGTGTGTGTGTGTGTGTGTGTGTGTGTGTGTGTGTGTGTATCTCAGTGTGCATATGGATTTGTGCAAGCTCTTCATGCCAAGCGCCAAAGACTCAACTTGCCACCCATAAGTGCAAAAGAGGAACAGGAGAAGGAGAGACTGGAGAAAGAAAAGTCCACTTTTTAAATGCGCTGTTAGGAAGAACCACCCTGGAACACAAACTAGCCCACATTCTGAGATATTATACATGCAACATGTAGAGACAGCTAGACTGTAAAACATCCGATGGTGAAAACACTTTCATAGAAATCCAAACATCAGTAACAGATGGAGAATATATGGAGGAAAGAATAACAAAGGTAATCAAGAAACAAATGAAGGTTGCCTCGGAAATTGAAAAGCAAAGTTTAGAGAAAATGTGGAAAGATCTGAAAGCAAAACACGGTGCCATCAGCCAAGCAGAATAACTAAAGAAAAGAGGAAGAGCACGAAAGAGAAGACCCAAGATTGCTTCTTCAGAGGCCTCTTCCAGTTCGCCAGGAAACTATTCGTACAGCCCAAAACCTGGACAGTCATAGGAGACAAAATCTGGTGAAATAAGAGAAACGAGGATAACCTTTAATGCTCGCTCTAACAGGGCAAAGAGACAGTGGAACACGTCCTGACCTCATGCAAAGTAGCAGAGACCTCAACTTCCCCCCCCCCCCCCCCCCGATCTAACAAAATTACACATGGAAGCATAATTAAATGCTTAACAAGTTGGCAGAGATGATCAGTACTGCCAGGGCCAACAACATGCCACCAGAAGTTCCCCAGTAACCTTCTCAACAGCAGGAGACAATGAACTCTGACTTGGAAAAAACTGTGATATCAGGAACATGGAAGTGAGTCTGAGAAAAAGAGAGAGAGAGAGAGGGGTGGAGAGAGAGAGAGAAAGAGAGAGAGAGAGAGAGATCATTAGCAAGAACTGCAAGAAATCAGCAATAGTACACTGACCTCATTCATCAGAACTTTTTTTTTCTGATCGAACTCACTGTGCTTATGAAAATAGAACAGAGGAAGCCCTACGTACATGATTAAGAAGTATGTCACCATTCTAGCCAGCAACTTGAGGAAATCCGGTTTAAGGCCAAACTTCCGGCAACAGAGACTGGAATAAGGGTTTGCTAGGCACATCTGCTTATGACCTCATGAAAAAAGCTCTCTGTTTCTGAGAAAGCCAGACCCAAAGGCTTAAAGGCATTGGTCGAAGAAGCTGAAAAGCCTTCGATTTGGATCTGATCGAAAAGAAACAAACGTAAAATGTATAAGGCTAAGACTTCACAAATAGACCGCAGCCGTCCAAGAGTTAACTAGTTAAGATATGCACCTAAAAGGGTGACGTGGCCTTGAGACACCTGAGCAGCTTGGACGCGCGGGTTTGAACCTATGTGGTGGGAAAAAAGGCTACAGCAGAAGGACATCTAAGAGTTATAACCTGGATGCAGTCCGGGTCCCTTAGAGTTAACGCCAAGCTTTATAAGGTGATTTGTTATTTTCATAACAAAATCTTAAGTACTCAGGTATGAAGTTCCTATTTGTAAACAGGAATGGAAAAAAAAATATATGAAAAAAGACAAGAAAAAAGAGAAGAGAAGAGAGAGAGAGAGAACACGCACAGACATACATTTTGACATCCCCTTTTATGAGAGTGAAACAGATAGACCTTATTCTGCATAAATTATAGCTTTGCTTTACGGAAACTTTTGACAAAGTACATAAATTAATTACATAAACACACACACACAGGTGAATCCCGTAGCTTCAAAAGTCCATAACAATTTACAATTCACTCACACATATTTCACAAGCACGCACGCACGTACGCAGGTAAGCAAGCACGCGCGCGCGCACACACACGCACACACACATACACACACACACACACACACACACGCACGCACGCACACACACACACACACACACACACACACACACACATGATATACATTTACTTGGAATAATGAAAACAGTACTCATAATAGATGGGGTATAATCATATTACATGCATTCAATAACTAAGGAAGATTCCAGGTATTGTCTCAAAATGGTAAAAAGATAATACATAATGTGGATGGTAATGATGGCGTTTGTTTAAAACACAATTCTTTGATATGAGTTCCGGTTTCCGAATGTTCTTGAAATGAGTTCCGGTTCCTGAACATTTGAGTATGTAGAGAACAAGCTAACCCTTTGACTCCACCACCCTGTCCACCAACTGCAAAACCTTATCCTGCAAGAAGCTGGTGAATAAGATGAAAGAGTCAAAGAGTCAAGCGTTTGCTTTGCTAGCATGGTTAACAACGCAGGATGCTGATGGTCAGTGTGTGGGAGTCAAAGGATTAAGAGAGTTGCCACCTTCATATTCAGTTGATGAGGGATAGAGAACAATCAACCCAAACATCAACCCTCAGCGTGTAATTGAGACTTTTATAATTGCAATGCAGACAGAATGGAAATGTTGATGGTTGGATGCTATGTTAGATCCCATTTAACCATCTGTTAAAGTTTAAAAATGAAAATCCTGCATCAAATGCCCATATTTACTTTCGTTAATATTTGGATTGCTTCAGAAATTGAAAATCCTGTCTGTACATAAACAGATATTTTTGGAAGCTGTTTTTTTTTTTAATAATTATAATTACAATATTTATATAGCGCAAAATCTTGATAAAATCAAATCTAAGCGCTGAAACAGACACACACACACGCACGCAAGCACACACACGCACGCACGCACGCACGCACGCACGCACACACACGCACTCACGCACACACACACACACACACACACACACACACACACACACACGCACGCACACACACGCACACGGCTATAATGGGGAGAAAGAATAAAAGCAATGGAAAATTATAGAGAGCATATTATATACAATTATATATTGCAATGTGATTCCCCTCCGAGTGGAGACAGGCTGCAGAGGGGATTGAGTGAGGTCAGGATTTTATGCAGAGGAGAAAAGGTGAGTTTTGAGAGCGGACTTGAAGGAGACAAAAGTAGGTTGCTGACGGACTGAGAGAGGAAGTTTGTTCCAGGAGAGCGGACCAGAAACAGAGAAGGCTCGTGGACCATAGGTATTGAGCTTAGTGCGTGGAAAGCGAAAAGTCAGAGGATCGGAGGCAGAGCGGAGGGTACGTGAGGGAACATAGATCTCAAGTAGGCTTGACAGGTAATCGGGGGCTGCGTTATTGAGGCTTTTGTAGCACATGGTGTCTAGTTTGTACTGTATGCGCTTTGATACAGGGAGCCAGTGAAGTTGTGCCAGGAGAGGAGATATGTGGTCAGCTTTTTTTCTTTTTGAGTACAAGGCGTGCAGCATTGTTTTGAATGCGCTGTAGGATGTGATTGGTGGAGGCAGGAAGACCGGACAGGAGTGAATTGCAATAGTCAATGCGAGACATTATGAAGGAGAGAACGAGTTTTGCAGTTGTTTCGACAGAGAGATACTTCCTGATCAGGCTTATACGATGGAGGTTTTATCCATATTCATACATTTTAGCCACAGTAGATTTTTCATGTAAACACATGCTACTCTCCCCTTTGACAGTGCGTCACCGCGGTGCAGCGCCACCCATTTTTAGCGCAACTGGCTGTCATTGTATTTCCATAAATGCCAGTATGTCCAGGAATCCAAACTAATGAAAGGAAATTAAATGGTGTATGAGCAGCAATATTTCGTATTCACTTTCCTGTCTATCTTTACCTTAACCTGACTTTAGAACAACAAGAGTGACGAAATAACTAACTGAAAAGGAGAACAAGGTGGAATTAAATACAGATACAGATGATACATAGAACTCAGTGCCACTAGAATAGCCGCAAGTTCCACTCACTCTAAAAACACCATTTGAAAGACAAAACCTTGCTTGCGTTTTCAAATCTGGACGAAAAGATTAGAAGACAATAATCAGGACGGACTCACAATGATAGAATAGAAGAAAACAAGATAATAGTGTGTACACATGTATGTGTGTATTGGAGAGAGATGGGGGAGAGAGGGTGGGGTTCAAGAGAGAGAGAAAAAAATAGAGAAAGAGAGCGAAAGAGAAAGAGAAAGCGAGAGAAAGAGAGAGAAAGAGAGATAGAAAGAGATAGAAAGAAAGAGAGAGAGACAGAAAAAGAGATAAAGAGAGAGAACGAGAGAGAGAAAGAGAGAGGGAAAAAGAGAGAGAAAGAGAGCGAGAGAAAGAGAAAGAGAGAGAGGAGAGAAAGAGAGAAAGAGAGAGAGGGAGAGAGAGAGAGAGCCAAACAGACAGAGAGAGACAGACAGACAGACAGACAGACAGGCAGACAGAGAGAGAGAGAGAGAATATGCCCGCTCACATTTCTGCACGCGCATTTGTTACAGGCTTAATAGTTATCTGAAAACAGGAGTTAATATTCAAACATAACTACTGGCACAAAAGCATTTATGTTTTGTATTCTAACTTTTTGGATAGCCTAAAATCATTGGAAATATACACCATCCTTTGTTAATTAAAGGAAAATTAAATTGCTTCCTCTCTCTCTCTGTCTCTCTCTTTCTCTCTGTCTGTCTGTCTCTCTCTGTCTCTCTCTCTGTCTGTCTCTCTCTCTCTCTGTCTCTCTCTCTGTCTCTCTCTCTCTCTCTCTCTCTCTCTCTCTCTCTCTCTCTCTTTCTCTCTCTCAATTTAAACAGGCCACAATGGGGAAAACTGAAAACTGATGCCACTGTCATCTTTTCTGCTTAGACTCCATGACCTTCGCTAATTATGTAAGTCGATAAAACGTTTTTTTTCATCATGAAAAAAAAAATCTTTCGTTATCTCTTTTCTTTTAGATCCGGAAATACAGCCTCATCCAATTAATATATCAAACGAGAATAAAAAGGTAGGTGTTTAGAGTTTCCCAACATATCATCCGATGCTTTATCCCCTTCAGAACTTGTAGCCGATCAATGGTTTATCCCCTGTGTAAACGCTCTCTCTCTCTCTCTCTCTCTCTCTCTCTCCTCTCTCTCTCTCTCTCTCTCTCTCTCTCTCTGTCTGTCTGTCTGTCTGTTTCTCTCTCTCTCTTCTCTCTCTCTTCTCTCTTCTCTCTGTCTCTCTCTCTCTCTCTCTCTCTTTCTCTCTCTCTCTTTCTCTTTCTCTCTCTCTTTCTTTCTCTCTCTCTCTCTCTCTCTCTCACTCTCTCTCTCTCTCTTTTCCCAATTGTGGATTTACTGTCATGGTTGATAAAAGTTGCCGGTCTACAGACTTTGGCAAAGAACCTCCTCTTTTTAATCCAGCTAATGGTAGGTTTTGAGTTCCAGTTTAACCCTTTGACTCCCTCACCTTCTCCACCAGCAGGGAGTCAGATGGTTAAAGTTTTGTTTTGCTGTCATAATTGACAAAGCACGATGCTAACGGATATGCAGAGGGAGTAAAAGGGTTAAGACACAGGAAAGAATACCTTTTTTGCCCCATTTTCTCTTCCACCTTAATTACATGTACACAGAAATTGGAACAGTTTTTACATTGCGATGATGTTGATACGATAAGGGTGATAATCATGATGCTATTGAATTCCGTTCAGGATTGAGACTGCGTGACAGGGCTGTACGCTACGCTTTCTATCATAACATATCCTGACGTCAACCAGGCCCGAGAGATACCAGATTTGAGCAACACCATAAAAAAAATGATGCATCCATGAAGTGGGTGAGACTCGACTGTGTGGTCCCAGTCTTCCCAATGAGATGACGCATCCATGAAGTGGATGAAACTCGACTGTGTGGTCCCAGTCTTCCCAATGAGCCCATAGCACGCCCAACTCTGGGTAGGTGCCGGTTAGAGCCGAAAAATCCCACAATGTTTTTTTTTTTAAGGTACTGATGGGGATTCGAACTCCCCAACCTTCCAATCAGTAATCCGTTGCGCTAACCACTACACCACAGCGACTGGGAAGAATACATTGATTCCTAAGTGCAGGATAGGTTGATGGTGAAAGTAGAAGAGATCCACGTGGCAGAATCAAACGACGGTGTAAACAGTCTTTAACCGTCTTCCGCTGACAACAGAGATAGATCACAAGAGAGAACAGTTTACTCTCAGAGTTCTGGTGAAAGGATCATAAAACGCTGCATATCACTTCCATGAAATGTACACACATACGCAGACGACAGCTTGCATACAGGAGTCTGGAATTGTTGTCGAAAGCAAATATGACGGACGTAGATTGTCTTTTTGTTGGGTGGTGGTGGTGGGTCTTGTGATAGTGTTTGTTCTTGTCTTGTGTCTTCTTGTATTCTTTTTCTTTTTTTTCTTGTTCTTGTAGTGTTTTAAGATTCTAGTATTGCTATGGAATTCTTCTTTTGGTCTTAGATTCAGAGTCAGTTTCTGAAGACAGCGTTTCGAGTTCGAAGAAAATTCATATGATGACGAGATGGAGAGATTGAAAAATGTTCAATGGCATAAGTTAAGAAGATCGAAAGAATGCGAAGAAGAATTGCGAAGAAGATAGAATGCGAAGAAGAGAATGCGAAGAGAGAAGAATGCGAAGAGAGATGAAGTAAGGAATGAAGAAGAAGAAGAAGAAGAAGAATGCGAAGAAGAAGGAAGAAGAAGAAGAGAAGAAGAATGCGAAGAAGAAGAAGAAGAATGGAAGAAGAATGCGAAGAAGAAGAAGAAGAAGAGAAGAAGAAGAAGAAGGGAAAGGAAGAAGAAGGAAGAAGAATGCGAAGAAGAAGAAGAAAGAAGAAGAAGAAGAAGAATGGAAGAAGAAGAAGAAGAGAAGAAGAAGAAGAAGAAGAAGAAGAAGAAGAAGAAGAAGAAGAAGAAGGAAGAAGAAGAATGAAGAAGAAGAAGAAGAAGAAGAAGAAGAAGAAGAAGAAGAAGAAGAAGAAGAAGAAGAAGGAAAAAAAATATGATCGATATAAAATTGTCATCAGCAACACTTTTGTTCTTGGTACTCAGGATTGCAAAACTGTTTTGTTGAATTCCAAAATTATAATATCCAGATAAATGCTGTTCACGTTTGAGTTATCTAACCTTTCCATCAAAATAAATATTTTTTATCATTGCTGATCAGTTCTTATCTTTCTGTGACTGCCTCCTCCATTCATTGTGAGGTTTATTGTCACTGTGGGCAAATTTCATTAGCTCCTCGTACAGTAATGAAAAAAAGTCAAACAATACCATGAACTAAAAACAATCTACTCATGAACCAAAACTGAAGTTTTTGTTAATGTTCGTAAACAAACACGAAACAAAACAGACTTTCAATTGTGACGTACGCAAAATTATACCTATTATAGAATGTAACGATTATCGAATTTTGATGGGTTTACAAACACAGGTTAAAAACAAGACAAAACTACAGGAAACGAAAATGAAAACATAAAACACATAACACTTAAGTTTAACAGAAACAGAAAACGAAACATAAAGAAACTCACAGAAGTCTCTACGTGGATTAACAGATACAGGAAAGATTCCAAGTTCTGACTGGGGAAACGGGGAATAAGCAGGTAGAAGAAAGACTTCACAGAAACTGAAAACGAAACACAAAGAAACTTACAGAACGCCTGTACAGGAGAATAATCAGGTAGTGGAATGGTTCCAAGTTCCGACTGTAATACAAAGTCTCTCAACTGAACTCATAGAGACGTGTTATACAGCTGTCCATCCTCATTCACCTTTTCTGTGTGTAACCTTCTAGCCGCCGAACGCTAGTAGAATACCGGAGCTTCATAATAGCAATAAAACAGGATGGTCGAGCCATTCTAAACAATGCCCCTTTTCAGACAACAAAATTCTTGCAGAAAATTACGATTTTGTACTTCTCAAATCACTGTGACTTTACGAAAACATGTTTTAAATGTTCTCCAAGGTTTTTGAGAATGTTCTTTTTTCATACAAAATCTTCAAAAAGTGTTGATCTTTTTTTATACTTGTAACCTTGATTTTGGAGCTTTACCTTCAAAACTTCTCTCTCTTCTCTCTCTCTCTCTCTCTCTCTCTCTCTCTTTCTCTCTCTCTCTATCTCTATCTCTATCTCTCTCTCTCTCACACACACACGCACATACACACATATACACACACACGCACACACAAACACATACACACACATACACACACACATACACACACACCCCTTCCCGTTGGTACATGATATTTCTCTGAGGAAGAGGGAACCACTAACAGGATCAGTGAGAAGGCAGCCACCTCTATGCAAATTCCTTGCATGCAAATCAGCATCTCCTAAGTGCCCAGCTGTGAGGCTTTGACCCTTTCACTCCCGCGCCCTGACCACCGGCACCCTGCATGGTCAACCATGCTAGCAAAGCAAAAATTTAACCCTTTGATTCCATCACCCTGTCCACCGGCATCCTGCATGGTCAACCATGCTAGCGAAGCAAAAATTTAACCCTTTGATTCCATCACCCTGTCCACCGGCATCCTGCATAGTCAACCATGCTAGCGAAGCAAAAACTTAATCCTTTGATTCCATCACCCTGTCCACCGGCATCCTGCATAGTCAACCATGCTAGCGAAGCAAAAACTTAATCCTTTGATTCCATCACCCTGTCCACCGGCATCCTGCATAGTCAACCATGCTAGCGAAGCAAAAACTTAATCCTTTGATTCCATCACCCTGTCCACCGGCACCCTGCATGGTCAACCACGCTAGCAAAGCAAAAACGTAATCCTTTGATTCCCGCACCCTGTTTACCAGCACCCTGCATTGTCAACCATTCTAGCAAAGCAAAAACTTAACCCTTTGACTCATGCACCCTGTCCACCAGCATCCTGCATTGTCAACCATTCTAGCAAAGCAAAAACTTAACCCTTTAACTCACGCATCCTTTCCACCAGCGTCCTACATTGTCAACCATGCTATCAAAGCAAAAGTAACCCTTTGACTCATTCACCCTATCCACTAGCTTCGCGCAGGAAGCTGGTAAATAGGGTGAAGGAGTGAAAGATTCTTTTTTTTTGCAGTTGGTGGATAGGGTGCAGGAGTCAGAGGGTTAATCTCCTAGTTGTGTGGCTGACCACAGACTGATCGGTGTGATGACCTTCTCCCCCTTCACCGATGTATTGTTCGTTCTGGTCAAGCGACGGGTCAGCCAGAGAGGGACCAGGTGGTCAAGTTATTCATGGGAATGAACAGACGGATAACACTGAAAAATAAAAAGGGATCTGACACCCCGTTAAACTGTGATCATCAAATGGTAATATCTCTCTCTCTCTCTCTCTCTCTCTCTCTCTCTCTCTCTCTCTCTCTCTCTCTCTCTCTCTCCCTCTCCCTTTCTCTCTCTCTGTCTGTTTCTGTCTGTCTGTCTGTTTGTATGTGTCTCTGTCTGTCTGTCTGTCTCTCTTTCTCTGTCTCTGTCTCTGTCTCTCTCTCTCTCTCTCTCTCTCTCTCTCTCTCTTTCTCTCTCTCTCTGTATATGTGCGTGTGCTTGTGTGTGCGAGTGTGTGTGTGTTGTGCTGTGCGTGTGTGTGTGTGTGTGTGTATGTGTGTGTGTGTGTGTGTGTGTGTGCGTGCGCTCGCGTGTGTGTATATGTGTGCGTGTGTTTGCGTTTGTGAATATGTGTGTTGTGTGTGTGCGTGATCTTCCTCTCTCCCTCTCCTCTCTCTCTGTCTCTGTCTCTGTCTGTCTGTCTGTCTGTCTGTCTGTCTCTCTCTCACTGGTTATCTCTCTGTCTGTTACTCTCTGTCTGTTTGTCTGTCTGTCTGTGTGTGTGTCTGTCTGTCTCTCTCCTCTCTCTCTCTCACGCACTTTTTGTTTCGTTCTTTCTACAGCCAACTCGGAAGACAGGGCAATGCTTCTACGTCGCTGTCTGATTCTCAACTGACTACAGTATATATACATATCACAGTGAACAGCAATCAGTTATCATTTAAACGAATATCATGCCGTGCTGTTATCCGCACGCTGTTTACTGTTAACACACGTCACATCTCCCTTTCTTTAAGGAAACAAAATCAATTAATCGTTTTTCCTATCTTTCAGTCCATACGAAATATGTATTTCCTACCTTTATCACAACAGTAACTTAACAAACATTCATTCTCACGCACAGGGCCCAATCATTCATTCACCTCATTTTATCTCTGATCATTATACTATCCATCATCATCATGTCCATATTTCGCAATGCTTTCAGTTTATCTGATTGTGGTAGAGTCTTCAGTTTCATTCGTATTTCAGGAAATCTGGCCTTTTGCTTTGTCTTCCAGATCTTGTTCTGTAAGGAGAACTAACTGGTTCGGGTTGTCCTGTCCTTGTTTGTTGGATAACTTCATCTGGCTCCTTGATGCTGGTTGTCTCAGACATTTTGATGACTGGTGACTGATCAGATGAGTTCTCATGGACAGACGATGCTGGCGTCCTGACATCTGTTCCAGTTCCAGTTTTCTTGTTATCTTCCAGCATCTGTTTTGATGGAATGATGATTTGCTGTTGCTTGCCCGATGTGTCGCTTTCCTGATGTCTTCCAGAAATCATCCTTCTCTGGACAAGTCGTTGAGGGTTGATTGTCTGCTAAAGCTCCATTTCTGTTGTGTCTCGTAGCTGACGACGATTCCTTCTGTACTGACGTCCGTCCTCTGTGCGAATGTTGTATGACCGGATGTTCACCTGTTGGTCTACTTTGGCGCTGATCCACTTTTTGGATCCTGGAAGTTGGAATTTCACAATCTGTCTCGGACTCAGTTCTGTCAGCTCTACTGCGCTTCTGTTGTAGTAGTGCGCTTGCTTCAGTTTCCTTTTCTCAAGTTCTTTCTTGATTAGTTTGATTCCAGTCTCTCGGCATCGTTGTAGCAAACGGTTCAGGTTGGTATCATGAACTTGTGCTCCTGCTTCGTCGGTTGGTCCTCTGCCAAAAACAAAGATGTCATCATGAACCGCCACCACGCCTGGCAGTCCTGCCAGAGCGATGTCAATCCTCCTCTGGAATTCTTCTGGGGCTGGTGAAATTCCGAAGGGCATTCGTTTCCATCGGTATTTGCCAAAAGGCGTCTCAAATGTTGTCAGGTAGCTGCTGTCGTCGTCCAGTTCAACGTGCCAAAACCCGTTTTTCGCGTCCAGGTGTGTGAAGTATTTTGTATCTTTGAGGAGAGGCAGTACGTTTCTCCTGAGGGCTTTGTTCAGTGGCTTAGGGTCGATGCACAGTCTGGCTTTCCCATTGCTCTTTGTTGTTACGACCAAACTGCTTATCCACTCCGTTGGCGTGTCTACTTTAGTGACCACGTCCAGTTTTTTCAACCTCTTCAGCTCGTCCTTCACTTTCTCTTGCACTGCTATCGGCCACTTTCTGCAAGGCATCGTCACTGGTGCAATACTGCTTTGCTGTCTTCTTTTCTTTGAAAGCTTGGACTTCCTGCGTGTCCTGCGTTTTTCTCATCATTTGGACGGTTTGATGTTGACTTGATTCATGCGCTCTGCACATATCAATACATGCAGTCAATGTCAGCTGTCGCACTTCCAGTAATTTTGATCGCAGAGTCTCGTCATGGACACCCAGTACGATTTGATCTCTCAACAGTCTGTCTTCCAGTGTACCATAGTTACAGTTCTGCTACAAACTGTTCGATAGATTCTCCTGCTGCTTGATGTCTGCAGTTGAATCTGAATGCTTCGTAAGTTTCATTGGTTGAACCCACACAGTATTCTTCGAATTTCTGGAGAACAGTGTCAATGTCATTTCTTTCAGCTTCATTAGCAAATGCCAATCCTTCATAGATGTCCATAGCATCCAGCCCGATGCAAGAAAGAAAAACTGCTGTTCTGTACGTTGAGTCTTCTTCTGTCTGTGTTGTCACAATTTCATAGCTGTCCCAAAGCCTCTTGAATTTCCTCCAGCTGCTCTGCAGGTTTCCTCCATTCACATCAAGTTAGGAGGCAAGGGAATCTTGGCATGTCGTCGACTGGCTTTTCTCTCTTCTTGTTCATCTTCCATGGTTGAACTTTAGTCTTCAATATTCTGGATTTTTGTTAGAGTTCGTAATCCCACTTCTGACACCATGTTTCGTTCTTTCTACAGCCAACTCGGAAGACAGGGCAATGCTTCTACGTCTTTACTCGTCGCTGTCTGATTCTCAACTGACTACAGTATATATACATATCACAGTGAACAGCAATCAGTTATCATTTAAACGAATATCATGCCGTGCTGTTATCCGCACGCTGTTTACTGTTAACACACGTCACACTTTTTCTCTGTCACTCTCTCTCTTTCTCTGTCTCTCTGTCTCTTTCTCTCTCTCTCTCTCTTTCTCTCTCTCTCTCTCTCTCTCTCTCTCTCTCTCTCCACATTGTAGATTTGTGCCTCCTTTTCAAGCATGCCTGTGTCTGTCTATATATACATATATATATATATATACCTCTGTCTCTGGCACTCTCTCTCTCTGTCTCTCTCTCTCTCTCTCTCCACATTGTAGATTTGTGCCTCCTTTTCAAGCATGCCTGTGTCTGTCTCCTTTTCATGGACAGAAAGGACACCCTGTCTGTCTATGCCTCCATTGCATGGACAGAAAGAACACCATGTCTGTCTATGCCTCCATTGCATGGACAGAAAGGACACCATGTCTGTCTATGCCTCTATTGCATGGACAGAAAGGACACTGTCTGTCTATGCCTCCATTGCATGGACAAAAGGACACCATGTCTGTCTATGCCCTCACGTCATGGACAGAAAGGACACCCTGTCTGTCTATGCCTCCATTTCATGGACAGAAAGGACACCCTGTCTGTCTATGCCTCCATTGCATGGACAGAAGGGACACCTTGTCTGTCTATGCCTCCATTTCATGGACAAAAGGACATCATGTCTGGCTATGTCTCCATGCCATGGACATAAAGGACACCCTGTCTATCTAAGTCTCCGTTTTATGGACAGAAAGGACACTATGTCTGTCTATGCCTCCATTGCATGGACAAAAAGGACATCAAGTCTGTCTATGCCTTCATTGCATGGACAGAAAGGACACCCTGTTTGTCTATGCCTACATTTTATGGACAGAAAGGACACTCAAACTGTCTATGCCTCCTGTTCATGGACAAAAGGACATCATGTCTGTCTATGCCTCCGTGCCATGGACAGAAAGGACACCCTATCTATCTATGCCTCCATTTCATGGACAGAAAAGGACACCCTGTGTCTGTATCTGTATCCTTTGCATGGGGGTAAAATGACGTCCTTTCCCTTCCTCCTTTTCGCATGAATCGAAAAGGACATCGTGTCTGTATCTACCTCTTTTTCGTCGACAGAAAAGGCCATTCTGTCCGTCTATGCTTCTCGCATGGACAGAAGAGAACATCCTTTGTTTGCCTCGTATTCATGGACGAAAAATGACTTACTGTCTGTGCCTCTCTCCTTTTCGTAATCAGAAAAAGTCACATGTCTGCCTATGCCTCTTTGCATCAACAGAAAAGGACACCAGTTCGTCTCTGCTTCCTGTTCATGCACAGAAAAGGATATTAGTGTCCGTATTCTTTCTTTGATGTAAAAGGCATTCTATCTGTGTATACCTCCTTTTAATATGCTATCATCTACAATAACATCTAGGACATTTTATGAGGCAAGAGAAATTTGAGCACTTAGACACAACAGGAAAGCTGGAGGGAAAAACAGCACCAGTGCAGACTCATGGAAAATGTGTTGGATGGTTTGGCGGAGTGGACGAGGACAGAAGGTATGGGAGATATACATGCAGTGACAAGAGATTCATATGGAAGGCCATGATCGCCAACACCATGCAGCAAGACACATAAAGACGATCATCTTTTACTGAAAAATATATTAATCTACCGATGGCTTAAATTGCAACGTCAAAATAAATTACTTCAAGAACCTAAGCCAAAAAGTCAAAGATTTCTGCATCCTGGTGGCAAAGACAAACTTTAAGACGTGAGCACACTGCTGAAGGTTATGGGGTCGCAGGGTTGCAGAGGCCCCTCGTACGTTTCTTCTCCAATCGATAGCTTCTCATTACAGGAGCAAACAACTTCTCATCATACCAGCAACGGTACCGTCTCTGAAATGATCGTTTAATGGCAGTGAAGGAGAAAAAGAAAATAGTCTGGGTGAATGATGGTGCTGTCATAGAACTCCCTGTCTTCGCCGTTTTCTTTTTTCTTTTTTTCAAAAAAAAATGCTTCACTGTCACAATGATGTTGATGAATGATTGTTGCTGTTTTTGTTGTTGCATACTCACTAATATGTCTTCTTCTCCTCTCTCTCTCTCCTCTCCTCTCTTTTCCCTCTCTCTCTCTCTCTCTCTCTCTCTCTCTCTCTCTCTCCCTCCTTCCACTCTCCTCTCTTTTCTCTCTCTCTCTCTCTCTCTCTCTCTCTCC
>CM060306.1:19430550-19435550 GCA_030674185.1 Monoplex corrugatus | reverse complement strand
AATCAATATCTTCACAGCTCACACTCGTCACATACACATATGACGTCATGAATAGCTCTGGTATTGATCTAGAAACAGATTCTATATCTGTTGGACCTTAATTCTCACCTGTGCCTAATCGGGATTTCCTAAGATCACGATTCGATATATACCACACTGATTTTTTTTTTAAAATTGAAGACAATGTAAATTCATGAACGAGTCGAGTTAAATGTCATATTGAAAACGTTTAATTCAAACATTTGAAGATTTACACTGATTGATCATTAACCGAGAAAAAGACAGGATCAGCGTTTTAATACCTGCTCTTAAAATAGAGAAAGCGTTTCATACAGGCACTAACAAATCAATATGTACAGCTGAATCCTTTGCAACAAGGATGGCTCGAAATCACTTAACAAGTTTTCCTAAGACTATACTACAAATACTTTTTTTGCGTTGATTCAAAAGCACTACTTCAAGCTCTTGACTTATTAAAATCATAAACAAGATCTGAAATTAGCCACCTAATTCAAACGTCAGCCTCACGAAGTACTGATATTACTTTCAGTTAGATACCATCATTACAATAATACGGTAACTGGGATGCCAAACCAGAAGCTAAGGACTCATTACAATCAAAGAGTGTACAACTTTTCTGTCCCTGAATCAATGTCATATCTTAGTGGACGCCCGTATTTGGATACAGTTCCAATATAATCAGAAAAAAATACAATACTGATGACATGATTAATGTAGTCAGCAAAATAAATAAGCAGTATAATGTCAGTACAATTATAAATTCTTTATGTACGGGTTGAAACTGAATGCATTCGAAACAAAAGACACCAGGAATATTATGTGTCCTCGCGGACAAAAAAGAAGTAGTCATCTTCTTTCTTGTATAATAATAAAACAACACATTCCTTTACTTCCTAACAATGCAGTTTCCGACATATTTAAATCAACACCATTAACATGTGACTTTTTGTCAGCTTGTCAAAAAGCCCTGTAGCTAAACACTTATAGTTCATTTCAATTTGTGTTCACTGCCACATTTAGCTGATTTACTGTTTAAATAGTTAGTTATGGTAAGTTACTTGTTTTATAATAAAATTAATAATTACAATATTTATATAGCGCAAAATCTTGATAAAATCAAACCTAAGCGCTGAAACAGACACACACACACGCACGCACACACACGCACGCACACACACACACACACACACACACACACACACACACACACACACACACACCACACAACACACACACACGCATGGCTATAAATGGGGAGAAAGAATAAAAGCAATGGAAAATTATAGAGAGCATATTATATACAATTATATATATACAATGTGATTCCCCTCCGAGTGGAGACAGGCTGTAGAGGGGGTTGAGGGAGGTCAGGATTTTATGCAGAGGAGAAAAGTGGTAGTTTTGAGAGCGGACTTGAAGGAGACAAAAGTAGGTTGCTGACGGACTGAGAGAGGAAGTTTGTTCCAGGAGAGTGGACCAGAAACAGAGAAGGCTCGTGGACCATAGGTATTTAGCTTAGTGCGTGGAAAACGAAAAGTCAGAGGATCGGAGGCAGAGAGGGGGGTACGTGAGGGAACATATATCTCAAGTAGGCTTGACAGGTAATCGGGGGCTGCGTTATTGAGGCTTTTGTAGCACATGGTGTCTAGTTTGTACTTATGCGCATTGATACAGGGAGCCAGTGAAGTTGTGTGAGCCCTCCCCCATCAGTTACCCCATCTTTCCTCTTTTTTGAAGACTGTCTATACATGAGCATACCTATTGTCCTTCCTCCTCCTGCACCCTACCCCACTCCATCACCCCCCCCCTGTATTTGTTTTGTGGTCTAAAATCATTTACATGACTAGACCGTAAGCCAATGACCACCACCACATTCGTGCTGTTACACACGATTATTCTAAAACCCGTTTTCACCACATATTTCTGTACTAGTCATACTGTTCTTGACGACTTGTATTAACAAAACCCTTTAATAATAATAATAATATTTACAATATTTATATAGCGCAAAATCTTGATAAAATCAAATCTAAGCGCTGAAACAGACACACACACAACGCACGCACGCACACACACGCACGCACGCACGACACACACACGCACTCACGCACATACACGCACACGGCTATAAATGGGGAGAAAGAATAAAAGCAATGGAAAATTATAGAGAGCATATTATATACAATTATTTATTGCAATGTGATTTTCATATATGCTATGTTCGATACACAAAAGGGTTCACTGTGCTAGTTAACTTAATTTGTTTACGAGGCCAAAATCTCAGCAATGCGAGTTGATGGAAAATATGCTGGTGGCCATATAATGCGATTTTATTAGTTTCGGGGGATTTGAGACAGCCTCCACACAGAGTGTGCGAACAGATCGATATCAAACGTGCGTCAAAGGTTGAGTTAATGAACAAAGGGGTCGGGTTTTCCTTTCTCTGTCTCTCTCTTTGCCTGTCTGCTTGTCTGTCTATCTGTCTGTCTGTCTGCCTGTCTCTGTCTCTGTTTCTGTCTCTGTCTCTGTCTGTCTGTCTCTCTGTCTCTCTATCTCTCTATTTCTCTCTCTCTCTCTCTCTCTCTCTCTCTCTCTCTCTCTCTCTCTCTTCTCTCTCTCTGAAAAGGAGGTGAGCAAAGTGTACGTCGTATTGTCGACACACAGAATAGTTATGGTATACAGTAACGCATGCATTGCCATGATGGTGCATGTAGACAAATCAGTTAAGATAATTGTTTTGATTGTCATCGTGATACATAGAAATTAATTTCAACAAACAAATACATAAACAAAGAAAAACTTTGCTTCATCTTTGTGGATCAGGATAAGGCATTTGACAGTGTAAAACGAATGGAATTCGGAAATCTGGAAACGCAGATCACCTCATCGACAATATAACAAATGCAAACAGTGAGAGCGCAGTCAAGACCCCAAGCAACTTTCCAAACGGTTTCAAGTAACATTTAGGGTCCAACAAGGATGCGTTCCATCACCACTCCTTATCATCCTCTACATGGACACAGTAACTCAAGATGCCAATCCTGATCCAGAAGCTTTCAATGACTTGTTATTCGCTGATGACCAATAGATCATGAACTATGGCAAGATACAGTTACAAAAGCGTACAACATACATACAAGTTTTACAACAACTGTGAAAACTATGGCGTGAACATCAGCACTAGCAAGACAGAGGTAGGACAAACCGCCTGACTAACTGGACATCAAAATCAAAGGGCAAAAACTTCATCAAACTAGAGAATTTATATACCCTGAGAGTTTATTTACCAAAGATTAACCCTTTTACTCCCGCATCCTCTCCACCAGCATCCTGGATTGTCAAGCATGTTAGCAAAGCAAAACTTTAACCCTTTGATTCCCTCACCCAAGTTTTTGAAGTTGGTGGATACGGTGCAGGAGTCAAAGGGTTAAAAATTGAAAGAGAAACGAAAATAGAAAAATGGAGAGAGAAACTAAGACCAGAGACGAAAGGTCAAATACTAAGAACTACCAATTTTCACCTGTTCTAAAACTCCCGAGCATCCCCATGTAAACAGAAACCAGGCTTAACAATACAATCTTTGTTCCCACATTGACTGAACCAGACAAAAAACTCTAGAGAGAAGGATCATCACAATCTGTGAGATGGGACCAGATGTTTCAGAAGAGCAGCAGGTGGAACAAAAGAGGCGTGATTAGAAACGAAGAGATCCCACAAGTCGCCGTGGTGTAGTCGTTAGTGCAACGGACTATCGACTGGAAGGTTGGGGGCTCGAATCCCCATCAGTCCCTTCAAAACTCATTGTGGGATTTTTCGGTCGTAACCGGCTCCTACTCAGAGTTGGGCGTGCTATGGGCTCATTGGGAAGACTGGAATCACTCAGTCTCATCCACTTCACGTATGCATCATTGAGGGTGTTGCTCAGATCTTCTGACCAGCACCACAGGTGTCTGTATGTCTCGGGCCTGGTTGACGCCAGGATATATTATGATAGTAAGTGAAGAGTACTGTACAATCCTGCCACACAGTCTCAATCCTAGATGGAACTCCATAGCATCATGTTTATCATCCTCATCGACATTATCATCATCGCAGTGTAAAAATTGTTCCAGCTTCTGTGGTCAATATGGTGGCGTTAAAAATGGGGCGAAAACAAAAAGGTGAGCACAAAGGTATCCTCCCTGAATGCAATGATCCTTAAAACATTTTAAAAAAGAAACGAAGAGTCTGAGAGATTATTGGAACAACACTTGTTAACCATTACATCACACAACAGCAAATCAAGTGATTTAGTCATGTGACCAAGATGCCAGTCGATCAGCCAGCCCTATAAGCTGACAACACCAGATGCTTGGGCTGAAGAACCAGAGGTAGACAATGGTGGCGCTGGATACGTAGAGTGGCAGACACATTCAACATCTGCAAGATGACTTTCTGCCTGGCTGCACATCATCAGCTTCATCTCCTTGAAACACCTACCGGCACAGGTGGACAGAAAAAGTAAAGCAATAATTACACACAAATCACTCTAAATTGACATCATGTAAGCCAAGCAGGCAGTCTTGGGAATGAAGGACACAATGTGTATAATCCGTGGATGGACAAGAATATCCTGTCCAATTTCAATTTCTCAAAGACGACGTCTCCGCGCTCGGAACGAATTCCATCCTGTCTGTTCCTCCATTAAAATGATATTACTTCATCCTATCTAACTCTTGCCTCCTTTCAACTCTGCTTCCTTTCAAGTAGGCTACTATTACAAACTAATTATAATGTCATGTCTGTTGGCGGCTTAAATTACGCTATAACTTCAAACACCAAGTTACTTCATGAGACCTTGGGCCAAAAATTAAAGACTCGATGGTCGTCAGCATCCTGGTCACGAAGACAACATTTTAGACGTATACGCAATGCTGGGGTTTCAGGATAGCAGAAGGTGTCGCCCCCAAACGATAATGTTTCATTACATAAACAAACAA
>CM060306.1:19425550-19428050 GCA_030674185.1 Monoplex corrugatus | reverse complement strand
GGTGTGTGTACGTGTTTGTGCGTGTGTGTATGTGTGTGTGTGTGTGTGTGTTGCCATGCGTGGTTATGTGTGTGTGTGTGTGTGTGTGTGTGTGTGTGTGTGTGCGTGAGTGTGTGTGTGTGTGTGTGTGTGTGTGTGTGTGCGCGCACACGCGTGGTTGTGTGTGTGCGTGTGTGTGTGCGTGTGCGCACGAGCGTGTGTTTTCTGAATCTTTTAAAAAAAAAAAAATACAATTGAAACGTCAAGGTTGGGTAAAATTATTTCCAAAAGCTCAACGGTTTTCAGACAGTGTCTACACAATGAAATGTGACGAAGCAGAAAATCTAAACGTCGTCTCGACCCTTTGATGTGAAGTGACATTTTGCTGCTTGGCTGACCCCACACGTAATGTTGCTGTCTCAACACATGAGAGTCTCTGGACCGTGTTGTACCATTTTATTGTTTTGTTTTATATCATCTCTCTGTTTCTCTCTGTTTGTATGCCTCTGTTTCTCTCTGTGTATTTCTCTCTGACTCATACCAATGTGTTTTAGGGGGCTTTCTTTGTTTAGATTTATTTTGTTATCAGTAAACAAAACAATACTTAAATATTTTCTTTATATTTGTTTGTACGCAGCGTTTGAAATTAGAAATATCGTTCAATTATTTTTCCTTCTTTCTTCTTTCTTCTTCATTCTCATTTTCTTCTTCTTCTTCTTCTTCTTCTTCTTCTTCCTTCTTCTTCTTCTTCTCGCTTCTTCTTCTCTTCCTTCTTCTTCTTCTTCTTCTTCTTCTTCTTCTTCTTCTTCTTCTTCTTCTTCTTCTTCTTCTTCTTCTTCTTTCTTTTCTTCTTTCTTCTTTCTTCTTCTTCTTCTTCTTCTTCTTCTTTCCTTCTCTTCTTCTTCTTCTTCTTCTTCTTCTTCTTCTTCTTCCTTCTTCTTCTTCTTCTTCTTCTTCTTCTCTTCTTCTTCTTCTTCTTCTTCTTCTTCTTCTCTCTCTCTTCTTCTTCTTCTTCTTCCTTCTTCTTCTTCTTCTTCTTCTTCTTCTTCTTCTTCTTCTTCTCTTCTTCTTCTTCTTCTTCTTCTTCTTCTTCTTCCTTCTTCTTCTTCTTCTTCGCATTCTTCTTCTTCGCATTCTTCTCTTCTTCTTCATTCTTCTTCTTCTCTTCTTCTTCTTCTTCTTCTTCTTCTTCTTCTTCTTCTTCTTCTTCTTCTTCTTCTTTCTTCTTCTTCTTCTTCTTCTTCTTCTCTTCTTCTTCTTCTTCTTCTTCTTTCTTCTTCTTCTTCTTCCTTCTTCTTCTTCTTCTTCTTCTTCTTCTTCTTCTTCTTCTTCTTCTTCTTCTTCTTCTTCTTCTCTTCTTCTTCGCATTCTTCTTCTTCTTCTTCTTCTTCTTCTTCTTCTTCTTCTTCTTCGCATTCTTCCTCTTCTTCTTCGCATTCTTCTTCTTCTTCTTCTTCTTCGCATTCTTCTTCTTCTTCGCATTCTTCTTCTTCTTCTTCGCATTCTTCTTCTTCTTCGCATTCTTCTTCTTCTTCGCATTCTTCTTCTTCTTCTTCGCATTCTTCTTCTTCGCATTCTTCTTCTTCGCATTCTTCTTCTTCGCATTCTTCTTCTTCGCATTCTTCTTCTTCGCATTCTTCTTCTTCGCATTCTTTCTCTCTCTACCCCCCCTCTCTCTCTCCCTTATCTCTCTCTCTCTCACTCACTCAAAACTGGACACAGACATACACAGGCATACAAAAAAGAATGAGGAAAGAGAGATGCTGGTGATAAACAGAGAGAAAGGAAGTATTTATTTTTTTAATTATTCATTTATTATGTAACAGTAATGTTTTCTTATTTGCGTCTGTACAGACACAGCGAGAGACAGACGCATATACTGACAGTGGCAGACAGGCAGAAAGAGGATATGATGATAAGATAAGATTTATTTTTGTGGGTGATAGAAAAGCACAGAGTAGCAATAACGTTGACAAACACACACACATACACACACACACACACACACACACACACATACACACACACAAACACACACACACATACACACACACATACACATACAAACACACACACAAACACACACACATACACATACACACACATCATACACAAACACACACACACACACACACACACACACACACACACACACACACACACACACACACACACACACACACACACACACACACACACATTATAACAGTAACAGAGATATATATTTTCCAATTGCAGAAATTATCAGTTGAAAACCATTTTCAAACTTGCTGTTTCTAATCTATACATCTAGCTATAACATACATGCACTAGGAAATATATCAGTCAGCGATACAGTACATATGAAAATCACATAAAACCAGCATTTGCTAGTGAAACAATTTAATGATGATTTACCATCTTGTAAAGCATTTGATTCAAACAAGAGTAGATCCTGATTTCAAAAGTAAACAACAACGTCAATGAAAATAACAGACTTCAGTTACAGACACGTCACCCACAACATGGGCATTCATACCAC
>CM060306.1:19410550-19418050 GCA_030674185.1 Monoplex corrugatus | reverse complement strand
ACACACACACACACACATACACACACACACAAGCACGCATGCAATCAGGTACATACTCATTCAAATATGTGTATATATATATATATATATATGTGTGTGTGTGTGTGTGTGTGTGTGTGTGTGTGTGTGTGTGTGTGTGTGTGTGTGTGTGTGTGTGTGTGTGTGTGTGTGTGTGTGTGTGTGTGTTGTGTATGTATGTTTGTATGTATGTATGTATATTCACATTTCCATATTAATGGTGATATTACCTACCTTTCTTTTTCTCTTTTATGTTATTCTTTTGGTTATGTGTGTGTTTGCGTGCGTGTTTGCGTGCATGCATGCGTGCGTGTGTGTGTGTGTTTGTGTGTGTTCGTTCGTTGCTTGATTTAACGTCTTTTCACTATAAGTGATATTAGACGAGGAAAAATGGCATGGAGGATGAAATAATGGGGGGGGGGGGGGGTTGAGGGGAGAGGGGAACAGAGTAAGGGACGTAAAAAAAATTAAAAGGAAGCGGCAAGGTCTTAAGAAAAAGGATATGGATGAACAGAGAAATGAAACTAGAACAACGCTAACATCAATAATGTAACAGAAAAATCGTCATAAAAACAAAACAAAACAAAAATAATCATAATTATAATAATAATCTTAAAGTAACGCATTAACAGGACTGTGAACCAATGATTCTGAAATTTTAACTAACAAAACTTGATCCGATACTACTTCTTTAAAATGCGTTTCAAGATAGTTTCCTTGTGTAAACGTCTTTGGTAAAAAGGAACGAAGCTTTCTGCAGTAAAACAAACAGTGATACAATGTGAATTGTTCGCCGCAAATACATAAAACGTTGTTACAATATTTTGTTTTCAAAGCGTTCAGTTGAATGCGAAAATATGTCATAACAATTAATCTCAAATGATATAACGAGGAATACTGCAAGTTTTTACAGATATTTTGAACTGAAAGTTTGATTCTTTTTTGAGACACAAATTTTTCATTTAAATGTTCATGAAATCGAATCCATGATGCTAATTCTAGCG
This sequence comes from Monoplex corrugatus, assembly GCA_030674185.1. Taxonomy (NCBI): domain Eukaryota; kingdom Metazoa; phylum Mollusca; class Gastropoda; order Littorinimorpha; family Ranellidae; genus Monoplex; species Monoplex corrugatus. Next base: position 19,417,028 of record CM060306.1, on the reverse strand, counting down.
AGTTGTAAGCTTCTTTTACCGAGGTGTTAACATGTAATTCTATGGAATTTTCAGAATGGAGGGCACCGGATTTAGCTGCTCTGTCAACTACGTTGTTGCCATGAAGACCAACACGAGAAGGCACCCAGCATAAATTGATTTCCGAGCCATTTATCTTTAAACAATGTATTAGATGATTTGCCTCAATAATTAAGTCAGGTCTTGTGTCTGTATCAAAAGACTGTAAGGCATATAATACAGATTTTGAATCAACAAACAGAACTACTTTGAATGACACAGGCCGAAGGCTTATTAAATAATGCAACGCTTGAACAACAGCAACCAATTCTGCTGTATATATAGATACATTTGCCCCAATGAAAAAAGACTTTTTAATGTTAAATTTTGGAACATAAAAGGCTGCTCCAGCGCTCGGATTTGCTAAGACTGACCCATCGGTAAAAATGTGGAGGTGGGTACGGTACTTTTCATCGATGTGTTCACAAGCTGTGGATAGCGTAATGTTGACATTATCATCTGTTTTAACTTTTGCATAATCGAGATCAAATGTGGCCTTTAGCATTTCCCATGTAGGGATAGGCGTTATCATTGGTTTCTCGGCTATTTCATCCATTGTTATGTTGGACTGTTTGATCAGGCCAGATATGTAAGTTGCGGCAGTAATTTGTGATGAAATGTTTTTTGCTCGTTTTGGAAAGTCAGTATCAGACCTGATCTTAATTTCTTTGCTCACAAAATTATCCGCTTGTGAAGTAGTTCTAATTGCAAACTTTGCTGTAGCTAACTCACGATGGTTGTTTAAAGGTAGAATTCCAGCAACTTTGTACGTTTCCAGAGTAGAAGCATGAGCTGGTACACCTAGTGCAATTTTAAGACTTTTGCAGTCCAAGCTCTGAATCTTTTTTAGTAAATATTTGGGTGCATTGAAGAAAACTTCTTGCGCGTAGGATAATTTAGACCTGACCAGCGCTGTTGACAGATGAATCAGTACATTTGTATCCATTCCCCAGGGTAATTTGCTTATTATCTTTAGAAAATTTAAGGTTTTTCGCGCTTTTGTTAAAATATAATCAAAATGAACATTCCAGCTTAATTTGGACGTGATGTAAACTCCCAGGAATTTTATGACCTGTTTGTAATTTAACACTTCACCAAGCAATTTGAAAGTAGGCAAGTTATTTGAGTTGCCACCAGGATCAAACAGCATCATGTTAGTTTTTTCTGCTGACAATGACAGCCCATTTTCTAACATATAGTTTCCAAGATTATCAAGATCAATTTGATACAACTTCCTGATGTAATTTCGCGTTCTCTGTGGAGTTGTCTTTTTTAAAGTGATATTCATCCAAGTGCTTATATCATCAGCGTACTGTACTAAAACAACACGATTTGAAAGAGCTTTAGGAAGATCCTGTATAAGGATATTAAATAAAATAGGTGCTATCACTGAACCTTGTGGAATCCCCATGTGGAGGCATCGTGAGGAAGAATAACTAGCTCCCACTCTTGACTGAATTGTTCTATTAGCTAAAAAAGATTTAATGTAATTGAACATATTGCCCGATAAACCAACAGATTTTAGCTTGAACAATAAACGTTTATGCCAAACTTGATCGTAAGCTTTTTTCACATCAAAGAAAGTAGCTAAAACACTTTTTCTGTGAGCAAACTGTTGTTTGATCTGAGTTGTAAGTTTAACCAGGTGCTCAACTGCGGATCTTCCTTTTCTAAAACCTGCCTGGTTTACCGGAATAACGTTATTTTTATCACAGGAGTGTAAAAGTCTGTTTAAGACCAATCTTTCCATTAGTTTGCTTGTGTGGGACGTCAAAGCAATGGGTTTTTATCGGTTTTCGATTTTCCTGTTTTTAAGATTGGTATAACTATAGACTTTTGCCATATTTGTGGCACAGTTCCGCTAACCCAGCATTTCTGCAAAATTTTGTGTAGGAAAATAAGGTAGTTTTCAGGGAGATGTTTGATCATTTCAGTCGAAACTGCATCAACACCTACCGAACTCTTTTTGTTGTGTAGAGACAGTACTGTGTTTTTTAGCTCTTCTAAGGGTATTGGAGAATTAAACCAGAGATCATTCTGTGGTACTGGATCAGTGTAGATTGGGTTGTAATCTTCCATTTCTCTGTGATGTTTGCAGTCAGGAGATAAACCTTCAACTTTACTGTTTTTGGCAAACAGATCCACAAAAGTTTCTGCTTTGTCCATGTCTGAAGGAAATGTGTTACATGTTTCAATCATTATCGGACACCTAGGTAAGTTGGTTCCATCCTTCATTTGTTTCATTTTCGTCCAGACTTTATGGAAATCTTTGAAATCTGAAATTTCTTTTGTGCAGAATGATGCCCAATAATCTTTCTTTGCTTCAGCAATGATTTTGTTACATTGGATGTTAGCTTTTTTCATTTCCACATGATCCTCAGGTTTCCTGCTTTTGATGTAGATTTTGAATTTCTCCTTTTATATTGAACTGCTTTCTCACATGCCTCTGTCCACCAAACATTACCCAATCGATTATTTGATCTAGAAGATTTGAGTTTCGGAATCGATAGGTCTGCAGCGGCTAGAATTGACTCTCGGAATTTAGAAAACATAATGTCTACATTTTCACTTTCATAATGTCTGTAATCTTGATTAGCTAGAGCAGTTCGAAATAAGGACCAGTCAGCACGCTTGTAATTATATTTTGGAATAATTTCAGGAGAGCTGTCTTTCATCCTGATGTTTTTGTCAGTTATGGTTATGATGATAGGTAGGTGATCGCTTCCCAAAGTGTCTCTGTGAGTTTCCCAGGTACAGGATGGTACTAATTCTGGTGAGATTAGAGACAAATCGATGGCTGTCGCCCTGTGTTTGGAAACATCAGGGATCCTAGTGACACTACCATCATTTAGAAGGTAAAGCGAACTATCAACGATATTTTCTACCAAACGATTGCTCGTAACAGTAGAACAGTTCTTTTCCCAAAATGGGGAGTGGGAATTAAAGTCTCCACCTATTAGCCATTTACCACGCTGCTGATCTTGGATAGTGCGCAGCCATTCTGTGTTGTGGTCATTTGGACCTGTTGGCAGGTAGACTGACAAAACGTTGATGTTTAAAGAATTGCTTAAGTGGACAGTGGCAGCACAAGCGTGCAAATCTTCGCTTGATTTCAAAACTGGGGAAGTAAGTAAGCAGTATTTTAACTCTTTGAGTATATATATCGCGGTGGATACCTTCTTACCGTGATTCCCACATTCATAGACTGGAGGATAATAATAATTGGGGAAATTGGGAAGTTTGTGTGTGTGTGGGAGGGTAGGTGAGTGTGTTTGTGCGTGTGTGTCTGTCTGTGTGAGTAAATTTTTACATTCCCTTGAAGTGTTTATTTCATTATTTCATTGTATTTTAATGTAATGTAGACTATCTTGAGTTTATGACTGTATCAACTGTGAAACAGTTGTAATGACAGTAGAAACTGTATCGCCATTTGCTTCGTGTAAGCTAATAAACTAGCTACTTCGGCTACGAAGAAAGAACATGTTTATCTTTGGGAGCATGATCGATTGTGTACAGCACTGTCGTTGTGTTGTGTCTCAAATAAGCCAGTATAGCTTACAGCTGTGTCAAACTGCATACAGCTTTAACGATAAAGTCTTAAAGATCAACGTGCCTTGGGCTCAGCCCTACAGAATATTCCATACATAGCTCGAGCTGTATTGGCGCACCCGTCATGTTTTTGTTTTGAAATCAATGCAAAGGATATTGACATCAATGACTTGGGAACACATGAAAAAGGTCACGAAGCAAGTACATGCATAGGTGTGTGTATCTGAGAGAGAGAGAGAGAGAAACAGACAGACAGATAGATAGATAGATAGATAGAAGATATATATATATATATATATATATAGAGAGAGAGAGAGAGAGAGAGAGAGAGACAAAGACATAGACACAGTGACAGAGACAGAAAGACACAAAGACAAAGAGACAGAAAGAGACAGAGAGAAACAGAGGAAGACAGGTTGAGAGAAAATGTTTATTCGTTGTTTGATTTCACGTCTTTTTACTATGAGTGATATTAGACGAGACAGAGTGTGTGCATGTTGTGTGTGAGTGTGTGTGTATGTGTTTGTGTGCGTGCGCGCGCGCGTGTCTGTGTGTGTGTGCGTGTGTGCGTGTGCGTGTGTGTGTGTGTGTGTGTGTGTGTGTGTGTGTGTGTGTGTGTGTGTGTGTGTGTGTGTGTGAGTGAGTGAGTGTGTATGTGAGAGAGAGAGACAGACAGACAGACAGACAGACAGACAGACAGAGATAGAGAGACAGAGAGAGAGAGAGTGACTACGAGACACATATTTGTTGTAATAAGCTGGCACAACAGTCATTGATTTCAATAATTAATGATTTCATTTTTCATTATCATCAATACGGACATAAATGCATATGTGACTAAGAATTTCTCAGTTTTTTACACACAGGCTGCCATAGACTTGTTCGTCAACAAGTATCTGCGAATTATCTTTTCTTCTAAAAAGTCATTTGGGCTTTGCATAATCGGTTTAGAGCAATCGATTGTTGAAAGTATATATTTTCGCGATTCTTTTTTCATAAGTTTCATCCTGGTTGTGTTATATTTAACCCTTTCGCATTCGCACTGCTAGATGTAAAGCTAGCTCCTAGTATTCGCATTTTTCTGACATTTTTTCATCCGAGTACAGTCATGCTGATAAACATACTGCCATTCACTTGTTTGAAAGTACAGAAGAAAGATTTTTTGCACACATATACACAAGTGTCCATAGTTTGATTTGAGTGTGGTTTTGTGTGTCCTGGGTCTAGTGTGCGTGTCCCTGTCACCAAAGATGTCACAGACAGAGGTATTTTTATGGTGACAATACAATGGTTAGCATACAAACAAGCTCTATTGTCTAAAAACAACATTTGTTAGTTGTACACACAACATCTGTCCTACCCGACGCTGTCTCTGCTCCTCCAATATATACTAGTCACAACAAGTTAAGCACAGGTCCTTGGACACAGGGGGCTGATCCATTCCTTCAGAAAACATTATTTTCTTTTTGTTATGCGGCAACCAGTGATGGAATCTCAAACAGCAGTGTTTGGGCGAGCCTGTGGCAACTTGTAGTGCGCATGGGGGTCTTGGTGACCTCGTTGCCGCGCGGGATAAAAAGTGCAAAGTTGCGGTAAATGTGCCTGTTTTGCAGTGAGCTTGCTGGCGACACAAGATGTGTAAAATGAAAAATTCGTTATACCCGTGCAAGAGCAGTCTTTCGAGTGAGTTTTATGCCCCTTCCTTATGCTTTATAAGCGCGGGCTTGGTTAATGTCAGCCCGTTTCTCACCATGCCACCAAGAAGAAAACTTAGCACCTTTGACAAAACCAGGGCGATTGCGTGGATGCAAGATGGCATTGCCAAGGCTGAAGTGGCGCGACGACTTGATGTGCATCATTCAGTTATTGTTAGACTGAACCAGCGTTTTAGGGCGACCAACAGCGTTGAAGAGAGGCCACGGTCAGGTCGGCCTAGGCAGACGACTCCAAGAGAAGATCGGTTCATCGAGAGGCAGGTCCTACTGCAGCGGGATGCCACCTCAACCAGCATCCAACGGCAGCTTCGTAGGGCAACTAACACCATCCTCAGCCGTCAAGCCATACGAAACCGTCTTCACCACTTTGGCCTCAGATCACGTCGTCCAGCTGTGCGACCACGACTGCTAGCAGCCCATAAGCTGGCTCGCCGAGCTTTCTGCCAACGTCATGCGAGATGGAACCAACAACAGTGGTCTCAGGTCCTCTTTTCGGATGAGTCGCGGTTTTGTCTTGAACACAATGATGGCCGAACTAGAGTTTGGAGGCGTGTTGGTGAACGTTACATTGATGCAGCTGTTCGTGAGACCCGGGCCTTCAGGGGAGGATCTGTTATGGTATGGGGTGCCATCAGCCTCCACCACAAGACACCACTCTACCACATTGACGGAAACCTCACAGACCTCCGCTATCGGGATGAAATACTGGCGCCTTTCGTTGTTCCGACCATGCAACGAATCGGACCCATGGCAGTCTTCAAAGATGACAATGCTCGGCCACATAGAGCCCGGGTGGCCTTAGAATTCCTTGTGCAGGCCGGTATCAACAGGATGATCTTCCCGGCGTATAGTCCCGACCTCAATCCCATCGAGCATCTTTGGGATGACTTGGGAGACGTGTAAAGGAGAACCATCCACCTCCCAGGGACCGTCAGGATCTCTTCCGAATGCTGCAACTGGAATGACAGGGAATCCCACAGAGGGTCATCAGAACACTGGTCTACTCGATGAGGAGACGCTGCATGGAATGTCTCGCCAATCGGGGTGGTCACACCCATTATTGAAATGATTTGGTGAACTGGACAGATTTGGCAAACTTTGATTTCGACCCCTCCTCTGTTTAATTGTCTGTATATCCCAAACCGTTTGTGCGATCA
>CM060306.1:19403050-19405550 GCA_030674185.1 Monoplex corrugatus | reverse complement strand
CACACACACACACACACACACACACACACACACACACACACACACACACAAAGTCAGAGTCAAACACGAACAGGACCTAAAATAACACTTACCAACATCTACAATTACTACGAAAAGGATTTTTTTTACATTTCAACATGAAATGTGTTGTGACCTCAAAATAAATCCATTCATCAATCAATCAACCAACCGATCGATCAGTCAATCAATCACTGAAAAAATAGTCCTAACGTCAAATGAAACATGCATTATACAAGGGGTGCAAAAGTAGGTATACAGTAAGTATCACATCATTATCATAATGCTTAATTCCGCTCTCGATTAGAAGAGTGTGTGAATACCGACGGCAAGCAGTTTGAGTATCTGAGGGATTAAGGCTGTGCTTGTTATATACATGTATATACAATATTCATTTGTTTGTATAATAAATGCAGCGAGTATTCTTTTTTCATAACTGTATACCTACTTTTGCACCACCACCACCCCCACCCCCTCCCCACCCCCTGTATATCTAAATCATTAACTCTTTCACCCCGATTCCCAACCACACACTAAGAAGAAGCAAGTATTTTTAGTTCTAAAAAAAACTATAGCTTGAAAATGGTAATCTTCATCTCGGAACTGAAATAAACTCGGTATGCTATAACCACAACTCTGACAGACAACCATCCTACATTAATGCTTATTCCGAAAATATTGTGACAATACAGATATGTCATCCAGCTCACGGAATTAATTGCCACCGAAGTTTTCAGCTGCAGACTTTGTTCAGAAGCAAAACGTACGATGAGCACGCCACCGCGGTGGGCAGCGCGCTAATTGTGTAGCTTACTTTCTATGCTTTTTTTTGTTTGTTTTTTTTTGAGGTGGAGGTCAGTCTCCTTTATATAAAAACGCGATATCGCATTCTGATAAGAACCACACTGTTGATTTTTTAAAGATACGTAAAATGCTGAAAATATCATCATCATCATCATCATCAAGTGCCTTGCCACATGGCGTTGGCGATTATGGCCCTTCATATGTTTCTATCCCTTGTTGCTGCAAGCACATCAGAAAATGTCATATGCACAAAATGGCATGATGTGTAATAGCAACAGAACAGTAATGAAAGACCAATAGTTTGCCTGTTAGTGTCATTAAGCATCTATCGCATAATGCTGATATTGAAAATAGATCATAAATTTCATGTTAAAGGTAGGATTGTTTGTGCCCATTCGGTTTAATAAACAATCAGTGATGGGTAAACAATACTCCCCACCCCCAACAATAAATACACTGTTATTTATTTATTTATTTATTTATTTATTTATTTATTTATTTATTTATTTATTTATTAATTATTTATTTATTAATTATTTATTTATTAATATTTATTTATTCATTTATTTATTCATTCATTCATTCATTCATTCGTTTATTCATTCATTCATTCATTTATTCATTCATTCATTCATTTATTTATTATTAATTAATTTATTTATTTAATCTATTTATTCATTTATCTATTTATTTATGTTTGTATTGATTTGTTTATTTGTTTATTTGTTTATTTATTTATTTGTTTGTTTATTTATTTATTCGTTTATTTATTTGTTTCCCATCTTCTGCATCACTACCACTCCTGTGTCATTACCCACCAAACACTGATCAGTTCGGCTTTGCAACACACTTTCAAACCCACCAAAACTAAAGTCACAATGATAGCAGAGAATAATGGGCCGTAAAATCTAGGACAATGTTTGACAGCAGTTTTATAAGAAGAATAGGGTTGACACTGATGATGTTATGAAGTTCTGTTTTGGATGGAAACTGTGTGACAAGACTTTACTCGTCATAACAACTTCTTTTTTTTTTTTCCACAGTACTGTTCAAACACAAGGCCATCTTCATTCAAGCTCACAAATTCATTAAATCGCTCCCTGCCAATTTCCTGTGAAAAGCTATGATCATCCACATGATTTAAACCATTATCATCATGTGCCCTGCCGCATGGCGTTGGCGATCATGGCCCCCCCATACGGCGAAATTATCCATTGTCGCTGCAAGTACATCTTCCACCCTCTCTGTCTTCATCCACTCCGCAAGTCCGCCCAATATGAACTTATGTTAAACCAATACTTTGAATGCAAGTTTAGACATTCGTGAGTATCACTTAGTCAAACTGAAGTCTGAAGTCCATGTTCAAACAGCCAAGATACCGTTAATTATGTAATAATCACAATAGTTGATTTTTGTCAATTAATTGTAGCTGTTAAATGGCTAGAACTGATTTCTGATACACTCCTAGTAAATGTTCATCCACAAACTGTTAAAAAAATGTATATCAAGTGCAAGCACATGCACATATGGAGATGTATAAGCGCAGGGGAAAATCATATATGATATTTTGTGAAGTTTGATAAACCATGCACATATCGTTTCATTATTGAGATTAATCAAGTGTAACAGAGAACTTAAGCTGAAGCAGCTCTTTTTATTTACTGTTTTTTAACGTTTC
>CM060306.1:19388050-19390550 GCA_030674185.1 Monoplex corrugatus | reverse complement strand
CAGAAACATAAGGTATGCAGACAGACAGTCAGGCAGGTAGGCAGGAAGACAGAGACATACAGACAGACAGCCAGGCAGGCAGACGGGCAGGCAGGCAGTTAGGCAGGCAGAGACAGACAGATAGGTGGGCAGACAAGGAGACAGACAGAGACAGACATGCAGACAGGCAGACAGGCAGACAGACAGACAGGCAGGCGGACAAGCAGACAGGCAGACAGACAGACAGGCAGACAGAGTCAGACAGACAGACAGGCAGACACACAGCAGGCAGACAGAGAGTCAGACAGGCAGACAGACAGACAGGCAGATAGATAGACAGGCAGACAGAGAGTCAGACAGGCAGACACACAGACAGGCAGGCAGGCAGGCAGAGACAGACAGACAGACAGGCAAGCAGACAGGCAGACAAACAGACAGACAGACAAAGTGGTTGTCTATGTCTACACAAGACATACAATTGTAAGTCTTGTAAGTTAACGTGTCCCATGACGACTAGTTGAAATGACTCAATCAGGTCGACTAAGGGTAAGGTCAGACACATAAGTGCCATGGAGTTGCTGTTTCTCTGTGCTTACTCTTCTTCCTTGCTGCTTGGTTACTTGTACTTAGGGGAGAAATGTGTATTTTAGTAAGCTAGTGTGTGTGTGTATGTGTGTGTGTGTGTGAGGAGGATGTGAGTATGTGTGTTGTGTGTGTGTGTATGTATGTGTGTGTGTGTGTGTGTGTGTGTGTGTGTGTGTGTGTGTGTGTGTGTGTGTGTGTGTGTGTGTGTGTGTGTGTGTTCGTTCGTTCTTTGATTTAACGTCTTTTCACTATAAGTGATATTAGACGGATGTGTGTTGTGTGTGTGTGTGTGTCGTGCGTGCGTGCGTGTGTGTGTGTGTGTGTGTGTGTGTGTGTGTGTGTGTGTGTGTTGTATTTATGTGTGTGTGTTTATGTGCATGTGTGTGTGTGAGTGTGCGTAAGTGTGTGTGTGTGTGCGTCTGTGTTACTGTGTGTATGCATGTGTGAGTATGTGTGTTAAGTGTGTGTGTGTGTGTGTGTGTGTGTGTGTGTGTGTGTGTGTGTGTGTGTGTGTGTGTGTGTGTGAGTTTGTCCGTGTGTGTTCGTGCGTGCGTACATACATGTGTATATGTGAGCGCACGCGTATGTGTGTGTGTACGTGAGCGCATACGTGTGTGTGTGTGTGTGTGTGTGTGTATGCGTGTATACGTATGTGCGTGTGTTTATATGTATGAGTCTGCACATGTGCAAAAGGACCATATGGATATTTTGCTGTTTTACAGGTAAAGATTAATACATTCTTTCATTTCACAAACAATGTCAGCATAATCTGTGTGTGCCTATCTGTTTTACTTGCTACACATGTTCAACAGTATCCAAAGCACGTATATTTTAGTGTTCCGATTTTACAAAGGACAAATTCAATCGTTTACCTGTGAGAGGCCTCAACAACGAACTTTGAATACAGACACTACGCACGCGCACGCACACGCGCACGCACACATAACACACACAGACATAACACACACACGTATGCATACACACACACACACACACACAGATAAAGAGATAAAGAAAGAGAAAGAGAGACAGAGACAGAGAGACAGAGGCAGAGACAGAGAGTAAAAGACAGAAAAAAAGAGAAAGCGTAAAAAAAGAGAGAGAGAAAGAGAGAGAGGAGAGACAGACAGACAGACATTCATACAATCAGACAGAGACACAGAGAGAAAGAGAAAGAGAAACAAAGACAGGAGAGACAGAAACAAAGAGAGAGGATACACATACACACAAAAAGGAAGAGGTGATGGGAAAGAGAGTGGAGGAATCAGAGCGTCCCAAACTGTCCATTTCTTTTGGCTATCGATTTCTCTGTGTGGCGTGTTATTGAACGGATTTGCTGACACAACGTTTACGGCTGCATAGAGCGGACCCAACAGGAACGCAAGTGTTTGGCCAGCCACCTGATCTTAATAGCATTTTCCCCCCATGATCTGTTTTGGGATAGGGAGGAAAGAGTTGAAGACAAGTACGGACAAAAGAATGATACGATCAACCTGAGATGTATAACATACTGTCTTGTTTTTACCCGTTTTTCCTTTTACGACATTCTTTATCATCCGGCTGTCTCCGGCACGTCCTCTTCTCTCTGTCTCTGTCGCTTCTCTGTCTCTGTCTCTGTCTCTCTCTCTGTCTCTCTCTCTCTTCTTCTCTCTCTCTCTCTCTTCTCTCTTTATCTCTCTGTCTTTGTCTTCTGTCTGTCTGTCTGTCTGTCTGTCTCTGTCTCTGTCTCTGTCTCTGTCTCTGTCTCTGTCTCTCTTTTGTCTTTGTCTCTTCTTTCTGTCTGTCCGTCTGTCTCTGTCCTGTCTCTCTCTGTGTCTGTCTCCTGTCTCTCTCTCTCTCTCTCTTTCTCTCTCTTTCTCTCTCTCTCTGTCTTTGTCTCTCTTTCTGTCTGTCTGTCTCTCTCTCTGTCTCTGTCTCTGTCTGTCTCTCTGTCTCT
>CM060306.1:19370550-19383050 GCA_030674185.1 Monoplex corrugatus | reverse complement strand
GAGGAGGTCTTTAGGGATCCGTCCGTCGTCCATGCGCACGGCATGGCCGAGCCACGCATACGTCTCTGTTTCAGCAGCGTGTACATGCTGGTGCATCCAGCTCTTTCCAGGACAGTGTTGTTTGGGACCTTGTCCTGCCAGGTGATGTTTAGAATGCGTCGGAGGCTACGCATGTGAAAAGCATTGATCTTTTGCTCTTGTCGGGCACGCAAAGTCCAGAACTCGCTGCCATACAGGAGGGTGCTCACGACGCAGGCTCTGTAGATCTGGATTTTTGTCATTCTCTGATTCATTCCTTTTATCACAGTGGATTTACCATGTGAAACTCGGGCTGCTTTCCTCTTTGGGAGCTCGTCGCCGCAATGCAGCGCCACCCAACTTTTCACCACAGGCGAGAAGGCTAATTGGCCTTCAAGGGGAGGGACCTGAGGAATCAAATTATCGCTGCTGTGTTGTATACTAGGGCAGCTGAGTAAATGCCCTGTTCTTCACGATTTTCAACTGCTGTGGGATCTTTTGCGTGCGCAAGCCAGAAGGCATACTAGACCATGGGTATCGAAATAACCTCACGAAAGCTGTTGTAATGATACGAAAAAAGAACTTGACTTTGAAGGCAGTTTTATATTTCTATGTATCTCAAATAAATCAGTATCGCTGATTGTCGTTATGGTATGTCAGCAACACACTGGTACTGGATTTAGCTTAAATAAACTAGTGTATCAAAAAAAGCAACATCAACAGAAACATTTAGTGGGTAGTAAATGACAAGTCCTCAGAAACAATAGATCAATGTCTCTGATTCTGGGTATTTGGAAAAAGACATACTTTACATAACGTAATATTCGCGGTAAGTTTCCCCTCTCACTTTCATCAACACAGGTTTAATAACAAATAATAATCAATATCTCGTAATATGTTCTTCTGACTTTCATTTCAAGGTAAATCAATTTAAAGGCAGCGTTTGTTCCAAGTGCTATGTTGTCACTGATTCGTACTTTACATAGCTACATAGCTCATACGTATAAATGCACACACACACACACACACCCACACACACACAACACACACACCACACACACACAACACACACACATATATATATATATATATATATATATATATATATATATATAAAAGCATAGATTATGTAGTAAATATGCGCACACACATACATACATACATATATACATATGTATATATATATTAAATGTAAAGGATGAGTATAGGTCGTAGGGAATTGACCATTAAGTTGTAGTCTGGCTTTTTCCTTGACCGCTTATGCTTGTCCCCATTTCATGTTTACTGTTTCCTTACCAAAAGTGTTTTGTTTCTATTTTCAGAATATTGATATGATCCTGATGATGCCATTTATTGGCAAATTTACAGACTGCAGTGATAATTGGAAAATCATTGTTGGCTCACACCAACATCGTATATATATATATATATATACATAATGTAGCATGTGTTGTGCACTCATCGAAAACGAGGAACTGAGGTAACGTGGTATGTATACTCCGTGGTTATTAAACAGGTCTGACATCAGCTGTCCTTCTGGAGACAACAAGAGAAACTAGAAAGAAAAGAGCAAGTGCAAGAAGGAAACATCAAAGAATGAACTTAGCTAAACTTGAGCCAGATAATAAGGAGAAGCACCAAAGTCAAAAAACACAGACAGATTGTTGCCGGTCGACTGTGCTGGTTCAATGGTCTCACCGGACACAAAACATGCAAAAGTTGGACATCTCAGTCGATACCATACCGAATGACCCTGGCATATGAGAAAAGGGGGAATGGAGTTGAACACGGAGGGGTGGGGGTCATTTGAGAAAGAAAGAATGAACGAAAGAGGAAAAATGAAATATGGTTTCTTTAGTCATCTTCTAGAGATTACAAAGATGACAGTACATGTAAGAAAACACTAAGGGAGATATTTCTAATGGGATTAGTTTGTGAATTTTGAATTTCCAGCAAATGTTAAATCTCCATCTATTCATCAGTTCCATACACATTACTTCGATTAACAAGGACTAGTAAAAGATTGTGCCACTGGAGACGTGACATTGTTCAGTAAAGAGCTCTCTATTACAATCTCACTATGCTTCCATAGCATTGTAGAATTTATTCCATGTCATCTGAATACATTCTCAAGCCTACACTGATCTTGAAGACAGTAAATGCCGATATGAATTTAAATGTGTTCCTCTCTTTTTCTTCTGATATAACTGCATGGGTTTGAATTTTGGTTTGATCTTGAGAACAAAGAATTGCAGGCGTGGCTTTCAGTCCAACCAGCTGTGAACAGGTACCTGACCTTTTTTCAGGTTTGGGGGAAGTAAAGCAACGAGAAAGAGGAGATGGGCACCACCCTCATAATGCTGGCCACGGGAAATGTTCAGATCTCTACCGTCTCACTCATCTAAGAGTTATGTGCGATCTTTAGTTTTACTTCTGGCGCAAATGAGAACAAAAAATATTCAAGAATAAATAAAGGCGTGATGGCATATTTCAATTTTAGTGTATGACGAGGGATAGTGACTCAGAAGCTGGCTATAGTCAGTCACATTCCAACATTACCGATGTGTCGTTTTGACCTTCGGAAACTGTAGCCGTTTCAATCATAAAAGGTTTATATGACATTATAAATATCAAGCGAGAAACCACCATCATCACGCAATAGCTTCAGGATATGATGCCAGAAACAAATAAAAATTAACACATTTCTCGACCTACAGAAGAAAATAGAAATACCCAAGGACAATGCTGAGAATATGCAAATCCATACGGAGATGAGGAAGTGTGGATAATATGGCCAAGCAGGAAGAGTATGCTCCCGTGACTACGTCAACTCTATTATCGCCCGTTACGGCGCTAACTTTACGCCAATAAACGTAAAGGATGAATATAGGCGTAGGGAACTGACCATTAAGTTGTAGTCTGGTTTTTCCTTGACCGCTGTTTGTCCCCATTTCATGTTTACTGTTTCCTTAACAAAAGGTGTTTGTTTCTGTTTTCAGAATATTGATAAGATCCTGATGATGCCATTTATTGGCGAAAATTACACAATGCAGTGATAATTCGAAAATCATCCTTTGGCTCACACCAGCATCGTAAAACTAAAACAGATTGCAAATATGGACAGCGTAGATGATAGACGGGACTTATAATTGGATCGGTCCAGTTTTGTTCATAAAAGGCGAGCACACACAAAGCACCCCCCCCCCCTCCTCTCCTAGAAAAAAACTCCTTTGTTACCGTGAAATCTTTAACGTGAGCGAAGCATTATTTTTTGTAGTAAATGTAGTAGTAGTATAGTATCATCATCATCATCATCACTATATTATTATATTATTATTATTATATTATTATTATTATTATTATTATTTTTTATTTTTTTTTATTATTACTATCATTATTATTGTTGTTGTTGTTTTATATGTTGTATGATGATATTATTATTATTATTGTTGTTGTTTTTTATATTATCATTATTATTATTCATTAGAACAATAATAACATTTATTAATAATAATGATGATCACTGATAATGATGATATTAATAATAACATTAATGATAATGAAAACAATAGTAATCACAATAATGGCAACAGAATAACAACAACAATAACAGTAAGAAAAAGAATTCCATTTATGTAACGCAAACAGCCCATTTCAGAGATTATTCGTCACACTTTACAACAAACAGCAAACAAAACAAAAATAGAATCTAGACCACTCAAGATTTAGTGTAGGAGAAAGGAGAAAAAGCCAGGTCCAGTCCGTCATTCGAACCTGTGTTTTTCGCGTCCTAGATAAGAGCTGTAACCACTTAACCACTCGGCCCACACTTGTGTTTACACAAGGGACAGACTCGTATGTCTGGTGGCTTTACGGCCCGTCCCTTGATGTCTTCTTGAAATGACTCAATCAGAGCCGAAGTGGGGCAGCTTGAGACAAGAGAAACATGTTACTGCTTTTTTCTTTTTCTTTTTCCTGTAGTGGTTTACACTGTTCATTTTCTGGCTTAGTTCAGAGAAGAGAAAGAGACACACAGAGAGACAGAGAGAGAGATATAGAGAGCGGTGTTGTGTGTGTGTGTGTGTGTGTGTGTGTGTGTGTGTGTGTGTGTGTGTGTGTGTGTGTTCCTCTCTGTATGTGTGCGTGTGTTTTCCTGTGTGTGTGCGCGCGCGCGTGTGTGTGTGTGTGTATGTGTGTGTGTGTGTGTGTGTGTGTGTGTGTGTGTGTGTGTGTGTGTGTGTGTGTGTATCTGTGTCTGTGTGTGTGTCTGTGTGTAGTACATGGTGTGTGTCTCTGTGGGTGTGTGTGTCTGTCTCTGTCTCTGTCTGTCTCTGTCTCTGTGTCTCTCTCTCTGTCTGTCTGTCTCTCTCTCTGTCTCTCTGTCTCTCTCTCTGTCTCTCTCTCTCTCTCTCTCTCCTCTCTCTCTCTCTTGTTATTGTGTGCGTGTGTGCTGTGTTGTATGTGTATGTTTGTGTGTGTTTGTTGTGTGTTTGTACGTGTTGAGAGAGAGAGAGAGAGAGAGGAGGATGTGTGGTGTGTGTGTGTGTGTGTGTGTGTGTGTGTGTGTGTGTGTGTGTGTGTGCGCGCGCGTGTGTGTGTGTGTTGATGTTATTGTTGTGTATGTGTGTCTGAGAGAGAGAGAGAGACAGAGAGAAAGAGAGAGACAGACAGAGAGAGGTTAAGCTATGTGTGCGTTAGCATGGGCACATACGAGATGTGGCGTGAATATGAGTGTGTGTTGTTTGTGTGCTTGTGTGCGTTTGGTGTTGGTTGTTGTTTTTTTGTTATTGTTGTTGTTGTTGTTGTTGTTGTTGTTATGTGTGTCTGAGACAGAGACAGAGACAAAGGCAAAGAGGGAGAGGAAAAATAAAAGCGACAGACAGACAGAGGGACAGACAGAGAGAGAGACAGAGAGAAAGACAGAGAGAGAGAGAAATACAGACAGACAGAGAGATAGAGAAACAGACAGACAGACAGAAAAAGACAAAGAAAGAGAAAGAGAGAGAGTTATACATACAGACAAATGAACACACACAGACAGCAAAAAAGAGATGGAAGTAGTGGAAGAAGGAGATGACAGAAACAGAGGGTCCCTCCCAAACTTCAACAGTTCTGTTGGCTATCGATTTCGGCGTGTAGCGTGTTATGAAATGGATTTACAAACACAACGTTTACTGCCGCACACAGGAGACCCAGCAGGCATACAATGTCTGCTGCCCCAGCCGCCAGATCATCATAGGATTTTTTTTTCATTATATGTTCAGTGGGGGCTAGGCAGCTGAGGGTGAAGAGGTGTAGAGGCTGGGGGGGGGGGGAGAAAAAGAGACAGACGAATAGAGAGAATGATTCTGATGAACTCATTGGTGTAGTAGTATCTGTGTTGTTTGTCTATGTCCATGTTTTCTATTTATTTGTGTTGTTTGTCTATGTCTATGTTTTCCATTTGTGTTGTTTGTCTATGTCCATGTTTTCCATTTGTGTTGTTTGTCTATGTCTATGTTTTCCATTTGTGTTGTTTGTCTATGTCATGTTTTCCATTTGTGTTGTTTGTCTATGTCTATGTTTTCCATTTGTGTTGTTTGTCTATGTCCATGTTTTCCATTTGTGTTGTTTGTCTATGTCCATGTTTTCCATTTGTGTTGTTTGCTATGTCCATGTTTTCCATTTGTGTTGTTTGTTCTATGTCCATGTTGTGTTGTTTGTCTATGTCCATGTTTTCCATTTGTGTTGTTTGTCTATGTCCATGTTTTCCATTTGTGTTGTTTGTCTATGTCCATGTTTGTGTTGTTTGTCTATGTCCATGTTTTCCATTTGTGTTGTTTGTCTATGTCCATGTTTTCCATTTGTGTTGTTTTTGTCTATGTCCAGTTTGTGTTGTTTGTCTATGTCCATGTTTTCCATTTGTGTTGTTTGTCTATGTCCATGTTTTCCATTTGTGTTGTTTGTCTATGTCCATGTTTTCCATTTGTGTTGTTTGTCTATGTCCATGTTTTCCATTTGTGTTGTTTGTCTATGTCCATGTTTTCCATTTGTGTTGTTTGCCTATGTCCATGTTTTCCATTTGTGTTGTTTGTCTACGTTCTTGTTTTCATTCTGTTTCCTTTGTTGTTCCTATTCCATGTTTCCTTTGTGTGTTTGCCTATGTCATTTTTCCATTTGTGTTGTTTGTCTATGTCCATGTTTTCCATTTGGTTGTATTTGTTCATGTCCATGTTTTCCATTGTGTTGTTTGTCTATGTCCATGTTTTCCATTTGTGTTTTTGTCTATGTCCATGTTTTCGCTTTTTCATGTCCATTTAGTTGTGAGATTAGCATTGTGTGTTGTCTTTCCTTTCCATTTTGTTGTTGTCGTGTCAGTTGTGTTGTTTTTGTCATGTTTTCATTGGTTTTTTCTATGTCCTGTTGTGTGTTGTCTTTCCATGTTGTGTGTTGTCTATGTCATGTTCATTGTGTGTTTGTCTATGTCCATTTCTTTGTGTTGTTCTATGTCCTGTTCATTTGTGTTGTTTCTAGTCTGTTCCTTTGTGTTTTCTATGTCAGTTTCCTTGTGTTGTTGTCATCATTTTCATTGTGTGTTTCCAGCCATTTTTCCATGTGTTGTTGTTACGTTCTTGTTCATTGTTGTTTGTCTAATTCCATTAATCATGTTTCTTTGTGTTTGCTATGTCCATGTGTCTTGTGTGTTGTCTATGTCCAGTTGTCCTTGTGTTGTTTGTCTATCCATGTTTCCTGTGTTGTTTTCTGTCCATGTTTCCATTTGTGTTGTTGTATATTTTTCATTTTTTTGCCATTCCATGTTGTCTTGTTTTCTATGCCATGTTCCATTTGTGTTGTCTAATTCATTATTTTAGGTGTTTGCTGCATGTGTCCATGTGTTGTTTGTCTATTCATTTTCAGCTCACTTTTCTCAAGTTCTGACTAACCCTTTGACTCCCGCAACCCATCCACCAACTGCAAAAATAACCTTTACTGCACTCCCTCATCGTATCTACAGCTTCCTTCAGGATAGGTGAGGAAGACAAAGGGTTAAGTTTGTGCTTTGCTAGTATTGTTGACGATGTATAGTGCTGGTACACAGGCTGCAGGAGTTAAAGGGTTAAATCCAACATCAAATGTCAAAACACTGTATGACTCAAGGATAGTAGTAAGAGTATTTGTGCTGTTATACATTTCACAAACATTCAGTTTGTGACAATATCGCCACTTTTGAAACTGACCAGATGTTTTATGATTTCATGACATGATAGCTCTTTTTCTTCAACAAAAGCAAAGATGATTTTCAAAAGTGTTTTTTGTTTCATATCAACAGCAAAGATGTTTGTCAGTTTACGTTCATTAGCAACGTTCAGAAACTGCAGCTCCACGCCTTTGAAATGTGCTTGTCAATCCCAATATAAATTCATGTTTTCCTTATTCACCATGTACAAACTGTAACATATGATTCTGCGTATGTTTATTCATCTCTTTGAACAAATTTATTTGTACTTTTTTGCATACTTTCTGTGGCTTGTCTACTGTACATGTGTCCGTCTGTCTAGGTGCATATATGTACTGCGCGCTATTTGTCTGTCTATATGAATATGTGTATGCGTTATACGTGTTCTTCTGTTGTCTGTTTGTCTGGCTGGCTGGCTGGCTGACTGTCTGCCTGTTTATGTGTATGTGTATGTCTATGTATATGTGTATGTGTATGTGTATGTGTATGTGTATGTGTATGTCTATGTGTATGTGTATGTGTATGTCTATGTGTATGTGTATGTCTATGTCTATGTCTATGTCCCTGTCTCTGTCTGTCTCTCTGTCAGTCTGTCTCTCTGTCTGTCTCCATGTCTCTGTCTGTCTGTCTGTCTGGTTGTCTGTCTGCCTGTCTCTCTCTCTCTCTCTCTCTCTCTCTCTCTCTCTGTATATATTTATATATGTATGTATGTATACATATGTATACATACATAAATACATACACACTAACATTAGATATGGCTGTGTGTTAATATGGCTCGACCATCTAGTTACTCTCTGGGGAGGGTTTTGAGCATCCAATACAAGTGAGTGGATTAGCTGTTTTCTCGCCGCATACCAGCAGGTCATTCCCCTGACAAATATGACAGACAACGCCACAGCTGGAAACAGGGGCAAACTTCATCATACATCTCTCTGAACAGACACAGGCAGAGCAGACAATATCCAGTTACTCAGTTGAGAGGATTCAGTTGGATAGTTGTATATCCTGGACAAGCGTTGCGTGATACGAAACTTTACATAATCAATGTTTAATGGCTACCTGGCTGAACCTGTTTCTCAGTGACAATAAAAGCTACTTACTGCGTAGCTTTCATCGGCGATCCGGCCGACTTCTTCAGCGCAACTGCTGGGTTGAGAACTGGTTTCAGCGAACTCACGACAGTGTGACTGAATAAGTGAGGAGAACACCGATGGCAGGTTGTGTCGGCCCCGGTCACGCTTGAGGGTGGGGTTCCTTGCGGCGATGTAAACTGCCTCCTTTACTCCCCTCTGGAACCATCTTGGAATAATCAATATTTTTTGTTGTTGTTTTTTTCCGAGTTTGGTGGACAGATTCTAGAGTGATGGCCTGAGACTCACTGCTGACTGAGCCTGTTTGAGTGCTCTCTCTACCTCTTGCATGGCACGATATGTCTTGTCTTGTCTTGTCTTGTCTTGTCTTGTCTTGTCCTGTCCTGTCCTGTCCTGTCTTGTCTTGTCTTGTCTTGTGTCTTGTCTTGTCTTGTCTTGTCTTGTCGCGTTACGTCACGTCTCGTCTCGTCTCGTCTCGTCTCGTCTCGTCTTGTCCTGTGTTGTCTTCTCTTGCCTTGTCTCGTTATATCAAATTACGCGTTCTGATTCATTCTTGAACGGGTATGAATCATTTATAGCAGATATAGAATACACTGAATACAGATTATTAAAACGTGATGCACCCTCTCGAACAAACTTTACGTGAAGTTGTTCATGGCGATAGATTTCAAGAGACCATCTATACGTACTAATAACCCTTGACTCTCAAGCGCCTCAGCGGTTGCTCTACCCTACCTGTAGTCCAGTTGTGTCATGGCCAAGATCCCTGGTTTCCTGTTGATGCTCACAACAGAGACAGTCTGCAGTGCCAGACATGAGCCCAGTTCATTTCTGAATGAGCTTCCTCGATCTTAGTCTTTCTTTTGGTCTGTGATATTTCGTCTCTCGTACAAACTGGGCAAATCCACATAGGAAGGTTGCTTTGTGGTTCGTTCAGTACTTGTCCTATCATCCCCTACTTCTTTAAGCATAGTTTTCTTTTTCCAATACAGGAAAAAAGAGGAGGAGAGCAATCTAGAGAAGGAAGAGAAGGGAACGAACACGAACGAACATGAAATTTATTGTATAAGGTCAATAATCCCTTACAATAGGGGACACAGCACTTTTACAAAAGTACAAAGACTAGGTAAATGCAATATAGCAAAATATCAACTATATGCGGGCAAACGCCATACTGAAGTCAACATCGTTAAAGAAAAGAAACATGGCCTTAGTCAAAAACAAGTGTGACTTCCCACGTTCAAGCAAACAGGAACCAGGAAAAAAAACACGGAAGAAGAACACGAACGCGTTTTTAATACAAGACAAGACAGACGCAAATTTTCCCTGCATTTTTTTCCGTCTGGATTATGAAACAATACACCAATATAGCCAGTTAAGTCACCCACTAACATACGCCCTTCAGGTTACAACGCACCAATATAGCCAGTTAAGTCACCCACTAACATACGCCCTTCGGGTTACAATACACCAATATAGCCAGTTAAGTCATTCATCCACTAACATACGCCCTTCAGGTTACAATGCACCAATATAGCCAGTTAAGTCACCCACTAACATATGCCCTTCAGGTTACAACGCACCAATATAGCCAGTTAAGTCACCCAATAACATACACCCTTCAGGTTACAATACACCAATATAGCCAGTTAAGTCACCCACTAACATACGCCCTTCAGGTTACAATACACCAATATAGCCAGTTAAGTCACCCACTAACATACGCCCTTCGGGTTACAATACACCAATATAGCCAGTTAAGTCACCCACTAACATACACCCTTCAGGTTACAATACACCAATGTAGCCAGTTAAGTCACCCACTAACATACGCCCTTCAGGTTATAACGCACCAATGTAGCCAGTTAAGTCACCCACTAACATACACCCTTCAGGTTATAACGCACCAATGTAGCCAGTTAAGTCACCCACTAACATACGCCCTTCGGGTTACAATACACCAATATAGCCAGTTAAGTCACCCACTAACATACGCCCTTCGGGTTACAATACACCAATGTAGCCAGTTAAGTCACCCACTAACATATGCCCTTCGGGTTACAATACACCAATGTAGCCAGTTAAGTCACCCACTAACATACGCCCTTCAGGTTACAAACGCACCAATATAGCCAGTTAAGTCACCTACTAACATACACCCTTCGAGTTACAATACACCAATGTAGCCAGTTAAGTCACCCACTAACATACACCCTTCGGGTTACAATACACCAATGTAGCCAGTTAAGTCACCCACTAACATACGCCCTTCGGGTTACAATACACCAATGTAGCCAGTTAAGTCACCCACTAACATACGCCCTTCAGGTTATAACGCACCAATGTAGCCAGTTAAGTCACCCACTAACATACACCCTTCAGGTTATAACGCACCAATGTAGCCAGTTAAGTCACCCACTAACATACACCCTTCAGGTTACAATACACCAATGTAGCCAGTTAAGTCACCCACTAACATACACCCTTCAGGTTACAATACACCAATATAGCCAGTTAAGTCACCCACTAACATACGCCCTTCGGGTTACAATACACCAATGTAGCCAGTTAAGTCACCCACTAACATACGCCCTTCAGGTTACAACGCACCAATTTAGCCAGTTAAGTCACCCACTAACATACGCCCTTCAGGTTACAGTACACCAATGTAGCCAGTTAAGTCACCCACTAACATACGCCCTTCAGGTTACAATACACCAATGTAGCCAGTTAAGTCAACCACTAACATACGCCCTTCATGTAACATGAAACAAATCAATATACTATAGATAAAAATGGCATCCCCACTGTCACGAAACAGTTTAGCCATCTGAATGTAAGTTGGTTCTTATGTCTGTATACTGTAGACAAAGACAATGTGACGAGGACCTCGTTTTCTGGTTTATATGCACGCAATGGACATACATTGTCATGACATGGAGAATATTCTAATCTGTGGCTGTTTATTTCTGAGACCCCAATTCCAAATCGTGAGAAGACTGTTCTGTAGTTGATCTTACTGTTTGATTCAATGTAGTTTTCTTTCTCAAGACAGCTAAAGAAAACATAGGATGGGATGGAAAAGAAAAGAAAAGAACCAAACAATTCAATAAGCAATCATACAAAAAAGAAGACAGGCAAATACAGAAGAACAGAAGGAAAGAAAGTATGGAAGAAGTATGCAAAGGACAATTAAAACAAAAACGAGAAAATTGTGTCGACTTCTATACATGTATTCATTCACTGAAGCAGAAGCAGCTGCAAAACCCTTCACATCAATCTGTTTCCACAAAACAATAAAAAAAAAAAAAAAATACATGAATGAAAAGACAGACAGATAGCCAGAGTGAGTAACAGAAAAAAGGGAAAAAGAAAAGAAAGAAACAAAAAAGAAGGAAGGAAGGAAGGAAGATAGATAGAAAGAAAGAAACAAACAAACAAAGCAACAAACAAAAAAGAAAGAAAGGAAAGAAAGAAAAAGTAAATATATAGACAGCTGGAACAATACGAAAAAAAGAAGAGGGAAAACAAAAAGAGAATGTGATCAAGCTGAAATAGACTAGGAAGACAGACATGCCATCTTCCTCCCTTAGACAAGTAAAAATCTAAGTACATATACGCTACATAATCAAAATATCGCCAGCATTCCGTGAGTGGAAAATAAATATACATAATCTGAGATCGTCATCATCATCCTACTTCTACCATTACACTATCACTATTAATACTTCACCTACTACTAACGTATTATTATTATTACTAGAAGTAGTAGTAGTAGTAGTATTGCTCTGCTGCTACTACCACTACTACTACTACTACTACTACTACTATTATTATTATTATTATTATCATTATTATTATTATTATTATTATCATCATTATTATTATTGATAGTAATATAATTATCACTATCATCATCATCATCATCATCATTATTATTATCATTACTGTTACTAATATCATTAATATTAACATTATTATCATTGTTTTTCATTATTATTATGATCATCATTATCAGCAGCAGCAGTAGCAGCAGCATACAACGCATATTTCCACTTATATTTCCATTCATTTGTTTGCATCTTGACTGGTGAGAACTTCATTCCAAACATTAAGTTTAACCGCACAAGAGTAAAAGTAAACAAAATATTCAGCTGTGCATAGCTCTACTC
>CM060306.1:19345550-19358050 GCA_030674185.1 Monoplex corrugatus | reverse complement strand
AAGAAAGAAAGACAGGGGAAAAAAGACAAAAAGGAAAGAAAACATGAATCATAATAAAGCAACGGGGAACAGAACGAACAGGCAAAAAAAGGGGAAACAAAAGAGACACAGTCAAGAACAAGAAGAGCACGAAAAAGAGAGAAACTGTGATATGATGAAAATGTAATTTCTAGTCTAAGATAGGGATAACTCCTTCCTAAAACGAGAAACATACAATAACAATTATGTACCAGAGTGTGCGGTTCTGTTTATTACATAGTCAGCAATATTGACAACATTGAACGCGTATATATACAAAATATGTAAAGCCTGGGAAAATAACTATCACCACAATCATCATTGTCATTATCATCCTTATACAACCACAACTACTTCTACTTTGTGCCACAACTCAGTTATTACTGCTATCAACTACAATAGTAGCAATACTAACAATAATAAGGATAATAAGAATAAGAGATGTTTGTTCGTATCATTCTTTGCCTTCATTCATTTCTATACTGACAGACAAGAGCTTTTATTGGAAACTTGGATACACGTACAAGATTCGAAGTAAACAAAATAATCAAATGCTCACATCTCTCTCTCTCTCTCTCTGTCTCTCTCTCTTCTCTCTGTCTCTGTCTGTCTCTCTCTCTCTCTCTTTCTCTGTCTCTCTCTTTTTTTCTCTCTCTCTCTCCCTCGCTCTCTGTCTCTCTCTCTTTCTCTCTTTATCTTTCTATCTCTCTCTATCTATCTATCTATCTATATATCTATCTATGCATCTATGTATCTATCTATCTACCTACCTATCTATTTGTCTGTCTATCTTCTGTCTGTCTGTCTGTCTATCTATCTATCAATCTATCTGTCTATCTCTCACTCCTCTCTCTCTCTCTCTCTCTTCCTCTCTCTCTGTCACTCTCTCTCTTTCTCTGTCTTCTTTACCTATATATCTATCTATGTATCTATGTATCTATCCATGTATCTATCTATCTATCTATCTCTCATCCCCCTCTCTCTCTCTCTCTTCCTCTCTTCCTCTCTGTCTCTCTCTGTTTTCTTTCTTTCTTTCGCTCTCTTTATCTATCCTATCTATCCATCCTTCTCTCTCCTCCTCTCTCTCTCTCTCTCTCTGTCACTCTCTCTCTCATCTATCTATCATATATATATATATATATATCTGCCTGCCTATCTATCTCTCACCCCTCTCTCTCTCTCTCTCTCTCTCTCTCTCCCTCTCCTCTCTCTCTCTCTCTCTCATCATCATCATCATCATCATTATTATCATCATCAACATCATCATCACCACCACCACCATCATGATCATTCCTCTTCTTCTGTATCTCGTTTGCTGTTTTGTTTTTGTTTTTTGTTTTGCTGTTGTTGTCTTTCTTTCTTTCTTTCTTTTAACCAGTTTGTTTTTTGTTTTTGTTTGTTTTTTTTGTTTGTTTCTTTCTTTCTTTCTTTCTTTTGTTTATTTGTTTGTTTTGTTTGTTTGTTTTTTGTTTGTTTTTTCTTTCTTTCTTTCTTTCTTTTGTTTATTTGTTTGTTTGTTTGTTTTGTTTTGTTTGTTTCTTTCTTTCTTTCTTTCTTTTGTTTATTTGTTTGTTTGTTTGTTTGTTTTTTGTTTGTTTCTTTCTTTCTTTGTTTCCTTCTTTCTTTCTTTGAATCTGAATCAATCTGTCTCATTTTTAAAAGAAATGTTGATGGAAATATCCACAGATACGAAGCATGGCAAAAAAAATCATTTGCCTCAGGGAAGATTATTTTTTTTCCATTTCCTTGTTTGTTCTTCTTGATAATCTTCTCTGAAATGTTGTTTAGCGCTGCAAAATTGTTGCTTTGATACAGCGATTTCTCTCTTCTATTAATAAAAAAAAAAACCACAACAGATTAATAGTAACATCTGCGTTTGAATATGCAGATTAGAAATGGAAAAGAAAATGAAATGCAATGAATGCAGAAACGGATGAATATATATATATATCAATGAACAAAATAAACGAATGACTGAAGGAACAAAAAAGCAAATATTTGGGTTAAAAAATACAGGTCACAGTCATACTTCAATAACACAATAACATATAAATAGGTTTAACAGTCACACGTCAATAGAACTTAGCTTTAGACAGAGAGAAAGAGAGACAGACAGACAGACAGACAGAGACAGAGAGAGAGAGAGAAAAGAGACAGAGACAGACAGAGACAGATAGAGAGGCAGACAGAGAGAAAGACAGAAAAAGAGAGAAAGACAGACAGTGTGTGTATGTGTGTGTGAGAAGAAAGAGAGACAGCCAGCCAGTCAGACAGACAGAGAAAGACAGAGACAGGGACAGAGAAAGACAGAAACAGAGAGAGACAGAGACAGAGAAAGACGGAGAGAGACACAGAGAGAGAAATAGAGACAGACAGACAGAGACAGGCGGACACAGAGAAGGACAGAGACAGAGAGACAGACAAAGAAATAAAGACACAGAGACAGGCAGAGAGAGACAGAGACAGAGAAAGAGACAGAAAGAGTTAAGAGATCAGGAATGCAGAAGGTGGGTGAGACGGCACCCGTCACTTTAAAATTAGCAATAACTCAAGCTAGGGGAAGAAAAGGAGCAAGTTCACCAAGTTTCATTTAAGTCCAGTGAGTTCATAAGAAGAGCGAGGAGCAGTGGCTGAGGCACTGACTTAATAAATGAGTAGCTTCCAGTGACGGTGATTGATAGGCACTGAAGGGAGGTCCCAGACTTTGGGACTCACTTACACTGGTAGTTCAGTGATTAGCTAGCAGGGTTTAAACGCCCGTTAACTGCCGAGGTTAAGGGGTTAAAGGACCCACCCTTTTTCATTTGCTGATAGAAAATTGTACGCCTTCGTCTGTCTGTTCTGTTCTGTCTGTCTGTCTGTCTGTCTGTCAGTCTGCCTGTCTGGCTGGCTGGCTGGTTGGCTGGCTGGCTGACAGGCTGGCTGGCGCTCTCTCTGTCTCTGTCTCTGTCTCTCTTCTCTGTCTCTGTCTCTGTCTCTCTCTCTCTCTCTCTCTCTCTCTCTCCCCCCTTGAATTTGTGTGTGTGTTGCGTTGTGTGTGTGTGTGTGTGTGTGTGTGTGTGTGTGTGGTATGGTGTGTGTGTGTGTGTGTGTGTGTGTGTGTGTGTGTGTGTGTGTGTGTGTGTGTGTGGTGTGGGTGTGTGTGTGTGAGAAGAGAAGAAGAAAGAAGAAGAGAAGAAGGAAGAAGAAGAAGAAGAAGAAGAAGAAGAAGAAAGAAGAAGAAGAAGAAGAAGAAGAAGAAGAAGAAGAAGAAGAAGAAGAAGAAGAAGAAGAAGAAGAAGAAGAAGAAGAAAGAAGAAGAAGAAGAAGAAGAAGAAGAAGAAGAAGAAGAAGAAGAAGAGAAGAAGAAGAAGAAGAAGAAGAAGAAGAAGAAGAAGAAGAAGAAGAAGAAGAAGAAGAAGAAGAAGAAGAAGAAGAAGAAGAAGGAAGAAGAAGAAGAAGAAGAAGAAGAAGAAAGAAGAAGAAGAAGAAGAGAAGAAGAAGTCAGAACACATTTATCTACCATAAGAATCCGAGATGAAGTTATGAGAGGACTGTCGTATACACTGAAATTAAACAAATCAGTATTTAACATAACCAGACAAGGTTAACTGCCTTTGTCAAGCTAAATGTAAGAAAACAAAAATTAGGAGAAAAGACCAAAACTTCCCTGCTGCTTCATCCAGCAGAGAAGTTTGATTGCTTTTTTTCTAATTTTTTTTTTGTATTTTTGTTTATTCTGTTGTGGTCTGTCTTTCTTTCCTTGCCTCAATTTCTTTTTAAATTCTATTCACGTTTGTCTTCAGAGTATAGCGTCACTTGGCATATAACAATATAGATAATAGATAGTAGAATAGTAGATAGATAGATAGAGTAGATAGGTTAGATAGTAGATAGATAGGTAGATAGATAGATAGATAGATAGATAGATAGATAGATATAGAATAGATAGATATGATAGATAGATAGATAGATAGATAGATAATAGATAGATAGATAGATAGATAGATAGATAGATAGATGATAGATATAATTAATCGAAATGAAAAAGAACGAAAAATCCACACAATAAGGACTGACGAAAACAAAAATAGAAATAGACAGACAGATGGACAAAATATAGAGCAACTCTTCAGAGACAGCATCACTGAACTCAGTAACATAATGCATACCGGTTGTCCATGTGAGGCTTACAGTACAAAAAGAATCGGTACGTCATCGTTGCGACAAGCATAGCCAACAATATGATATTACATATCACGAATGACGAAAATTGATCAATTTGCAATGGAAGTATCAAACTTGCAGAATACAACGACCAATTTCCTGAAACTTTACATAACTGCCTATTTTGATTTCATGCATGTGTTTCAGCTTTAAATAATTCAAAAGGTCCGGTAAAGTTTTATACAATTTACGTTTAAAAATGTACATGTTAACAAACAGTAATATAAAGCCAAGAACCGCGTCCGTCCTAAATTTAAAGTCTGCTATAAATAATGAACATTTTCCTTAAGTTTCATGTTAAAGTATCCTAAAAGACTTTTCTTTCCACAAATTGTGTACATTTCTCTAGAAGTGTATTATATGATAAAACCTCCATAAAAGATGTTCAACGTTATCATGTACCCTGTAGAAACTATAGGGATCATCATCATTGACGATTTTCATTTCTTACAAAATATTTGTTACAAATATTATGTAAACAATATGAATTTGAAACCATTTAATTTCGGTATCCTTATTTTTGTAGGTTTAAAAAAAAAAATTTCCATATGATTGTACAATCAAATTTTTCATTCAAATTACTGGACAATGTTTTGATAACAAATTATCGTAATAAAGTTGAACACCTTTTGCTCTGGCTAGAGAACTTTCAGAGCAAGGGCCGTCTGCGAAAAGCTTCAGTCTTTGATGTCTATGTTGATTTTTTCGTACATGGTTTTTAATATATAGCCATGCAGCCAGTGTGTGTGCATGTGTAAGTGTGTATGTGTGAGTGAGTGAAAAGGTGTGTGTGTGCGTGTGTCCGTCGGTCTGTCTGTCTGTCTGTCTGTCTGTGAATGTGTCGCGTGTGTATGTTTTCTTGCTTGATATGCTTTTTGGTGTTGTTTTTGTGTTATATTTACTTTGTTGTTGTTTGTTGTTGTTTGTTTGTTTGTTTGTTGTTGTTTGTTGTTTATAAAGTACTACCTCAAGATTTCGCCAGCTCGTGGGGCTCACGTGCAGACTTAAGGCTTCTGCCATGATCAGTATGGATCTTCTCCATCCTATAGCACCAGTACCGTCAATGCATACAGAATTCATTCCGAAAGCAAAGTCGTTGACTTGAGAAACTGAACCTGAAACGTAAAGCTTGTTTAATAAGCCTATTTTGTTTAATTGTTCTTCAGTTTTGGTTTTCGTTCTTTCTTTCTTTCTTTCTTTCTTTCTTTCTTTCTTTCTTCTCTCTCTCTCTCTCTTTTTAATTACTTTTAAAACTTTGTTTTATAAACACTCTGGATGTTTTCTGATACTTTGGACATCTTTCTTGCGGTGGCACATTGGCTTGTGTCTAGCAGAGCAGATGAGATGGCAGGTGAGGTAACACAGGTGAGTATGGAGTTAATTAACTGTACAACGATGACAGCGGTACCATAACGGCTATTGAGGACCCCACGTACAAAAAAGCACACATACACACAACACAAACATCTACCACCAGCGGCGCTTTTTTTGTTGTTGTTGTTTTTTGTGTCCTCTGACAGTGCTGATGTATCTTTTCTTGACTTCTCTTTACCTCGTCGGGAAAAAGAATGTGGGGAATTGAAGATAGGATGTGCAGTTGGATGGGAACTCTGGTGTAGGTTTTTACTGTAGATGTGAAATGCCTCTTCTATTTTACTGTAGATGTGGAAATGCCTCTTCTATTTTACTGTAGATGTGTAATGCCTCTTCTATTTTATTGTAGATGTGGAATGCCTCTTCTATTTTACTGTAGATGTGAATGCCTCTTCTATTTTACTGTAGATGTGGAATGCCTCTTCTATTTTACTGTAGATGTGGTAATGCCTCTTCTATTTTACTGTAGATGTGAAATGCCTCTTCTATTTTATCTGTAGATGTGGGAATGCCTCTTCTATTTTACTGTAGATGTGGTAATGCTCTTCTATTTTACTGTAGATGTGAAATGCCTCTTCTATTTTATTGTAGATGTGGGAATGCCTCTTCTATTTTACTGTAGATGTGGTAATGCCTCTTCTATTTTATTGTAGATGTGGGAATGTCTCTTCTATTTTA
Organism: Monoplex corrugatus; assembly: GCA_030674185.1. Classification (NCBI taxonomy): domain Eukaryota; kingdom Metazoa; phylum Mollusca; class Gastropoda; order Littorinimorpha; family Ranellidae; genus Monoplex; species Monoplex corrugatus. The sequence continues at coordinate 19,351,774 of CM060306.1, read as the reverse complement.
CGTTAGATGTGGGAATGCCTCTTTCTATTTTATGTAGATGTGGGAATGTCTCTTCTATTTTATGTAGATGTGAAATGCCTCTTCTATTTTACTGTAGATGTGGGAATGCTCTTCTATTTTACTGTAGATGTGGGAATGCCTCTTCTATTTTACTGTAGATGTGGGAATGCTCTTCTATTTTATTGTAGATGTGGGAATGTCTCTTCTATTTTATTGTAGATGTGGGAATGCCTCTTCTATTTTACTGTAGATGTGGGAATGCCTCTTCTATTTTACTGTAGATGTGGGAATGTCTCTTCTATTTTATTGTAGATGTGGGAATGCCTCTTCTATTTTACTGTAGATGTGGGAATGCTCTTCTATTTTAATGTAGATGTGGGAATGTCCTCTTCTATTTTAGTGTAGATGTGGGAATGCCTCTTCTATTTTACTGTAGATGTGGAATGCCTCTTCTATTTTATTGTAGATGTGGGAATGCCTCTTCTATTTTACTGTAGATGTGGAATGCCTCTTCTATTTTATTGTAGATGTGGGAATGCCTCTTCTATTTTACTGTAGATGTGGGAATGCCTCTTCTATTTTACTGTAGATGTGGGAATGCCTCTTCTATTTTACTGTAGATGTGAGAATGCTCTTCTATTTTATTGTAGATGTGGGAATGCCTCTTCTATTTTATTGTAGATGTGGAATGCTCTTCTATTTTACTGTAGATGTGGGAATGCCTCTTCTATTTTACTGTAGATGTGGGAATGCCTCTTCTATTTTACTGTAGATGTGGAATGTCTCTTCTATTTTACTGTAGATGTGGGAATGCCTCTTCTATTTTACTGTAGATGTGGGAATGCCTCTTCTATTTTACTGTAGATGTGGGAATGTCCTCTTCTATTTTACTGTAGATGTGGGAATGCTCTTCTATTTTACTGTAGATGTGGGAATGCCTCTTCTATTTTATTGTAGATGTGGGAATGCTCTTCTATTTTACTGTAGATGTGGGAATGCCTCTTCTATTTTACTGTAGATGTGGGAATGCCTCTTCTATTTTACTGTAGATGTGGGAATGCTCTCTGTACTCCGTCTATCCTATTAAAATGGGGTGAAATAAAAGGGAATGGGGGTATAGGTGTGCTCATAGTCTATCATGACTCTCGGCTTGTTGCCGCTCCAGCCCGGCCACTTCCTTCAAAAGTATTGTTTGGTTTATCCCGAGGGGTTTCATCTGGCAAACAAACAAATATGAAACAAGACATGTGTCAGGATAACTAGAAAGCATGGTCTGCAAAAATCCCTAAGGAGGGGGTTGGGGGAGGAGCGTTTCGATACCTGGCCCATGGGCTTAATATGATTCTGCCGGTTGAGAAAAAGAGTAAGGAAGAAAGGGAGAAAGAGAAAGAGACAGACAGACAGACAGAGACAGACAGACAGACAGGCAGGCAGACAGGCAGACAAGAGAGAAAGAGAGAGAGGAGAGAGAGAGAGAGAGAGAGAAAGAACACAAATATGAAAGTGTTTATCATAACATGAAAGAAAGTAAATATTCCATGTTTCTGATACAACTCTTCATTGCTTTCAGAAGAAAAAGAGAGAGGAAGAGAGAAAGGTCTACAAACAAACGGAAAGAGTCTCACTTACTCCATTTGTCACTGAGATAAAAAAAAAGTTGTTTTTTTCACTCAAAATAATTACCTTAAAATATTGACTAAAATATTATTTGGAAAACCAAACTTTTCATCAATACTTCAAGAGAGGGGTATATGTCTAATGGGAATAGGCCTGTAATAAAGGAAACACAAACATGCATTAGTCACAATTTTACCAATTTCTGAAAGTTACAGACATACAGGGGGGTGCAAAAGTAGGTATACAGTAAGTATCACATCATTATCATGATGCTTAATTCCGCTCTCGATTAGAGGAGTGTGTGAACACCGACTGCAAGCAGTTTGAGTATCTGAGGGATTAAGGCTGTGCTTGTTATTACATGTATATGCAATATTCATTTGTTTGTATAATAAATGCAATGAGTATTGTACGTGTTTTCTTTTTTCATAACTGTATACCTACTTTTGTACCCCCCTGTATATGAGTTAGTAAATTATCATCTACAAGTATATCGTCACTTACACGGATATCTGTTTTAACTCTCATTTGTTTGTTAAATTTTGTTTGTTTTTTCCATTCGTGTATCCATTTCTTTGCTTCTTATAATTTGTTTCTTTTCTATTTTCTTTTCCCTTGTTTATTTTGTTTTGTTTCGCTTCCCTTTATTGTTAATTGATTAGGGATTTTTTTTCAAAAATAAACGTAATTAGTTCAACTTTTAAAGCCAATACAACCATTGTCATTGTAACATCTACTTTAAGATTTTAAGGGAAATATAAAAAAAAACAATAAAAGAAAAAAAAAAAGCTTTTCAAAAAAATTCTGGTTTTTCTTCTGAATTGTGTTCTGAACATCTGGATTTGTTTCTCGTGGGGGGGGGGGGGAGGGGCAGGGCAACGCCAACGTTAGTTCTGATTCTATTACCGTTCGTTCGTGAAACTCATGGCATCGACTTTGGTTTCCGGTCATTCCTCTCTCAAACAATGTCCCATGCACAGCAAATACACTGCCGTCACTTATATTCACAAGGATAAACCTGTGGGTGTTCAGACTGTGTTTGTCTCCCTCCTACACGTCTTGGTCTTTATCTCCAAGAGGGGCAGAGAGAGAGAAGGGGGGGAGAGAGAGAGAGAAGGAGAGAGAGAGAGAACAGCTGTACGTGTGGAAGTAGAGAGACCACATGTTTTTTGGGGAGATGAGAGAGAGAGATAGAAGAGAGACAGACAGACAGAGAGAGAGAGAGAGACAGACAGACAGACAGAACACAGAGAGAAAGACAGACATACAGAGACACAGAGAGAAAGGGAGCGAGAGAGAGAAAACAGCTGTATATTTGGAAATAGAGAGACCATAGGTGTTTTGGGGAGGTGAGTGAGAGAGAGAGAGAGAGAGAATGCTGTATATGTGGAAATAGAGAAACCATAGGTGTTTTGGGGAGGTGAGAGAGAGAGAGAGAGAACAGCTGTATATGTGGAAATAGAGAGACCATAGGTGTTTTGGGGAGGTGAGTGAGAGAGAGAGAGAGAGAGAGAGAGAAAGCTGTATATGTGGAAATAGAGAGACCATAGGTGTTTTGGGGAGGTGAGTGAGAGAGAGAGAGAGGAGAGAGAGAGAGAACAGCTGTATATGTGGAAATAGAGAGACATAGGTGTTTTGGGGAGGTGAGTAAGAGAAGAGAGAGAGAGAGAGAGAGAAACAGCTGTATATGTGGAAATAGAGAGACCATAGGTGTTTTGGGGAGGTGAGTGAGAGAGAGAGAGAGAGAGAGAGAACAGCTGTATATGTGGAAATAGAGAGACCATAGGTGTTTTGGGGAGGTGAGTGAAGAGAGAGAGAGAGAGAGAGAGAGAAACAGCTGTATATGTGGAAATAGAGAGACCATAGGTGTTTTGGGGAGGTGAGTGGAGAGAGAGAGAGAAGAGAGAGAAAACAGCTGTATATGTGGAAATAGAGAGACCATAGGTGTTTTGGGGAGGTGAGTGAGAGAGACAGAGAGAGAGAGAGAGAGAACAGCTGTATATGTGGAAATAGAGAGACCATAGGTGTTTTGGGGAGGTGAGTGAGAGAGAGAGAGAGAGAGAACAGCTGTATATTGGAAATAGAGAGACCATAGGTGTTTTGGGAGGTGAGTGATAGAGAGAGGGGAGAGAGAGAGAGAGAGAGAACAGCTGTATAGTGGAAATAGAGAGACCATAGGTGTTTTGGGGAGATGAGTGAGAGAGAGAGAGAGAGAGAGAGAGAACACGTGTGTGTGTGGATGTAGAGAGCCCATAGGTGTTTTGGGGGAGGTGAGAGAGAGAGAGAGATTGATGTGAGAGAGAGATTGAGAGAGAGAGAGAGATGGCGGGAGAGAGAGAGAAAGAAAAAGAGAGAGAAAACAGCTGTATGTGTGTGTGGAAGTAGACAGGCCATAGGTGTTTCAGGGAGGTCGTTGTGGAAATGCCCGGAATGTATGTAGGAGTGTGTAGGCTGGAATTTCCAGTGGTTTAGCTTTTCTGCAGCTTATCAACGAAATTCACTGTACAAGATCTCATCTGCACAAAAAAACCCCGTCTACTGCTTACGGCTTTGTTGGTGACACAATTGTTTTTTCTTTGTTTGTTGTTTGTTTGTTTTTTATCATAAATAGTACTAGGAAAAGTCGTGTCATTGTCGTACATTGATGTCAGTGTTTTGTAGATGAGTGTGTGTAGAAGGGATGGAGGTGTGTTTGCAAAGGTTGTTGGGACAGAAATGCCAGGTGAGTGAAAATGTAATGTTAGTATGCCTGGTTAGCTGATTAGATGTTGGTTGGTTGCTTGCTTGCTTGCTTGCTTGGCTGATTGGTTGGTTGAATGGTTGGTTGGTTGGTTGGTTGGTTAGTTGTTGAATGGTTGAATGGTTGGTTGGTTAGTTGGTTGAATGGTTGAACGTTTGGTTGGTTGGTTGGATGGTTGGTTGGTTGGTTGGTTGGTTGGTTGGTTGATTGGTTGGTTGGTTGGTTGATTGGCTGGTTGGTTGGTTGTTGGTTGGTTGGTTGGGTTGGTTGGTTGGTTGGTTGGTTGGTTGGTTGGTTGGTTGGTTGGTTGGGTGGATGGTTGGATGGTTGGTTGGTTGGTTGGTTGGGTGGTTGGTTGGATGGTTGGTTGGTTGGTTGGATGATTGGTTGGATGGTTGGTTGGTGGGTTGGTTGGTTGGTTGGTTGGTTGGTTGGTTGGTTGGTTGGTTGGTTGGTTGGTTGGTTGGTTGGTTAGTTGGATGGTTGGTTAGTTGGTTGGATGGTTGGTTGGTTGGTTCAAGGTGGTTACAAACTGATTGGCAAATTTATTTCTTCTGCTTCATTTGATTTGACTAATTATCATTTCTAAGAATATGACAGTTTTCAATCAAATCAAAGATATAAATTAAAGCATTTGAGTCCAGTACCAAAATGATACACTAATATTTACCTTTACGCTTTCATTTAAAAAAATCGTTTGTATCGCGTAACAGTCCATGTTGAAACCGTGTTCGTTGCATTTTACATGGTAATGGATCATTTCTAAATTTTAAACTGTGACAACGGTAGAAAACATGTATAAATGTATTAATACATCAAGTATACACAGTTCATCAAGAATATTGAACAATAAAGTGACATCAAAAAAGAATTACATCAACCACAAGTCAAACAAAATCATACAATGTGTACAAGTCCTTCAAATACATTCTTCTCTCTCTCTCTCTCTCTCTCTCTCTCTCTCTCTCTCTCTCTCTCTCTCTCTCTCTCTCCCTGTGTGTGTGTATGTCTCTCTCTCTCTCTCTCTCTCTCTCTCTCTCTCTCTCTCTCTCTCTCTCGCTCGCTCGCTCGCTCTCAACTTCAATCACAGGGCGTATTCGAAATGTTGTGAAAGTGGTCAGGCACAATGCCCCAGACACAGTCCATCTTTCTGTTCAGCTAAGTCTGACATGCCCCCAAACGATCCCAAGTTTGCAGTCAGCAGGTCTTTCCTTTGTTGAGAGTTCCATGGACAGCAAAGAAAACAAACGAGACAGTCTTGATGGAGGCAGACACAAGTAGATCACTCATAAGGAAGATTAGGAAAAGGCAGGCAACATTTATAGGCCATTTTATGAGGAAGGGGGATTGGAGCACCTGGTCACAACGGGAAAGCTGGAGGGAAAGAGAGCACCAGGTAGACCCAGGGAGAAAATGCTAAGCGGACTTGCGGAAGACGAGGAGAGGGGAGGAGATGCTTGGGGCAACAAGAGATAGAGACAGGTGGAAATCCATGATCGCCAACGCCATGCGGCAAGGCACCTGATGATGATGATGATGATGAGGTCTTTCCTTACAGTCATCAGGCCTGATTCCCTGAAGTCAGCGGCCAAGTCAATTCTGCTGCCGTTCTTATATATATATATATATATATATATTATATATTGTTGTTTTTTTTTGTTGTTGTTTCGTTTTGTTTAATCTTCTTACCTTTCGTCAGGTCCCATTTTATTACAATGTTTTGCTTCTCTGTTCGTTTTGTTTGATGCGTTTGGGGTTTTCTTTGTTTTGTTTAAATACATTTTATCAACGTCACTCTTAAATCAGAAACAGCCTCTGCTTAAGCACTTCTTCTTCCGGATTTCAATGGTTCGCACGATCACTTTTT
>CM060306.1:19323050-19338050 GCA_030674185.1 Monoplex corrugatus | reverse complement strand
AACAACCATCATCATCATCACCATTGTCGTAATAATAAAAAAAAAAGAAGAAGCAAAAGAAGAAAGGGTAGAAAAAGAAGAAGAATGATGATGCTAATGACGACGAATGTGATGATGATGATCACGACGATGGTGATGGTGATGATGATGATGATGAATCAATCATAATCATCATCATCATCTGGTTGATATGAATAATAGCAATAATAACAATAATAATAATATTAATAATTAATAATAATAGTAATAATAATAATAACAATAATGATAATAATAATGTTATTGTTATATTATTACAACAATCAAAGGACCATGATCAGGTTGATGATAATGACGACTTGCACAACAGCTCTAAGCATTGTAATTGAAAAAGATGAGTCTGTAGAGCAGATATGAACAAAGTGATCGAAACAGAATGTCTTATGTGGACAGGGAGAGCGCTCTATACTGTTGGACGTTGGTAAGCAAATTGAAGTTAATTATCTGTTATAACAAACCAGTTCAGTTATACTGTTCTGAGCGATAGAATCATCTGATCGACATCTGTCAAACTGGTAGTGATACATCTGAATATCATATGCAAAGCGTTCGTGTCACAGGGAACAAGAGGCAATAACACTAGATACTGATTTACTATAGAGAATAAACAGTACAAGTTCAAGAATCGAGCCTTGTGGAACACCATAGCCTAGTGATAACTCAAGACAATAGCACACACTGATTGAGACGTAACGAGTGCTCCTTCTGAGATAGGATTTAAACCATGAAAGCACAACGTTATAGATTCAACATGATTCGAGATGAGAGAGAAGAATGTCACAACCTGATGTATCAACAGCACCTGACAGGTCAAAAAGTCATAAAACATAAACGTTGTCATCATCAAAAGCAGCAAGAAGATCACTGAGGACCCTAACTAAAACTGTTTCTATGCTGTGACCAGTTCTTAGGCAGACCAATGTGCACCAAGAAGTTCCTTGGAACTGAGATGGTCAAGTAGCTGAAAAAATGACATTTCAATCATTTCTGAATTAACACTTTGACTCCTGCACTATATCCACCAACTGCAAAAACGTAATCCTTTGACTCTCTCACTCTATCCACCAGCTTCCTGCAGGAAGCTGATGGATAAGAGGGAGAGAGTCAAAGGGTTAAGTTTTTGCTTTGCAACACTGGTTGCGGGAGTCAAAAGGTTATAACAGGGGGTGGGAACTTGCCGGCAGTTTTTAGGCTGACTGAGGATATGTGACGTTTTATTACGCAAAGGACAAACATCAGCTCTTCTATAACCTGTGGAGAAAACGCCAGTGGACATGGATTCATGATTAACAGATGGGTGAAGTACATCGAGAAAGTCAAAAACAGAGAGAAGCTGGAAGTAGATCCTTCTTGCAGGATTTTTGTGTTGCATTCACCATTATATCTTAAACAGTATGTTATAACACTGCCTGCAAAGAAAGAAAAGCTGTTGCTACTTATTGGCATAAATAAAGTAAAGCTGCATAGGTTACCATCAACAGATGAAAATTTCACAATAAGATTGTTAAGTTCTTGCGTGTCATCAGTAACTCTCTCTCTCTCTCTCTCTCTCTCTCTCTCTCTCTCTCTCTCTCTCTCTCTCTCTCTCTCTCTCGCTACGTTTAACCTTTGACTCCTGCACCTTGTTCATCAACTGCAAAAACTTAACCCTTTGACTTCCTCATCCTATCCACCAGCTTCCTGCAGGAAGCTAGCATGGCTGAAAATGAAGGCTGCTGGCGGACATGGTGCAACAGTCAAAGGTCTGACATAACTAAACTCTCAAAATTTACCCGTGAGCTTCTCAGAGCATAATACTCGAGTTCTTTCGTCTCTTACCTTCACAGCTCCAGACCGTCAAATAGTAGCATCAGCGCTGATGATGAAAACAATTGTCCAGCGGCGTCCCTGTACGATAAATAAATCAATGAAACTTGGAAGATACATCTAATGGCAATCCATACAATGTGTCCCCCGCATGTAGCCTAGTCAGGGAAAACTCCTCTTTCCTTTCTCTACTTCAAGTCGACTGTTTCTGCCCCTATCCCTTTGGAAGCCGTCTGCAAGATTCTCGAATGGCGCGCTTTCCTTTCGTGTGGCTCGGAGCGCACGCCATTTGCCCAAGGGAAATAACTGTTGCGGTCGCGGCCTGGAGCAGCAGACGACAAGTGCGCCGCAGACAGTGACAGACCTACAGCAGACCCAACGTTTATCTCATCGATGAGGTAGGGGGGTAGAGATTTGGTGTGTGAGGATTGGGAGGGGGGGGGGATGTGGATTGGTGAGGAGCATTAGGAGGGAGTTGAGTGGTCTGGGGAAAAGACTCGCTCCGTTTGGGAGTCCCTACTCTACTGTGTGAGAGATTGGCTGTTTTGTTTTTCTTTGTTCCGGTTTCTTTGTTGAAAAAGAAAACTTTCTTTTTTTCTCTGGAGAGAGGTCGTATGTGTGTGTGTGTGTGTGTGTGTGTGTGTGTGTGTGTGTGTGTGTGTGTGTGTGTGTGTTGCGTGTGTGTGTGTGTGCGTGTGTGTGATGTGTGAATGTGTGTGTGTGTGTGTGTGTGTGTGTGTGTGTGTGTGTCTCCCTCTCTCTGTCTCTCTCTCCGTCTCTCTGTCTCTCTCTCTATCTCTCCTCTCTCTCTTTCTCTCTCTCTCTCTCATCATCATCATCATCATCATCATCATCATCATCATCATAGCACGTGTATGGGTTTGTATTTGTCCGTCTATACAGAATATGCCATCTGGAATTTTCACCATGAGTGAAGATAGCTCTGGAGTATTGACCGTGTCTGAGTCTGTTGTCTGCCCAAAGCGGAGAACATTTGTCTAAACAGGCACAATATAAAGATACAAAAATATGAGTAATAAGACCTGTAACTGTCTTTCGCTTTATCCTCTGTTTGGAAACAAAAGACAGCAGTGATCATGCATTTTGGAGGTGTGTACATGTCAAAAGAGTGTAGGAAAGGATAGACAAATTGGTTAGGTCAAAATGTGTCACTTGTTCTAACATGTACTGTCATTTTTGTTTAAAGCCCACCCGACTGCGTAGAGCCATATCAGGTATGTAACTGTTCCAAGACATATACAATAATTTGAAAATGAAAAACAGTAAAGAAAAGTAAGTACACATATCGGTGCAATCGAGCACAAAATCTAGGGAAATAGCCCTGGCGTTGACCACTGTGTCCAATGTATCGCACATGGGATGTAAAAAAAACAAATCTGAATACAAATACGAACATACTTAGGACACCAAAACATATACAAAAAAACGGGCCTAAAGTACCTAAAATTGCCTCCGCATGTATGATTTCCCTTCAGCCAAAAATGCACTTAATATATACGCTCAATTATGGTATTACCCGAAAAAAAAATCTTATGAGGTGCTGATGAAAATATATGCACAAATTCAGTGTTTCATCATCCTTCTAAAAAAAATTTATATTTACAGAAGCAAACTCGAAAACAATCTATCAAGCTCCATTTATTTTTGCAAGATGTCTTACTACAAAATAACAGAGAGAAGAATACAATGCAAAACTGAGATTAAAACTTGTACAGTTTGGAGAGAGATATAGTTGCCATATTACTTCCTAGTTACAAATGAAGTTTTTCATGATCCTTATTTGATACATGCATATATATATATATATATACAAATACACACATTATATATATACACACACACACACACCTCACATATAATTATATTTATACACACACACATTAATATACATATATATAATTTTATATATATATATATATATATATATATATATATATATGTGGTGTGTGTGTGTGTGTGTGTGTGTGTGTGTGTGTGTGTGTGTGGAGAGAGAGAGAAGAAGGACAGACAGACAGACAGACAGACAGACAGACAGACAGACAGACAGACAGACAGATAGACAGAGACAGACAAAGAGAGAGTTAACAAGCAACACCTCGAGATGCGGATGGGACCCAGAGCACCAATGCCTCACCACTTTCGGGTGATCACCTCCCAAGCTCCCGACGTTACTCAATAGTCATTTCATCAAGCAATGAGGGGCTGTCCATGCGTTGCATGAGACATTCGGACCCAGTCATCAGTTACCTTGTTTACACACCGAACGGCAATGCTAACCGAAGAAATGGCAATTGATGAAAACATCAATAGAATAATTAATAGAATAATTACCCAAAGCAAAGCAAACAACCATAAAGAAGTGATCATATATAACAAACATACAACAATAGCTACGAGGAACTCTCGTATGATACAGTAATACATCAAAACGTCGACATTATTCTACAATAAGCATTTCTAGAAACTTTTTAAATTCATCTTTTGCTCCGCAACAAACAGACATAAAACACACACAATGTGGCAACGAAAAATATCAAAATCTTATACACATATGAACAGACGTTGTTGACATATGAACTCCCCATAGCATACAGAATATACTGGGGGGTGCAAAAGTAGGTATACAGTTATGAAAAAAGAAAACACGTACAATACTCATTGCATATACATGAATAACAAGTACAGCCTTAATCCCTCAGATACTCAAACTGCTTGCCGTCGGTATTCACACACTCGTCTAATCGAGCGCGGAATTAAGCGTTATAATGATGATGTGATACTTACTGTATACCTACTTTTGCACCCCCCCCCCCCCCCTGTACATAATGATGTTTTATACATTGCAAGTCTAAAAATGAACATCAAGATCTAAGCGCATGTCAGCATTTTATGAATTTGTTTTTTCAGATTACATCTTTGTGCTGTACGATAATCAAGCATCAACGAACGATGTGATAACAGATAATGTATCCTATACATGTAAAACAAGTCTTGTTCAATACAAACAACATATAGACATAAACATGACAATATTCTAATCAATGAAGATTGTATTATCAACATCAAGATTTAAGAACATGTCATGAAGAAAATCCGTTTTCTACGGGGAGAACATCGGCAGACAGTTGTTCCACTGAGCATTGAAAATAAGCATTTATCCTGCTTCAGAGCTGATAGGGACGAGAAATAACAGTTTTCAAGGGCGTGTTGTCAAAACCCATCTCCATCAAGCGACTGTATCTGTCATAACTCTAACCCTAACACCCCAAGAGATGCTGCCTGCCTGTCTGTGCTTGCCAGCTTGGATTAGAACTCCCTATCATTCAACTCTCTCCTTCCTCAGCTATCCATATATCGCACGGCCCCATGGTCTGCTACGTCTGAGATAATATTCCACGGGGAAACGCCTTCCATAAACAAATGTGATCTGTCAGTTGGGTACTCTAACAACAAAACGTTCTCCCGGGATATGTCGTCTGTATATTGTTATTATTATCATTTTCCTCGTATACGCATCTTAAGCTTGAGTGGTGCTGATTGTGGCGATAGTGCTGTTGCTGCTGCTGCTGCTGCTTCTTGTTCTTCTTCTAATTGTTGTTGTTGTTGTTGTTGCTCTTTTTCTTCTTCTTCTTCTTCTTCTTCTTCTTCTTCTTCTTCTTCTTCTTCTTCTTCTTCTTCTTCTTCTTCTTCTTCTTCTCTGCTGCTGCTGCTGCTGCTGCTGCTCCTGCTGCTGCTGCTGCTGATGATGATGATGATGTGATGATGATGATGATGATGATGATGACAATGACGATGACAAATTGAGGTGGTCATTGTGCAATTCTTGATACATTGATTACTAATAACTCTTTATTTAAAGTGAATCAAGACAGGTTTTCAACCTCATTCCAAGATCTTCACCAGATGAAATAAACTGTGATACCGCAAAACTAAAAATGCTCCTGTTCTTTCGAAGGTTTTCCTGTTAAGCTGCGTATTTTGCAGCTCAGTCGAATCTCTTGCCAGTCGACCTGAATAACCGGCTGATTTACATGGGACATCTATCTTACCAGCTGTGCAACTTAATGTCATGTCCCATCAGACCGTCAACGTGTATGCATGAAATACGTACAACAAGTACAAAGACGTCCACATCATGCACCATCAATACATCCACTCGTTAGATACCGTCTCCACTTCTTCCAATGACCTCATTCACCGCCATCCTTTCTTCTTTCTCCCCACGAATCATCCCTCTCTGCAGTCCACTAGAGACCAAGAAGAAGGGAAGGAATGGGATGCGGACCCTATCCTCCAGAGAAGTAGAGATAGCAGCAGAATCTCCAGGCCTGTTGCCATATATTGTCTTCTCCTTCAGATTCCTAGTTATCTTCTTCTGCAGGCTAGAAACGTAGTTCGTTTTTTTTTGTTTTTTTTTTTTTGGTTTTTTTTTATCAGGCTGGAAGACGTTGACCGCCTCTTCAATCATTTCCGTTATCTGATTCTGTGGGGCTGGTAACGACGTAAGGAAAGATACAAACAGCAGAACTAGTGGTGGCATTCATCACCGCCAGCTCAGTGTTTAATCAAGTGCTTCTTTCACGTTTTTCCTTGGCCTACACTTTGGCAGACAAACGCTTCATTGATCAGTTGCATTGGAATGAAGATGCTTGTGCTGGAAGCAGAATGAAAGAGGGAATAAATGTAACAAATCTCCTTCCATTGTTTGTTAGCAGACTCACAATCTGCTCCTGTTCTCCCTGATAGATTAGGTCACCGTGCAAAAATGCCGTTCTCGCTTTACTGAATGGGTGCTGTATGTAGGTCTTCACTTGTTACTGGGACTTTTTCTTTCAACTACAACTAAATGTGTCTGCAAGAGATTATCCCAAAAGAACCATTCTAAATGTCTGTTTGTTGAGACCATATATTATCAGAGCAAGCGCCATCCATTTTCTTATAAGTAGGTACTATGTGATTTAAGTCTAAAACTCAAACTGTGTAGTATAGATACAGTCACACAAGCAGCGGACAGACAGAGAGACAGACAGAAAAAGGGACAGAGAAAGGGGACATTGAAAAGATAGAAACTTGCATTCAATACAGATCGATTCCTAAACTGTACTTCGCTTCATTTTTTTTTTTTTCGTATAAGTAACGCTCTTTCTAAATTTGATAACAAATTGCAATTAGTTTTCCTAGCTTTTATGACAGGTAACAATTATATAACATTTGGTGCAAAGAACAATCACAATATAATGAGCAAAAATGAAATTGTTAAACTGACACTACAAGTAACAGTCGTACAATCATCGCCATAAATAGCACTCATAAATCAGACAACATTTGGGAAGATCAGCGTTGTCCCTGGAAAGGGATGCTCTGTCGCTAGGGGACCATTAAACACCACATCTGCCCCATATCTGCAGTAGACGACGTATCTCCCCATGACTGCCTACGTGCTAAGTCATAGCGAGAGGCGTTCAATAGCGTTCTTTGTCTGTCCACATCATCCTTCATCGCCTAGGACTTTGTCAAAGCTGGTGACTGCATGCCTCGCTTTCTGGCTTGCCGTATGTTTTACCAGCACAGGGAATTTTAACCCTTTGACTCCCACACCCTGTATATCAAGTTCAAAAACAGCCCTTTGACACCCTCACCCAATCCACCAGCTTCCTGCGGGAAGCTGGTGGATAGGGTGAGAGAGTCAAAGGGTTAGGTTTTTGCTTTGCTAGCCTAGTTGACAATGCAGGATGCTGGTGGACAGGGTGCGGGAGTCAAATGGTTAAAAGTAGGGAGAGGGCGTGCAATTCTCTCCCTACTCTCTTACTTTCTGCATTCGTAGTTCCTCCACAGGTACAGGGCTGCCACATGCAGAACAGAATCAGCAGATTAGCTTAGGTGTTCGGTGAACTTAGTGATCATTCAGATATTAGTAAGTTTGTGTGTGGATTTGTTTTTGGTCTGTAGGGTTGAAACATACAGGCAGTCATCTCCTGCAAATGGCCTTGACAGGATTGTTTTAGTTTGGTTTTGCCAGAAGAATAGGAATTGGTCCGTGTAATATGGCTTGATGACCCAGAGTGGCGCGGACTGTGTTCTGTATTTTCTTTTGTTTTAATCAAGCACAAAATCCAAAACAAGTGCGACTGCCCGCGTTCAAGCAAACAGGAACTAGAAAAACACGAGGGTGGAATCAGAACGCGTATTTAATACAACAAGACAATACAGGCGTAAATTTTCGGCCAACTGGCTTTTGTCAAGCGTGAATGTAAGATCACGAACAAACAAACACCAAATACAGTGGAGAATTGCACGAATACCGCGATTGTGTTAGAGTATGCAAGACAGATTTTGTTGTTGTTGTTGTTATTGTGACTGTTGATTTTTTTTTCATTTTATGATTCTTCTTTAGTGAGTAGACTATGGAAGTGTGTTGTTGAGCATCATGCGACAAACAGCACGAGCATATTGCCTGGCATACTTCAACGATGCTGATCTTACGCATTTGCATAGAGACTACGCAATTTCGATACAAAAATCAATGAACTCAAATTTTAGAACATGCGTGTTGGAGCCGGCATAGATGTATGGAAGAATATATGACTATTGTTCTGGTGAATAGACTAATATTGGCTGAATTACAGTTAAAAGGAAGAAACTTGTGTTTTCATTCTTCATTTTTCTCATATTTTCGGAAAATGACGAGCTGTCTACGTTCCATTTTGGTATGTTTCAAGATACTACATGGTTCCTTAATTGAGCGTTAGGGGTTTGATATGTTTCTGTGTAAGTGTGGTACTAACGTTTGCAGGGACATATTGTCAATCAAGCCTTAATACTCACTTATATGACATACCCAGAAATCTGTTTAGCGTTCTGAGTATGTATTGAATGTGGTTATTACATTTAAACTTACAGCTCCAGCTCACCTTTCTCCGATTTGGTGACGGATAGTGAACCACCTTCTGGACTCCGTGGGGAGCTCTCTGTCTCTCTGTTGGACCCCCAGGGATACTGTGGAGGGTGTGGTGCTTCCTTTGGCGTGGGAGGCTTTCTTACGTTATTTTCCACCAGTGTTCAATTGGAAGCGTGGCGGTAATGAATGTTTGATAACGATAATCCCTGTGTGTGGTGGTGGTGGTGGTGGTCTTTGATTTAATGTCTATTCACTAAAGTGATTTTAGACAAACAAACAAAAAAAAGAAAATGGGTGTGTGTGTGATAGAGGAGGATTGAAGAGGATATTTGAAAATTGTCATTTTTGAATATGAGAAAAGATGATCCAGAAAACAATTGTTTTGAAGAGGGGAAGGTAAAACTAACAAATAATGTTACCATAATTATCGATTTAAACAAACAAACTAACAAACAAAATTAGTAAATATCTGGAAGAAATGAATAAAAAATAAAACTAATAATTGACTAACCACAACAGTGAACAAGTGAAATAACATTTTAAAGGTATAGGACTTTTTGACAGGCTAACAAAAAATTCATACAGTAATGATGATGAGGTAAATATGTCAGAAACTGTACTCATAGATAGTGTTGGAATATGTCGTTTTACCCTAACGCAAGAAAGAATATGTCTATGTGTTATCTTCTTTCCACACAGACACACTATGTATTGGTATATTTTGTTTTGAATGCATCAAGTTTCCATCTGTACATAAGGGATTGTATAATTCTGCTGGCATGAAGCTGCTTAAGTATTTTGCTAACTTCAAAGTTCATGTGACATTTATCATACTTTTTCTGTTTTAATTGGAACTGCTTCCAGACGTAGTTGTCCACTAAAGTGTAATTCTCGTGCAACGAGAGAGAAAGCTGGATATTGTTTGAATCTGGTGAGTTATTAGCTCCCCGTTTGGCAGCCCTGTCAACTTTATCATTATAACGAAAAGAACTATGAGAAGCAGAAAGTAATATCAGAGCCTCTTAAAGATAAATTATGAATCAAGTGACAAATTTCCAGAATCATTTCTGATCTTGTTTGTAATTTTGATAATTCAAGAGCCTGAAGTACTGATTTTGAATCAACGCAAAGAAGTATCTGAAAAATTGTCCGAGGAAGACTTATCATAAAGTTTAAAGCCATTAATATTGCAAGAGTTCAGCTGTAAAGACAGATTCATCAAGTCCTATGCAGACAGATTTTTTCAATTTTGAGAGCAGGTATTAAAAACGCTGAGCCTGCTTTTCTTTCAATTACTGATCCATCAGTGTAAATTTTCAAATGATCGGAATATACGTCGTCTATATGACATTTAACCTGACTTGCCAGTAAGTTTTTATTGTCTCCTTTTCTTAAATTAGTGTGGTGTACGTCAAATCGTGCTCTTCGGAGTTCCCAACTGGGTACTGGCGAAAAGGAAGGTCTTATAGAATACAGGATCTACGTGTAGATCAATTCCTCAGCCTTTCATGACGTCAGATGTGTATGTTGTAAGTGTGACTTGTGAAGATATTGATTTAGCTCTATTTGGAAAGTCGGTATCTGATCTCAGTTCAATTTCTGTTTCTGAGATGTTTTCGACGGTGGTGTTTCTTAACAAAAATTTAGTAGAAGAGACTGTCCTTTACTCATCAAGTGGCAACAGTTTGATTTCATTATATGTCCGAAGACAGGAAGCATGCATTGGAAGACCCAGTGCAAGTTTGAAACCTTTACAATCTATGCTCTGCAGTTTTTTTAGTAAGTGTTTCGGTGCACTGAAGAAGATTTCTTGGGCATAGGTTAATTTAGATCTAACAAGCGATTTACAAAGATGAACAAGTGTTGATGAATCTTGACCCCATGTCTGTTTGCGAACTATTTTTAAGAAATTTAAACTTTTTTGAGCTTTTGTTAATAAGTATTCAATATGCTGATTCCAAGATAATTTTGCTGTAAGGAAAACTCCTAAGAATTTAATCGACTCGTTAAATTGAAGAAGAGTATTCCCAGTTTGAAAGTGGGAATATTTACTGATTTAGCTCCATTATTAAATAAAACTATTTTTGTTTTTTCCAGGGATAGATGCAAACCCATTTTCTACCATGCATCGTGCTATTTTATCAAGTTCTAATTGGTAGATTTGCGCGTATAATTGATACAGCGCAAAGGAGTTTTCCTTTCATATTTACCTGCATCCACATGCATAAATCGTCAGCATATTGAGCTAAAACTATATGCTTAGATATTTACTGGGTAAGTCATGCATTAATATCATGAAAAGAAGGGGAGCTATAACGGTCTGAGGGATACCTATTTGAAGAATTCGTTTCGTGGAATATACATTTTCAATCCTCGTTTGAAACACTCTGTTTTCTAAGAAACACTTAACATAGTCAAAAATGTGACGTGTCAGCCCAATACTTTTAAATTTGAATAACAATCGGGAGTGCCACACTTGATCGTATGCTTTCGTTATATCAAAAAATGTAGCTAAAACACATTGACGTCTTGCAATTGTTGTTTTATTTAGTAGTTAGCTTTGTTAGGATTTCTACTGGTGACCTGCCTTTTCGAAATCCTGCCTGATTTACTGGTATTATTTTATTCTTTTTACAATAGTGCATCAGTCTCTTTAAGATTATTTTCTCCATTAGTTTACATACATGTGATGTTAATGCAATGGCCTGTAGTTTTTCAAATCGGTATTACATTTACCTGGTTTTAGTAAGGAACCACTGTTGTTTCTTTCCAGTTGTTAGGCATTTTCCCACTATTCCAGCATTTTTTAAATATGTCTGTAGCAAGATTATGAAATTTTCTGGTAAATTTTTCAGCATCTCATTGGAAATTGCATCTAGTCCAACTGACTTTTTTTTTTTTACTTGGAAGGGACTGAATGCATCTTTTAATTCTTGAAGTGTGAGTGATGCATTTATGTAGTGAGTATTGTCAGAGGCAGGATCCTTATATACATCTTTCTTTTCTTCTCGTTCCCTATAATTTCTGTCAGAGACAGGGAGTCCTTCTACACGACAGGCCTCAGAAAACACGTCTGCAAAAGCTTTGCTTTCCAATGGCTAGAAAAGGGTTATTTTCTAGCTTTACTGGAATTGATGGCAACTTAATCCCGTTTTTCATTAATTTTAGTTTTTTCCTAAATCTTTATCATGTCTTTGTGGTCATTTACTTCACATTTACAAAAAGATGTCCAGTGTTGTTCTTGGCTTGCTTATGATTCTGTTACACTTAATGTTGGCACTTTTCATCGCTGTATGATTTTCAGATGACCTGTTTGCTAAATAGATTTTGTATTTTTGTTTCTTTTCGTTCACTGTCTTTTGCAGTCCTCATTCCACCAGACATTTCCATGATATTTTCCTATTTTCAGACACTGTAAGTTTTGGAATTGAAATGTTAGCAGCCCTTAAGAGTGAGGTACAGAAAACTTCGTACATGTCGTTTTTTATGTTCTTGTCTTTTTTCAAGGATTGCCTTAAAACTGATCCAGTCAGCGTTTTTATAATTAAACTTGGGTAAACTATCTTGTGGTATGGCGTCTATTTCAGTAGTATGGTTTAGGGTAAGACGTATGGGGATGTGATCTGATCCCAACAAGTCATCCTCTGTTTGCCACGTGGCGTTTGGGGCTAGGGATGGTGAGATTAAAGTGAGGTCGATAGCTGTAGGTCTGTGGGTTGGTATATCGGGGATCCGGATAACGTGTCCGTTGTTAAGTAAATATAAATTGGAATCTACAATATTTTCAATCAAACAGTTGCTTGTTATGTTTGTACAATACTTTTCCCAAAATGGGGCATGTGCATTAAAATCACCTCCAATTATCCACTTGTCGTCTTGATCTTGAAAGTGTCTTAGCCATTCAGTGTTCACAGAGTCTGGGCCTCTTGGTAAATATACAGAGGCCATACTCACAACAAACGATGAGGAAAATTTTATAATGACTGCACATGATGAAATAAATGCGGTAGATTTTGGTACTGGCGATTTTCGTTCACAATAGTTCAGTCCATCACGAATGTATATAGCTGTTTGTGTGTGTGTGTGTGTGTGTGTGTGTGTGTGTGTGTGTGT
Source organism: Monoplex corrugatus (assembly GCA_030674185.1). Classification (NCBI taxonomy): domain Eukaryota; kingdom Metazoa; phylum Mollusca; class Gastropoda; order Littorinimorpha; family Ranellidae; genus Monoplex; species Monoplex corrugatus. The sequence continues at coordinate 19,325,173 of CM060306.1, read as the reverse complement.
GTGTGTGTGTGTGTGTGTGTGTGTATGTGTGTGTGTGTATGTGTGTGTGTGTGTATGTGTGTGTTGTGTGTGTAGTGTGTGTGTGTGTATGTGTGTGTGTGTGTGTGTGTGTGTGTGTGTGTGGTGTGTGTGTTGTGTGTGTGTTGTGTGTGTGTGTGTGTGTGTGTGGTGTGTGTGTGTGTGTGTGTGTGTGTGTGTGTGTGTGTGTGGTGTTGGCGGTGTCGACACCAGCTTCATTAGCCGGGTTTGTGAAGTAGGGTTACTTTACTATTACGTTTGTTAATTAAAACCCAGCCGACTGTGTGGAGCCATATCAGAGCTATAACTTGTTTCAAAATATACACAATACTTCGACAGAGAAAAAAGAAAATTAAGTACACATGTCAGTGCATTAGCGCACATATCTAAGGAGATGCCCCTGGCGTTGACCTCTCCGTCCAATTTATCACGCAGGGTATTGGATCAATATTATATATACCTAAATACAGATTCAAAGATAACTGAAGGACACTAAAACATATAAAAACGGGCATAAAGTACCTAAAATTGCTTCGTCATGTCTCATTTTCCTAGAGACAAAAATTAACTTAATACACGTACCAAATTACCAATCCTAAGAGAAAGCACGTAAGACTTTATTGAACACGTACAGGTGAATGGACAGCAAAGCAGAAAATGATTGGAAGAAATGGCAGAAAGTAAACGAGGAAGAAAGAAACAAAAAGAGTGACAGAAAAGAGGAAATTTCTAGCACAGAATTTCCAGAGGGTGGTCAGGTAGGGTAGGTAGGCCTATGTTTAACAAAGAGCCAGGGCCAGGGTATGAAGTGACAGACCCCACTTTGAAAGCATGACAATCACAGTGATAAACATTACAGCCAGTGCCATGGAATGAAGGACTCCACCTTGTCCGCGTGTGTAAACTGGTAGTAGGATAGCATAGACTATGAGTCTAAGTTGTTGTTATTGTCTCACCCACACACACACACACACAACACCACCACCACAACACTCTACAACACACGCACGCACGCACGCACAAACACTCGTACATACACTACGCACGCCCCGCACACACAACACACACACACACACACACACACACACACATACATGCATACACATACATAGGATAATAGACAGACAGACAAACAGATAGATAAATAGGCAGAAGACAGACAGACCAACAGATAGATAGAAGAGGAAGACTAATAAATAGAAGATAGAAGATAGATAGAAGAAGATAGATAGATAGATAGATAGATAGATAGATGATAGACAGACAAGATAGATAGACAGAAGATAGATAGACAGAAAGATAGATAGATAAAGAGATAGAGTAGCTAGATAGATAGATTGATAGATAGATAGTTGATAGATAGATAGATAGATAAAGATAGATAGATAGATAGATGATAGATAGATGGGATAGATAGATAGATAGATCGATAGATAACAGAGGGACAGATAGATAGATAGATAGATAGATAGATAGATAGAGTAGATAGATAGATGATAGATAGATAGATAAATAGATAGATAGATAGAAGATAGATAGAAGATAGATAGATAGATAGATAAATAGATAGATAGATAGATAGATAGATAGATAGATAGATAGATAGATAGATAGATAGATAGATAGATAGATAGATAGATAGATACACAGACAGAGAGACAGACAGATGTATTGTCGATGTAAGGGTTGGATATGAATAGTTTCATTTCTATACAGGAGGTAGGTTTTATGCAAGATTCTGGATTGTATAATGTCCTACGCGTCTTTCAAATACGCTCATGCCTTCCCATCTCGCTGTCAGGTTCTTGAGAATGTACTGTAAATATCCTCTATTTCATGCTCAGCATCAAAAGTGCGTTGATATAATTCCATTGACATTTGAAAATCGGGTAGCATCACCAGAACTTACATAAAGCTACAATATAGTTTGAACTATGGACTATGAAGGGTTTCTGTATCATTATCATCATCATCATCATCATCGTCGTCGTCGTCGTCGTCACAATCATCATCATCGTCACAATCATCATCATCATCATCGTCGTCGTCGTCAATCATCATCATCATCATCGTCGTCGTTGTCGTCGTCATCATCGTCACAATCA
>CM060306.1:19300550-19313050 GCA_030674185.1 Monoplex corrugatus | reverse complement strand
TTTGCGTGTCAATGTTTCATTAGTCCCCTGTCATGGAGACTTGTCCAGTCACGAGTGTGCTGCAGCCGTTGGAAAATAGTTATTGGTGGAACTGTCGTCTGCCTGCCTGCACTTCCAAAGGGAGAATAATTTGTTCATTAGGCCACAACACCACATGTGCAACCCAATATCTGGAAGACAAAGGACAATCAATAGAATAGAGAGGCAGGACTTCCCCATACATGGTTTGTCTTTCTGGATACATGTGATGTCTTTTCCTTCACAATTTTCTCCCTGCTTGATGACACGTCAGGAAAGTCTTGCTGTTTTTCTCCCTAATTGTGTGTGTGTGTGTGTGTGCGTGCATGCGTGTGTGTGTGTTCGTGTGTGTGTGTGTGTGTATGTGTGTGTGTAAGGCTGTGTGTGTGTGTTTGTATTTATGTGTGTGCATGTCTGTGTATGTGTGTACGTGTGCCTGTGTGTGTGTGTCTGTGTGTCTGTGTTTTTTGTTGTCTTTTGTATACCCTTGACATAGACTAGTTTGCTGAAATTTTGCATTTCTCTATTTTTTCGTTATATTAAACATGAGTTCTGATTCTTCTCTCTCTGTGTGTGTGTGTGTGTGTGTGTGTGTGTGTGTGTGTGTGTGTGTGTGTGTGTGTGTGTATGTGTGTGTATGTGCGTGTGTGTGTGTGTGTGTGTGTGTGTCTGTGTGTGTGTGCGTGTGTGTTGTGTGTGTTTGTCTGTGTGTGTGCGTTTGTGTGTGTGTGTGTCTCTGAGTGTGTTGTGTGTGTGTGTGTGTGTGTCTGTGTGTGTGTGTGCGTTTGTGTGTGTGTGTCTGTGAGTGTGTCGTGTGTGTGTGCGTGTGTGTCTTTGTGTGTGTGTTTGTGTGTGTGTGTGTCTGTGTGTGTGTTGTGTGTGTGACTGTGTGTGTGAGTGCATGTGTGTGTGTATGTGTGTGTGTATGTGTGTGTATGTTTGTGTATGTGTGTGTGTGTATGTGTGTGTATGTGTGTGTGTGCATGTGTGTGTGTGTGTTTGTGTGTGTGTAAGCTTGAGTGAGCGTTCGTAAATGCTTGCATGTGCATGAGAGAGTAATAAAGAAAGAAAGACAAAAAAAAGAGAAAAAAAAGAAGAGAAGGGGGAGCAAAACCTTAAAACGCAGGGAAACGGAATACAATACAGTGAGAGAGAGGGGGAGAGAGAGAGAGAGAAAGGTACAGAGACAGAGACAGAGTGACATAGACAGACGGACACAGAGAGAGACAGAGAGACAGACAGAGAGACAGACAGAGACAGAGAGAACGTATCTTGCAGAACAAACAGAAAAACAGCGTTTGCGTGTCAATGTTTCATTAGTCCCCTGTCATGGAGACTTGTCCAGTCACGAGTGTGCTGCAGCCGTTGGAAAATAGTTATTGGTGGAACTGTCGTCTGCCTGCCTGCACTTTCCAAAGGGAGAATAATTTGTTCGTTATGCCACAACACCACATGTGCAACCCAATATCTGGAAGACAAAGGACAATCAATAGAACAGAGAGGCAGGACTTCCCCCTTACATGGTTTGTCTTTCTGGATACATAGCTGTCTTTTCCTTCACAATTTTCTCCCTGCTTGATGAAATATCAAAAAAGTGTTTCTGCTGTTCTCCTATTTTTGTGTGTGTGTTTGTTCTTTATCTGTCTTTTTGTGTAAGCTTAATAAAAACAGTTCGCTGAAAATTTGCATCTGTTTTGTTTCGTAATAGTAAGCATGTGTACTGATTCCAGAGTGTGTGTGTGTGTGTGTGTGTGTGTGTGTGTGTGTGTGTGTGTGTGTGTGTGTGTGTGTTGTGTTTGTGTGTGTGTGTTTTGTGTGTGTGTGTGTTGTGTGTAGTGTGTGATGTGTGTGTGTGTGTGTGTGTGTGTGTGTGTGTGTGTGTGTGTGTGTGTGTGTGTGTGTTTGTGTTTGTGTTTGTGTGTGTGTGTTGTTTTTTTTTGTTCTTTTCAACTAGAAGTGATACAGCCTCGTGTGTAAGAACTATTTGTTTTAACTTTAATAAGTTTATTTCTTTGATTTTGAACGGTTATTCTTTTTCACACAACACATTTCTCTCCAACAACAAACAACCATAATATGATAAACAAAACCAAAAGCAACACACACACACACACACACACACACACACACACACACACACACACACACACACACACACACACACACACACACACATCTCTTCTGTCTCTCTCACACACACACACACACACACAGGGTGTGGGAGTCAAAAGGTTAAACAACACGGACAGAGTGTCTAAGTCAAGGACACCCAGTTTGGTATAAAGGACAGACAACAAGTGAAAGTTAGATAGAGCAAGATGACAGAATTGGAGAGGCTTGGAGCGGAGAGGGAAAAGTGGAAGAAGGGGAAGTAGAAACGTCATGGAAGGGAGGAAATGGTGAAAAGATGGGGAGGGGCAGAAAATACGAGAAGAATAGTGGAGATGATAAGCGTTCCAGACAGAAGCTGACAGTAACATGTCCAGCTACTCTCATGACAAAGCACTTTGACCGTGTTGACCATTAATAGTACCGTCTGCTGCATTCTGCTTGACAACACGTGCTAATGCTCTTCCCTTCAGCTACAGATTTGGGTCACAAGGTCACATGTCAGAGACTCAGAATTCACTGATTTTTTTTTACAGATATATCATTCCATGGTTTGATCTTTGCGTTCGTTTGTAACGTACTGATTTTGCAGTACGTATGTTTGTAACTTTTTTTTAACCCTTTTTATCCACCAACTGCAAAATCTGAACCCTGCAGGAAGCAGGTGGATAGGGTGAGGGATTCAAAGAGTTAAGGTTTTGTTTTTCTAGTGTGGTTGGCAAAGCAGGATATTGGTGGACAAGGTGCGAGAGTCAAAGGGTTAAAGTGTTCTTTCCATGAAATTATCTTTTGATCCATTCGTATAAGCAGATCAGTTCAGAAAGCCTTTTTCCTTCTCTGAGACACATATACAAAATTATTCTAGCATGTTTATGAACATAAGGTCAGTGAACATGTAATGCAGCAAGATCAACGTATTGATGGACACGAAAAAAACTATGTTTGGCAACTGAGAAACGAAACAAGCTTGCCAAGTTTTTTCATGCCACTCACCCGAACACACTGTCTAAGACTATCCTTCAGCATACCCTGGAAGGAGCCTATCACTGAAGTCAACAGTGGAACAGTTAGTTGGCATATATCAAAGACTAGATCAATCTCAGTATGGTATGACTGAAGTACTTGTTATTGAAGCCCAGAGACAGAGATGGAGATACCTGTCTGCTGCTGCATGAGTCTACTTTACGACTACACTGTTCAAGAGATCATAAGAAGAAGAGACCATGTGATGCAGTCTGTGTATATAACAATTAAAATTTTCAGGTTTTTGTTTGTTTGTTTGTTGTTTGTTTGTTTGTTTGTTTGTTTTTGTTTTGTTTTGTTGTTGTTGTTGTTTTTGTTTCTGCGTTGTTTTGTTTTGATTATTTTGTTGTTGTTTGTTTTTTGTTGTTGTTGCTATTTTTGCCTTAAGGAAAACGTGTGGAAAACAGGCCATAATGGTAATACAGCATAGAATCTAAAATAGGTCAAACTAAATCTTTCAGATTGTACATATCCACATGACAGACAAGTTCCTGTTTGTGGTAATCTCTGCATTGCTTTTACCTCTTTTCACCACCAAGTCACATTGATCGATGTGATCATGTTCTGTTAAATGAAACCCAAACAGATTAAGATCAGTCATAATAACAATTTGCAAAACTCTCATCAGTTTCGAACTGTGGACGGATATATATCTGACAGCTGCTCTCTCAATTTCCTTTGCCATTTTGCTCTGACGAGAGAATATCTTTAAAATGGAAATTTGGTCTCGAACGTTTCAAGGCTTTCCCCATTTCAATACATGTTTTGAAATGTCAGTCGACATTCCCTTACCATTGTGTTTGCATCGTCGATCAAAGGTGGCATTTGTTTTAACCACCTCTAAAAAAGTAAGGATCTTGTCTCAGTGGACCAAAAGACTGACAGCACAATAGTCAACAAATTCAAAGGCATCCCCTACCCCTACCCCATTACACAATACTAATCCCCTTACGCTTTGAATACTGACTCCACCACATCCATTAGTCTCACTCTGTACCATCCCATCCATCATCTACTGTTTCATTTCTCTCCCTCTTTCCCCGCCCAAGACATCTTTTTCTGCAGTCTACTAGAGACCAACAGAGGGGAAGGGAGGAGTGTGGATGGTATGTTCTAGAGTCTAGAGACAGCGATAGCAAAGCATCCAACATGTTACCATAGGCTGTCTTCTCCTTCAGCTTCCTAGTTATCTTCTCATTCAGGCTAGAAGTTGAGATTACTTCCCTTTTTTCATTATGCTGTGAATAAAATTCTAGTCTCTTCAATCGTTTGAATCACTTGATTTTGTGGAGTTGTTAGAAAGGTAAGGAAAGACAGAATGCAGGACTAGTCGTGGCATTCATCACAGCCCCCTCCTGTTTAATCAAGCACTTCTTTCACATTTACCTTCTCTTCAGTTTGACAGACAAATGCTCCATCGATCAGCTGTATTGAAGTGAAGGTGCTTGTGCCAGAAACAGAGCGGAAGAAGAGAGAAATCTTACAAATAGATCCTAACTATTTGCCTACAGATTTTACAAACTGCTGTTGCCTTTCCTGAAATGTGAACTTAGCTTACAAGAATGGAATTAGTGCTTTTTTTCTGCCTGGGCGCTTTGTACATATTTCCATCTGTTTTGTGGCTTTTATTTTTCTTTAACAACAGTGAAATATACCTACAAGAGGTTGTCCTGAAAGACTCAGATAAATTGCCCTTTATTGAACGATATCTTCTCAAAGCAGAGGCCATCGATTTTCTCTAGAACACGACAATCAGATTGGCAGCTGTGCTAAGACAACAGAAGATAACCAGATATACAGATACATAAGCAGTCAGAGAGATGTAAAAGACATAACAAAGATTAACATACCAATTTAATGTGACAGCTTTATTTTCACGTCAAAAGTCTTCGAACAAAAAAGAACCCCATTCCGATAGATGTTAACCCTTTATAGTGTCATTTTCATCAAGATTTGAGATTTATATAGTACTTTGTTTAGCTTGTAGAGAGGCTACTTCAAAGCCAGGCTGGTCATACCGTGATTGTAAAGGTGCACAGAATACGTGTTATCATCTATGATTGGCACTGGAATGAGCATAGAGTGAATAAACAAACCTCTGAGACGTCTGCCACGTTTATAGGGTGTCAATAAGACTAAATGAATTTTTTCCATAAATTTGGTCAGTTAAAAGGTTGAAGAATATGAACGTTCTGCAAGAGCATGTTTTAAAGTACAAGATTTATGTGCACATCAGTCAGTGCAAAGACAGATTGACAGTGTAGGATCCCCTGGAATGAAAGGATCGTCACAAGAGATGGAAATAGATAGTACTTCTGCAGAACATTGCTGTAAGTGTTTTTTGGACAATCAAACTTACAAACGGAGATACTGTGGTGTTGGTGCCAGTAATTCACCTATGCTGATATCTACTGCATATTTCTTTATTGTGGTTATGTTGTCTGCGTTGACAGTGTGGTGTGTGTGTGTGTGTGTGGTGTGCTGTGTGGTGTATGTGTGTGTGTGTGCGTGCGTGCTGTGCGTGTGTGTGGTGTCTGTGTGTGGTATGTACTACGTGCATATATGCGTGTATTTGTGCGTGTGTGGGTCTGTATGAGTGTATGTGTGCGCGTACGCGTGTGAGTGCTTACATCTGTACTTGCATGTGCATATATGTGAGAGAAACAGAGACAGACAGACAGACAGACAGACAGAGAGACAGACAGAGCAGAGAGACAGAAGAGAGAGAGAGAGACAGAAGACAGACAGAGAGAGCGTTAAACAACAATAAAAAAATAAAAAAGAATGAGCTAAAAGATGAATATAGAGAAAAGAACAAGTTCTGAAAAAAAGAAATAATTGAAACACGGCATGTGCGTGATAGTGTTTCATTAGTTCCCCCTCAACTCCTCCCCGCCCCCCGCCCCCCCCACAACCCACACACTCATAGACTTGTACAGTCAAAAGCAGGCACGGCCATTAGAAAAGGTTTTGGGTGAAGTAACACAACACTACATGTGCAGTCTGATACGTAAAGGAAGGAGGAAAATCGATAGTATACAAGTTTCCTACATAACATGATCCATCCTACCAAATACAGTTGTCTACTCTTCTATGTCATAATGGTTAGTTTTGTTTCATTCTTAATCGCCATTATTCTGTGCAAAAAAAAAAAGCACATTAAATAGAAGATAATGTGTAATTTGTTTTAAAGATAAGGTGTCCTCGGATTCTATGGAAAAAGCACTTCCTGAGCTCTAGCTGAACTCCCTCCCTCTCTGCCGTCTGTCTTTGTCTGTCTGTCTGTCTGTCTGTCTGACTGTTTCTCTCTCTCCTCTCTCTCTCTCTCTCTCTCTCCCCCTCTCTCCTCTCTCCTCTCTCTCTCTCTCTCATTTCAAATATTAGAAAATCAATTTTTGAATGCCAGCTTGTCAACCTACACAAATTATCTCAAATTCACAAACAAGTTGCAAATCATTTTCTAATTCTATCTAGACATACATACAGACTCAAACAGGAAAACATTCATAAGTCTGATGTGCTCTCTCTCTCTCTCTCTCTCTCTCTCTCTCTCTCTCTCTCTCTCTCTCTCTCTCTCTCCTCTCTCTCTCTCTCTCTCTCTCTCTCTCTCCCCCCTCCCAGTAGCTCCCCGTACTCTCCCCCGATTTTTGGTGATCGATGGAATGAGGTTGCTCTTCATTTAAGATCTTAACTCAAAATTTTTCTAGATGTGACAAATAGCGTAATTAAATTGTATTCATTCGCGCCAAAAAAAAGCTATGACAAACGAAAACGGTAAAATCAACAATGATAAGGGTTATGTAGGTGGATGTTTTGGATTCTTGACATTTTTTTTCCATGTCTTTTTTATAATATTGTTTCGATTGTTTTGCTTTCAACGAAAAGTGTGTCACCCATTCTGCAATCTATTTCATATTAGATAAAAAAAGAAATGTTGTAAAACCACTGCGGAGAAAAAAAAAGTTCATGTGTAATATATTTCACAATTGAAAAGGAAGCAATTCTAAAACGAATCAGAAAATACTCTCTGAGGAGGCATTTTCTTTTGAGAATGGAAGTGAGTGAGCTATTTTTTTCAGATCCAACAGACCAACGCGTTGCTTACGCTTGTAACTATCAAAAAGGACTTTGCTGCTGGTTGTTTTCAAATATGGACTGATCAGCTAAAAGATATGGATCGTACGTACTATTTAAAGAAACATTCAGATAAGTAAGTTAAGATGGATCTATTTCAAATGTGGACCGTGGGGGCCAGAATTGAGGGCAACAAATTTCAGTTGGATGTGAGCTGGATATAACTACGTTCAGAGAAACTTGGATCTGAATTATCATTATCATCATCGTAGAAATGAAATGCAAAAGTAAAGGGCCGGGCTAAATAGTAAAAGACGGAAGTCATGATTATCAATCAAAAATTAAAACAAATCTCCTCATGTAAGATAACAGCAAATGGCACAGCATTGAGAGAAGCTGATGAGTTCAGTATCATGTTACCAGAAGGCAGATGTACTTTAGAAATATACAGGAAAACCGGCCAAGCTACAACAGAATTCAAGACAATGAAAACCGTTCTTACCAATTAATGCCCATCAACTGACATCAGGAAGAGAGTTCTTCAATGTCAATATTGTTGTACGGATGCGAAGCGTGGACAATCAGAAAGCAAAGTCAGAACAAGATTGAGGCAGCTGGAATGTAGTTTAAAGAAGAATGTTAAGAGTTCCATGCACAGCAAAAAAGCAAAACAAATCAAAAACACAATTAAAAAAACAAAAAAGAGAGTCTTGAAAGAAGCAAACACAAAATATTAGTGAAAATATTAGGAAAAGACAAGAGAAATTTGAGCACCTACTCACAACAGAAAAGCTAGAGGGAAAAAGCATCAGGTAGACCCAGGGAGATAATATCAGATAATTCTGCAGAATGGACGGGGACAGAAATGACATGAGATATACTTGCAGCGACAAAAGATAGATTCCTGTGAAGGGCAATGATCACCAGCACCATGAAGCATGACACATCATGATAATGATTATTATTTGATTGGATGCTTGCTTTTTATGCACAATGTTTTTCCAAAATTAGGTTCATAATTCATGTCCGAGTTCTCTCTTTTGAAATATCTGATCTGTTTAGATATGACGCATAGAAGTGCGTCTGTTCGGAAAGTGTCTTGATTTTTAAGCGACCGGATAATAAAGAAAAATACCCTATCTTGCACTGAACAAACTTTTAGGTACGTTTGAATTTCCATGAAACATTTGCTTTTCGTATGGAGCAAAATCTCAAGCAGGCCATGGCGTTGATATAACGTAAAATGTCAATCAAGCAAACCGAACTAAATATGTGAGATGGTTCAAGTGCACAGTACAGACAACTTTTATTTGGGGTATACCAGGATTGAAGCTGACTACTTGGTCAGTCCCAGAAGGACTTTTAACGTTAAGTGATGCTAAAATCAGGATCTCTGAGAGCTCACGTATTACAGTATAGGTAAGCGTATCCCGTAACTGTTATATCGTTACAAAAAAAGGGAAACTTCAGTCACTACCTTAAGATCAGTTTTATGAGGATGGCCTATTTCCTGTTTTCTCTTTGAGCTACCTTACATTTTCCAGCTTTGGTCTGGGCTTGGTAGCTATTCAGTGCTTGGTGGAATAAGTTCGTATACACGTATTTGGGTTTTTTTTATAATTGTTATTTTTTGTTAATTTTTTTGTGTGTGTATGTTTTAGTCTACTTGTTCGATATATATAGACAGAGTCCACTGGTCCAAATTCATTTAAAATTCGGTCATTGAAACGCTATCTGAAAATGACAAGGCTAAATTCGACGCTGTCCATGCAGACAGCTTTGAGAAAGGTGGGTTCTTGAGGACTGGACACACAGCTACCTGAACATTTTACTCATACGGAGAAAATACCACAGCTTCCATGGATATCGGGATATCGCATTCTGACGAAACAAAAGGTAACTGTGAAAACTGATAGAAAACATTACAGCAAACAATGTAGCTACATACTAATTGACAGATATATACTCTCACAGAATCACGATGGATTTTACAACAGGAAAATTATATGGAAAAATGTAGCTGCCTTTGTTCACGAAGTTCTCGAAGGATTCCGAGATAAATAAGAAACCCTTGCTGTAGCTATTCACATAATAGAAGATGCTTTTAATAAAGTCCAGTTCACACTACTCAAGGAACTACTTCAGCGATAAAGCATCAGCATGATAATCACATGATGGATTGTCACTACACTCATAGAAAGTGTGGTAGTTCTGCGACTTGGAAACTGGTGTTCATCGCCTCACTAGCTTTCCATGGGACTCAGTCAAGGATCGCCACCGTTTCCAATCTTCTATAACATATAAGTGAAAGGAATTGCTGATCTAAAAAAAAAAAAAAAAAAAAAAAAACCAGCCTGTGGGTTCACCTTTGCTGACGACAGACTCATCTATAATAAGTAAGCACTAGAAAGAAACAAAACAGTGCAGTAACAGTTGAATAGCGTGGATGGTTGGTGCCAGGAAACTAGATCTGGAATCAACCCTACCAAAGCACAGGTACTGTTCTACAATGTACACTCTTTATTATGACAAAACGGCTAGTAAAGATATTCCACCAGTTACGTACCGAAAAACCAATAGCATACGAACAGAAACTTGCGCTATATTGGACTCAGTATTGTTTGAATGTTGAATTACAGAGAACTTGTTGAAACTGCTACATTCAAGTATAAAAAGGATCTGACCATCCTATCCTCAAAGCAACGATAGGAAATGGCATTAATCAACGCCATCTCTCCCAGATATACAAAACTAAATATTGAGTGTCATCGACTGCGGAGTTGATCTCACAATTTTGCCACAGACTAGCAATTTGATGTGGACAGTTTACGGAATTAAGTGATGGGAATGAACTTTGCAACCACGAAAGACCCCCCCAGTGAAGACTATGCGATGCTCGCCTGACTTTCTTTCAATGCAATCAAGATACAAAATTAAAAAAATTATATAGCCTTATATCAGAGTATTAGTGAAGCCGGAAAATCCCGTTTCCGAGATGGTTCAAAACAACAAAAAACAAAAGACTCCAACGTAGAAAATTATGGATGGGTCAGGCACAAGAATCCACTCAGCATGCGTGCCGTCTGACAGATTTCAAAACACAAAAGAATCGGGAAAAATATCCAAAAGATTTTCAGTACCTGTACAAAACCATTCAAACAAACGAGACAGTCTTGATGGAGGCAGACACAAGAAGATTATTGATAAGGAAGATTAGGAAAATACATGCAACATTTATAGGCGATTTTACGAGGAACACGGAATCAGAGCACCTGGTCACAACAGAAAAGGTGGAAGCAAAGAGAACACCTGGTAGACCCAGAGGAAAATATTGGACGGACTTGCAGGGTGGTTGAGGTCAGAAAGGGTGGAAGATGTGCTTACGGCGACAAGGGATAGATGCATATGGAGTGCCATGATAGCTAACCCATGCGGCAGGGCACATGATGATGATGATGATGACAAAACCACCCATAAGGAAATTCTATTACTCATGAAAGCAAGGATAGGTAAGTTAATATTCCAGAGTGTGTAATTCTCTCCTTGCCTTCCAGATGCTGTCATATCACATGACATGAATGACTAGTCTGCCTTTAGGTCCTTAGTGGTAGTCTTCAGATAGCCTCTGTCTCTTTACTGGCCACCAGATCACACTGGTCTGATTTCCTTACTTGAAATCCCTCGATAGAAAACCAAGACTCTTGCATTCCAATCTGTTGCCCATTACGGACTTTTTCTGTGGAATAATCTGCCCTTGATCTGAAAATTTGCTTAACTTTCCTCCGTTAAATCAACTTTATTACACTGACCCTATGTCATCCTGTTTCATGGTGTTATTGTAGTAAGCTGTATGTGGATGTTATTGATAGTGTGTAAATGATGATAATCGGTAAAATTAATAAAATGTGTGTTACATGTATGTTTTTATTGTACAATTGCAAACACCTAGACCATTGTTAGGCGCACTGAAAATGTACATTATTATTGTTTATTAAATGTATCTCTCCCTTTCAGAGAGAGCGAGACAAAGAGAGAGACAGAGATAGAGAGAAAAGAGAGAGAGACGTTTCAGTGTACACTATACAACGACATCAGGGTGACATTTCTGAAATATAGAATATCTGTGGAAATGCTGCTTCTCTCACATGATGAGGACACATACAAATGTGTCCAAACACACACACACACACGTACACACACATACACACACACACACACACACACACACACACCACCACACCACACACACACACACACACACACACACACACACACACCCACACCACACACACATCCATCAACAACAAAACACACACTCACAACACAAAAAAACACATCATCCAACCGCACACGCAGCACACCACACACACTTGCAGCGAGAGAGAGAGAGAGAGACAGACAGACAGACAAACAAACAAACAAACAGACAGACAGAGACAGACAAACAGAACACACAGACAGAGACAGACAGATAGCTAGACAGACAGAGAAAGAAAGACAGACAGATTGACACACAGACAGACACACAGATAGAGAGACAGACAGAGAGAAATGAAGGCACAGCATTAAACTACAGGAAGGGAACAAGCAGAGTGATCAGGAAGAGAAGAGAAAAAATGTCTGTAAGAACAAAACAGGAAAACAGCAGTTGCGTGACAGTGTTTCATTGGTCCCTCGTCATGAAGACATCTCATCAAGAGTACACACAGACGGGGGGGGGGGGGGGTTCACTTGTGGAGCTACCGTCTGCTTGCCTGCACTTTGGAGAGGGAGGAGGGGGGGGATAATTTGTTCATGACGCCACAAAGCTGTAGTGTAATTTGATCTAACCAGGAAGGAGGAAAAATCATCAGCGTGACTGCACTATCCTATGAGAAAAGTCCATCATTCTTACGGGTAATACACTTCGGTGGGTATTTTCCATAACGTGGTGGTTAGCCTTCGGTGGGGTTTATACTTGTCCAAAGATTTTAGGTGACAAAAACTTCAACGATGAGGTAAAAAGTTGACACTTTTTCCTACCGAGTTCGATTTAGTTTGGACTTGTGCGGGAAGTTTCGGTGCTGCTTTTTTGTGAACCGTGTTTGCGGGCATATGTTGGGTCCTTCGATATGCTTCTGTCAGGCTCGATTGAGTAAGCTTGCCACTATGTTTCTACTTTTCTTTTAGTAATGTTTGTTTTTGCAAATATTCCCACTACTGCTGCTGCTGCGCTGCTGCTGCTGCTGCTAGCTGCTGCTGTAATACTGCTTCTCTCCTTATCACCATCATTATCA
>CM060306.1:19285550-19290550 GCA_030674185.1 Monoplex corrugatus | reverse complement strand
AGGAAGGTGGGGGAGATGCTGGGGCAACGAGAGATAGAGATGGTTGGAAGTCCATGGTCGCCAACGCCATGCGGCAGGGCACCTGATGATGATGATGATGATGATGATAGTGACAATCCATCCAGGATTGAGACTGCTTGACAGGTCTGTGCTCTACGGTTACTATCGTAATATATCCTGGCATCAATCAGATCCCAGTGATACAGACACATGTGATGCTGGTCAGAAGAGTTGAACAATATCCTCAGTGACACATCCGTGAAGATGGTGTGACTTGACTGAGTGGTTCCAGTCTTCCCAATGAGCCCATAGTACGCTCAGCTCTCGGTAAGAGCCCCTTGGGGCCAAAAAATCACAAAACAATTTTTAAAAGGACTGATGGGGACTGGAACCCACAACCGTCCAGTCGTTAATCCGTTGCGCTATCCACTACACAACTGCGACTGGTTCTCATCAATCAGATAATCAAATCGTCTGAAGATCCGTCGTACAACAAACGAGACGTTAGTTCCAGCCAGGGTCATAAACTGAACAGAGCAACTTTGGGGCTAAGCAAATCCCAGCCGTACAATCAGGCATTGGGGGTTTGCCCTTTGGGCCCCCGTCTCATTGGGTCCCCGTCTCATTGGGCCCCCGTCTCATTGGGCCCCCACACTTTTCTGTAGTAATAAGAAAACGTGTCATTGGGCCCCCGTCTCTTTGGGCCCCCGTCCCTTTGAAGCCCCCATCTCTTTGAGCCCCCGTATCATTGGGTCCCCGTCTCATTGGGCCCCCGTCTCATTGGGCCGCCACACTTTTCTGTAGTAATAAAGAAAACGTGTCATTGGGCCCCCGTCTCTTTGGGCCCCCAGCATAATAAACAAGATAATTATGTTCCCTGCTGCTGCAAATGTGTATGTGTGTGTGTGTGTGTGTGTGTGTGTGTGTGTGTGTGTGTGTGTGTGTGTGTGTGTGTGTGTGTGTGTGTGTGTGTGTGTGTGTGTTTGATTGATTAAAAATGTGTGGAATAGCACCCAGAGAAAACTGCTAGGCAATTTTATTAAAACTTATTATGTTTAGTAGAGGCCCAAAATGTCGCATCGACCCAAAATGTCGCACCAACTCAAAATGACCACACTTGTGCATTCCAGCTACCATATAGTTAGAGTTTTGAGTATAGGTAAAACTCCATAAACAATGTGCGTGTTGCGTGTGAGCTTGAAACGAGCCTGTCAGTCTGTCAGTATGTATGAATGTAGATGTATGTATGTGTATATGTATGTATGTATGTATGTATGTATGTATGTATGTATGTATGTATGTATGTATGTATGCATTGATCATTTTGGCCTATTTAGCTGTCAAACAGTGAAATAGACCTAACTGACCACTGGTCGGGCATATACATCAATACATTTTGGACCGGCCCGGTGCGACATTTTCGGCCTTGTAACGGGGACCCAAAGAGACGGGGGCCCTATGAGACGGGGGCCCAAAGAGACGGGGGCTCAAAGACACGGGGACCCAAAGAGACGGGGGCCCAACGAGACGGGGGCTCAAAGACACGGGGACCCAAAGAGACGGGGGCCCAATGAGACGGGAGCCCAATGAGACGGGGGCTCAAAGACATCATCCCGTAATGGCAACAATCCTGAGTTGGTGTAACATGATGTAGCTTGGTGGCTGAAATGCCACATAAAATGAAAAACAAAACGTCCTTGTTGACCTATTTTACATTACCAGAGAACTAAGTGTATATAACTTTTAGAAACATTTGGTTATGGAAACGTATACAAAACACCAGTACTTATTGAATAAGATGTACCCATTCATAGGCTTAGTAAACAATCAAACTGTTCAAAGATATGAGTGAAGGAAAACTGGAGACGGTGTTTGCAGTCTTCAGTCTAACTATATTGGATCATGCCTGGCTCATGAAATTTCGTATGGCTTCTCGTCAATCCAGTTATAATTTAACACCTGGACCTGATCAGAATTGCAGAATGTTAATCAGCAAAGGAGTGGAGTGAAATGCATCCTCTGAAAACTGACTCGAAAGTAAGGAAAGTAGTCTTATTCAGTCCTCAGGATCACGTTTTATATGATGATCTTTATTGTACCTTCTGCACTTTACCATAAACAAAGACGAAGATTACAATGCAATGTGTATTTCCAATATCAATTTTAAGGTTTGTTAGGCTGATGGTACAAAGAATATGTATCCACACCGTTGATATTCAAAATTATTATTCACATTCATAGTTAATTTCTAATGACATCCTTTTAGCTCTTGACTCTGGAAACGTCTCTCTACTAACTTTACTGGACCTCTCAGCTGCTTTTGATACAATAGACCATACCATTTTGCTTAACAGACTCCAATACAGTTACGGCATTTCTCACACCGCTCTTTCCTGGTTCCGTTCATACCTCACAGAAAGAACACAATCAGTCTTTGTCAATAACCTCAACTCTACATCTGAAGAACTATTGTACGGGGTCCCACAGGGATCTGTGTTGGGTCCCGTGCTCTTTGTCCTCTATACACAACCACTTGCCGGCCTGATACAGTCTCACTCTCCTGAACATCAGTCATTTGCAGATGACACTCAACTTGAACTCTCTACTCCTCCCGAGAACATACACCCAGCCATTTCCTCTCTCGAACTTTGTATCACCGACATACGAATCTGGATGCTCGAAAACAAGCTAAAACTAAATGACGAGAAAACTGAAGCTGTCCTCTGTTCTTCCTCTTTTAAGTCTCTGCCGTCTACCACTCCTACATCTCTTACCGTTGGATCAACAGATATTCCCTTTTCCTCTACCGCACGAAATCTTGGCTTCCACTTCAGCAAAGACATGAGTATCTCAACACATGTACAGACAGTCTGCCGCAAAGCATACATTGACCTTAGACGCATTAGTTATATTCGCCACTTACTTTCAGAAGACGCTACCAAAACATTTCTTTCTGCCTTTGTTCTCTCCAAATTAGACTACTGTAACTCCCTCTTTTCTGGCTGTCCTCAAAATCAATTAGACAAACTTCAAAAAGTACAAAACTCTGCCGCTAAACTTGTTTCTCGTTCCCGCAAGCATGATCATGTCACACCTATTCTCAAATCCCTTCACTGGTTGCCTGTTCAAGCTCGCATTGACTATAAGCTTGCCTCACTATGCCACTCTTTTTTCTCTGATCTCTCTCCTCGCTACCTGGCTGATCTTCTCTCTGTGTACACTCCTTTTAGAAATCTCCGCTCCATTGCTGATACCAGATTGCTCCGTGTTCCACGCGTGCGCACAAAAACATTTGGACATCGCTCTTTCTCCTTCGCAGCCCCCACTATCTGGAACTCTCTTCCCTTTGAAATCCGACACCTAAAATCGACTTCTTCTTTCAAAACAGCTCTAAAAACTCACCTCTTTCAAAAATATTATCAGTAAGTTCAACCTCATTTCCCCCCAGCCTAATAGTAGAAAAGGTGTGTTAGTGTGTATGTATGTAGGTAGGTGGGGGTGGGGGTGAGTGATTATAGAGCCCAATGTGCCTCACAGTACTTTGGGGTATAGCCGTGGGGGTTGTGGGGTGCATTTGGACTTGCGTGAGAATCCGTGTATGATTGTAGCGTATGTAGTATTTTTATGGATTTATTCTATTACTTTGTATTGTGTATTTAGTGTATGTACGTGAGGTCCGAGAGATTGAAATATTGTGAGTGAATGATTGTAAAGCGTCATAAGCTCCGCCATAGGCAGAGATGTGCGCTTATAAATGGTCTCTTATTATTATTATTATTATTATTATTATTATTCATCCGATATATTTGACGTTATATTTGTTATCTATACGTATCCTCACTGCTGGATATCCTAAGTTGTTACAAACATTCATAGTAATTCATACGGTATATTTAATGTTACGTTTATTATCCATATGTATCCACAGCGTTGATATCCTAAGTTGTTGCAAACATTCATAGTAATTCATAGGATACATTTGATTTTATACACATCATTTATGTATTAAACGGAAGAAACCATTGACGACGATCTGAATACAATCCTACTTGAAAAGAACAGACTGAAGTGACATACATAGACATATACATATACATTAACAAGCAATATTATGATCGATGCAGTTATCTGAGAAATAACATGATTCATGGAGTTCTCGGAATTCACGTGGATTCTGAAAAAGAAAACCATCCACTGTCAAGAGTGCCTGTAGACATGTATTTGTATAAAGCAACGATAAACAGACATGCATTTGTATACAGCAACATTAAACAGACATGCATTTGTGCACATCAACAATAAACAGATATGCTTTTGTATACAACAATAAACAGACATCCATTTGTATACAACAACAATAAACAGACATGCATTTGTATACAGCCACACTTAATAGACGTGCATCTGTATAAAGCAATACTAAACAGACGTGCATATGTATACAGCAACACTAAACAGACATGCATTTGTATGCAGTAACACTAAACAGACACGCATTTGTATACAGCAACACTTAATAGACGTGCATCTGTATAGAGCAATACTAAACAGACATGCATTTGTATGCAGCAACACTAAACAGACATGCATTTGTATACAGCAACACTAAACAGACATGCATTTGTATACAGCAACACTAAACAGACATGCATTTGTATACAGCAACACTAAACAGACATGCATTTGTACACAGCAACACTAAACAGACATGCATTTGTATACAGCAACACTAAACAGACATGCATTTGTATACAGCAACACTAAACAGACATGCATTTGTATACAGCAACACTAAACAGACATGCATTTGTACACAGCCACACTTGATAGACGTGCATCTGTATACAGCAACACTAAACAGACATGCATTTGTATACAGCAACAATAAACAGACATGCATTGTATACAGCCACACTTGATAGACGTGCATCTGTATAAAGCAATACTGAACAGACATGCATTTGTATACAACAACACTAAACAGACATACATTTGTATAC
>CM060306.1:19255550-19280550 GCA_030674185.1 Monoplex corrugatus | reverse complement strand
CATCCTCCATCTCTTAACTTTTCCCACTCTCTTCCCAGCCACGCTCCCCCTCCCTCTATCATTTTCATAACAGCCCTTATCCTCATCCCACCCAGAACCCCAAACCAACTGGCTTTTTCACCCTTACCAAAATGTCTGCAAGTTGTCACAGAGGTCTTGGTTCTTACTGAACTGGTTTAACTTGTCCAGACAGTTAGTTGTTCCGGGAAAATTCAGTTATTTGGTTAATTTTGTCCAGACAATTAGTTGTTCTGAGAAAATTCAGTTGTTTGGTTAATTGTGTCCAGACAGTTAGCTGTTCTGAGAAAATTCAGTTATTTGGTTAATTTTGTCCAGGCAGTTAGTTGTTCCAGAAAAATTCAGTTATTTGGTTAATTTTGTCCAGACAGTTAGCTGTTCTGGGAAAATTCAGTTATTTGGTTAATGTTGTCCAGATAGTTAGTTGTTCTGGGAAATTTCAGTTATTTGGTTAATGTTGTTCAGACAGTTAGTTGTTCTGAGAAAATTCAGTTATTTGGTTAATTTTGTCCAGACAGTTAGTTGTTCTGGGAAAATTCAGTTATTTGGTTAATTTTGTCCAGGCAGTTAGTTGTTCTGGGAAAATTCAGTTATTTGGTTAATTTTGTCCAGGCAGTTAGTTGTTCTGGAAAATTCAGTTATTTGGTTAATTTGTCCAGAAGTTAACGTTGTCGGTAAATTCAGTTATTTGGTTAATTTTTTCAGACAATTAGTTGTTCTGGAAAATTCAGTTGTTTGGTTAATTTTGTCCAGACAGTTAACTGTTCTGGGAAAATTCAGTTATTTGGTTAATTTTGTCCAGGCAATTAGTTGTTCTGGGAAAATTTAGTTGTTAGTTAATTTTGTCCAGATAGTTAATGTTCTGGGAAAATTCAGTTATTTGGTTAATTTTGTCCAGGCAATTAGTTATTCTTCGGAAAATTCAGTTATTTGGTTAATTTTGTTCAGACAGTTAGTTGTTCTGGGAAAATTCAGTTTTTGGTTAATTTTGTCCAGACAGTTAACTGTTTCGGAAAATTCATTATTTGGTTAATTTTGTCCAGACAATTAGTTGTTCTGGGAAAATTAGTTGTTTGTTAATTTTGTCCAGACAGTTAACTGTTCTGGGAAAATTCAGTTATTTGGTTAATTTTGTCCAGACAATTAGTTGATTCTGGAAAATTAGTATTAGTTAATTTTGTCAGATAGTTAATGTTCTGGGAAAATTCAGTTATTTGGTTAATTTTGTCCAGGCAATTATGTTTGAATTCATTGAGAAAAATTCAATTCAGTTTTGGTTAATTTTGTCCAGACATTAATGTTCTGGGAAAATTCAGTTATTTGGTTAATTTTGTCCAGACAATTAGTTGTTCTGAAGAGTTATATTTAATAGTTCGTCGATTATTTGGTTAATGTGTGCTTCCATGGACATTTGCCAACTTTGTTCTGGGAAAATTCAGTTATTTGGTTAATGTTGTCCAGACAAGTTTCGTAATTCGTTTCCGGTAGGTTTAATTATTTAATTTTCACATTATTTGGTTTCAATATTGTTGTGTCCAGACAGTTAGCTGTTCTGGGAAAATTCAGTTATTTGTTTAATGTTGTCCAGACAGTTAGTTGTTCTGGGAAAATTCAGTTATTTGGTTAATGTTGTTCAGACAGTTAGTTGTTCTGGGAAAATTCAGTTGTTTGGTTAATTTTGTCCAGACAGTTAGTTGTTCTGGGAAAATTCAGTTATTTGGTTAATTTTTTCCAGACAATTAGTTGTTCTGGGAAAATTCAGTTATTTGGTTAATTTTGTCCAGACAGTTAACTGTTTCGGTAAAATTCAGTTATTTGGTTAATTTTGTCCAGACAATTAGTTGTTCTGGGAAAATTCAGTTGTTTGGTTAATTTTGTCCAGACAGTTAACTGTTCTGGTAAAATTCAGTTATTTGGTTAATTTTGTCCAGACAATTAGTTGTTCTGGGAAAATTTAGTTGTTAGTTAATTTTGTCCAGATAGTTAACTGTTCTGGGAAAATTCAGTTATTTGGTTAATTTTGTCCAGACAATTAATTGTTCTGGGAAAATTCAGTTATTTGGTTAATTTTGTCCAGACAGGTAGTTGTTCTGGGAAAATTCAGTTATTTGGTTAATTTTGTCCAGACAGGTAGTTGTTCTGGGAAAATTCAGTTATTTGGTTAATTTTGTCCAGACAATTAGTTGTTCTGGGAAAATTCAGTTATTTGGTTAATTTTGTCCAGACAATTAGTTGTTCTGGGAAAATTCAGTTATTTGGTTATTTTTTTCCAGACAATTAGTTGTTCTGGGAAAATTCAGTTGTTTGGTTAATTTTGTCCAGACAGGTAGTTGTTCTGGGAAAATTCAGTTGTTTGGTTAATGTTGTCCAGACAGGTAGTTGTTCAGGGAAAATTCAGTTATTTGGTTAATTTTGTCCAGACAGGTAGTTGTTCTGGGAAAATTCAGTTGTTTGGTTAATTTTGTCCAGACAGTTAGTTGTTCAGGGAAAATTCAGTTATTTGGTTAATTTTGTCCAGACAATTAGTTGTTTTGGGAGAATTCAGTTATTCGGTTAATTTTGTCCAGGCAATTGGTTGTTCTGGGAAAATTCAGTTGTTAAGTTAATTCAAATCACAAGAACCATAGTCCTGCAGTTTCTCAGAGAATTAGGCATTTGCATACAAAAGCGTAGTTAAATTATGTGACAGGGTTTAACTAACTTCAGTTATACACGTGAAATGTTGGTAATCACACAGTTTGTTTGTTCTTGGTTAGTGATGGAATCTGGTACGTTGAATTTTAACACCATGTAAATGGCAACTTTCTCATCAAGGCATAACTGTTGAAAGAGGTTTATGAACATATTCCCTACTTCAGAGAGTATAGAGAATATGAACATATTCCCTACTTCAGAGAGTATAGAGCATATGAACATATTCCCTACTTCAGAGAGTATAGAGCAGTAATGTAATATAAAGAGACACAAAATGAGCAGTCAAATGTGAGTGGCTATGTTACATTTATATTCCTGCAACAGACCTGGCAATAAGCTATATTAAAAAATGACACGCATATGAACATGTAAATTTAAACATATTAACAAGATACTTACAAATCACCGTATGATAGGTGGTTTCAAAATACGTTCTTTGGGTCTACTACAAAGTGAACTCAGCATTTTATCTTTTTACTGCACTGTTAGTTACTTTTTCATTAATTCACATCAAGTTTCACAAGGGCAGTCTTGAATTCATCGAGAAAGAGAGAGAAGTTAAGAGAGAGAGACAAAGAGAAACCCGTTGCAGATCCACCTATAAGACAACGCAAGAGACTTCCAAAAACAAATAATGAACATGTCTCATAACATTGTACACATGTATGGGCGCATTCAGGGTGGCTGAGGATTGTGTTAAACTCTGAGATGAGTAAGAGACGGAAAATAGAGATGCAAGAGGAAAGAGAGAGAGAGAGATACGGAAGACAGAGACAAAGAAAGACGACAGACAGACAGCAGACAACAGACAGATAACAGAGGAGATACAGAGACAGAGAGAGAGAGAGAGGGGGGGGAGAGGGAGATTATTTCTTTTGTCCCTCTATTTAAGTCTGTGTACGTGCTTCAACAGAATTGACTTTGAAAAAGTGTTTTTAAAATACCAATGATTACACATCATTGTTGAAAATAGCCTATTATCAATGGACTGATATATCCAGTTTCACTTTTCTTATATTCAAAAACAGTTTACATGAAAAAACCAAGGCACGCATTCTCATCGTTCACCATAAGCAATCACCAACAACGACCAAATCCCGGGCCACAAAGCACACGCAACATGGGAGGGGGAAGACAGGAGGGGACCAGGGTGTGTGACCTCTGACCCAAGTTGTTATCATCCCTCTGTCTCACACACTTAATACACACACAACACACACACACACACACACACACACACACATACACACACACACACACACACACACACACACCACGCACGCACGCACACACACACAGACACACACACACACAGGATGCTGAGGTAGGGTACATTCAAGCCTGTCCAATAAACGACCCTCGACCCAAGTTGTCATCCTTTCTATCACACGCACATATATTCTCTCTCTCTTTCTCTCTCTCTCTGTTCTCTCTTCTCTCTCTCTCTCTCTCTCTCTCTCTATCTCTCTCTCTCTCTCTCTGTATCTCCCCTCTCTCTCTCTCTCTTCTTTCTCTCTGTCTCTCTCTCTGTCTCTCTTTGTCTCTCTCTGTCTCTCTCTGTCTCTCACTCTCTCTCTCTCTGTCTCTCTCTCTCTCTCCGTTTCTCTCTCTCTCTCTCTGTCTCTGTCTCTCCCTGTCTCTCTGTCTCTGTATTTGTCTCTGTCTGTCTGTCTGTCTGTCTGTCTCTTCTCACTCTCTCTCTTCTCTCTCTCTCTCTCTCTCTCTCTTCTCCATCTCTCTGACCAAGACTTCAAAATGACAAGAAGGCTAATTTGGACTCAAGGAGAGGGACCTGAGAAATGAATGTATCTCTACGTGACTCTCAAGAGTTATACGCTTTGATTGATATCTCTCCAACAGTTTTGTGCCAGGGTGGCTGGGCATTTGCCCTGCCCTTCACGATTTTCAACTGCCGTGGGATCTTTAGCATACGCAGGTCAGTCACATGCGTCCGACTCATTTCTTTCTCTTTCCAAAGGGCTCCATTCCTTTCCTATCTTTTCATCCCGCCCACTGGTCTCCTGTAATTTTTGTTTTAAATCCATGGAGGGTCCTCCCGTCCCTCTCCCTCCCTCCCTCCTCTCCCTCCCTCCCTCTTTCTCTTTCTCTCTCTCTCTCTTTCTCTCTCTATTCTCTTCTCTCTCTCTGTCTCTCTTTCTCTCTCTCCCTCTTTGTGTCTTTTCTCTCTCTTTACAATTCAGTGTCAGTTCTAAACTTCGCCCTGCCATTCTAAGATTCTAAGCAGGAGCTCAATTTAGTTCAGGCTGTATTCTTACGTGAAACATTCCCAGTAGCGAAAGCTTAACGATTGTCATTCGTATTAGTCTCCACCCACTGAAAACTAGTGATATCTGCTCTGAGAAGACAATGTCCCAAACAAAGACTATTCATCTAGAATCCTTTGTAGAAACATTGAGTTACTGCTGAAGACAAATGTCCTATCAACAAAAGGGAATCTGAACAAAACACCCATTTAGAAAAAAATTATGGGTTACGAGCATTGTAAACCAAATTACTATCAAAGAAGAACACGGGAAAAGATCTGTGTCGACAAGCAAACAGTACGGACTGATTTGTTACATTTCTGCTCTCTTTCGCTCCACTTCCAACACAGGCAACTTCGCTCTAGTGCAGCTGATCAATGATGCATTTGTCTGCCCAACTTCAAACCAAGAATGAAAACAAAATACGTGAAAGAAGCTCTTGATTAAACATAGAGACAGCATGATGAATGCCACCACTAAATCTGCCGTTTGTATCTTTCTTCACGTCGTTACCACCCCCACAGAATCAGATAACGAAAATGATTGAAGAGAAGACCATTTTTCTATCCTGATAAAAAGGGAAGTAACTTCAAGTTCTGGTCTGAAGTGAAGATAACTAAGAAGTTGGAAGATAAGACATCCCATAACAATTATCCTGTGAAGTCCCCATTTTTTATGCTTTTTTTTTTTACTCCAGAGTACTATCCACTTTCCTCTTTTTCTACCTTCCCTGCTTCTTGTCTTCACAGGACTACTGAGTTGTTGAACGAGAAAGGTGACAATGTAGAAGTGAAGCCAGTACCAGAGTTAGAGGCAATGGTTAGAGAGCTCAGAGACAGGTGTGCTGTGGAGGAGACATCTTTAAACTGGCTGGATGTTCAGACTCCATTGGGACAAGATCCAAATTTCTAGAGGTAGCTGAAAGAAAAATTAACTTTAATCGGCCATTCAGACATACAGGTAAGATTTCCAGCTGAACTGTAAAACATGCATTGAAATGGGAAAACTTTGAAGAGTCTAAGACCAATTTACAACTTAAGGACATTTCCCTGTCATGGCAAAATGGTAAAGTAAATAAAGATAGTACTTTCAGATGCAAAATAATCACACCTTCACAATGTATGACAGATTATAATCTATGAATTATGGTGACACTGGCTAATTTCGATCTGTCTGGATATCAGTTGCTGAAATCAGGCATTGTGATTTGGTGGTGGAGCAAGAAGTACAGGTCACAGTCTGCATACTATTACAGACATAACAGCAGACTTTAATCGGCCATTCAACTTACAGGCAAGAGTTCCAGTTGAACTGTAAAACATGCCATGAAACTGGAAAACTTTGAAGAGTCTAAAACAGATTTACAACTTAAGGACCACTTCCGTATCTTGGGGAAATGGTAAAGAGGCAGAGAAGATCTAGAAGTAAAAACACGAAAAAAAGAATAAGAACGCGTATTTAATACAACAAGACAAGATGTTTGGACATTAACGATTAAAAATTCTAAACGCTGTATTAAATACGGGTTCTTATTAATTTTTCGTGTTTTTTCTGGTTCCTGTTTGTTTGAACGCGGGCAGTCACACTTGTTAAGGAAGCAGAGAGTAGTACTTTCAGACTAGAAACAAAGATCCTTACAGCTTACGACAGATTATAGCTGTCTACAAATTGTGGTGATACCGGCTGATCTTGATCTGTCTGGATTTCAGTTAAAAGAATCAGGCCAGTGTGATTTGGTGATGGAGCAAGAGATAAGGGTCACACCTACATGCCATTAAAGACATGACAACAGACTTGTCAGTCCATTGGTGGGTTGACATGGTAGTGTCTGGAGGACAAGATGGAATTTGAATATCGTAGAATCTTACATTAACTTCACTTGCTACATAAAACTACAGCCACTTATTTCATGTGGAAATGTGTATGTGGGCAAAATATTTCAAATTTTCCATGTCACAGGTTTTTTAATCACGATAAATTATTCTGAAAGGAATGAGACTTCAGTTTGGGCAGAGATATTTATGAGTACACACAATTTAGAAGTGATAATGAACGTCTGAGAAACAATTATGAATGACCAATATATTGTTAACATAAAATTTCATAAACTTGTGTTTATTTTATTTCGAATAACAATCAATATTGCAAATACAATTTTCCAACATTTAATGTCCATATTTAACATGCATTTGCCAAATAATATATGCCTTTCGTGATTAAAGAATATCACGAATAATCACACAAAAAGACCAATGAAACTATCGTTTTCAAAGATTTAATGTAATGAAAGTGTTATATTTGTATAATGTATGAAAAAATACCATTCCTGTTTGTTTGTTGTTATGCTTGAATATAAAAAAAGGAGTAATATAAGCGTTGATGATAAAAACAGACTATTTAGTATAAAATAACTGTGTTTTTTTTCAGTTGCCACGAGGAAGTATATGAGTAAGTGACGCCATGGACAAAGATTTATGTGCATGGGAAAAGAATGTGTATTAGCATTGAGCTCAGTGTTAATATTTGTGCAGTTTATAAGGTCATATTGTACAATCAGTACTGTACAACAAGTACTGTATCTCCTTTGATTTTCCCTCATGACATTGGATTACACATGTCGTGTTGTGATGTAATGAACAAATTATTACCCTTTTGCATAGTACTATAACCAAGCAGACAACAGTTTCCCAATAAATGATAAATATTTTCCAAAATCTGTGTTTTTTCCACTTATCTTATCCTGTTCGTACAAGCCTCCACAAAGGGGGATAATGATGACGTCCTGACAAGCACCTGCTGTTTCCTGTTTGTTCAGAGACACTTTCCTTTCACTTCCTTTCTGTTCGCCCTGCCTGTTCCTGTTTCAACGTTTGATTTTATCCCTCTCTCTGTCTCTCAGTCTTTCTGTCTCTGTCTCTGTTCCTGTCTCTATCTCTCTGCCTGTCTCTGTCTCTGTTTCTCTATCTCTGTTTCTCTGTACTGTTCTCTCTGTCTCTGTCTCTGTTCTGTTCTCACACACTCTCTTCTCTCCCTCTCTTTCTCTCACTCTCTTCTCTCTCTCCCCTCTCTCTCTCTCCTCCTCATCCTCTCTCTCTCTCTCTCTCTCTCTCTCTCTCTCTCTCTCTATCTCTTTCTCTCTACCTGATTCTCTCTTCAACGTAGTTGTAAACTTATCTGGGGCATTCAGTGTAATTTCTCTGTAATTCAGCGTGTGATTTCAAATGAGAGGGCGCTCTCAGAGGAAGTTAAACAACTGTTAATCACATTGTTTACAACCTACAGAAAATGGATGGTGTCTGCTCTGAGAAGATACACTCCTGATAAAGGACTTTTTACCTGGAGTCAGTTGTCTCTCTTTTTTTAAAGAAAAATGTTCCAACAACAGCAGGAAAACTGTACAAAGCACCCAACTGAATAAAAATGAACTACACGTTGACAATTCAACTTCTGATCACAAATGATAGGACGCAATTTGGTGTCAGTACGAAAATGGTGGACTTTTCTTTACTATTCCGGTCCACTTCCAGCCCAAGTATTTTACTCCAATGCAACGGATCAATGAAGCGTTTGTATATCAAAACTGCAGGCCAATGGAAAACGTGAAAATATTGTACTTGATTAAATAGTAATTTGATGATGATGAATGTCACCACTACTTCTGCAGCTAGTGTGTCTTTCCTCACATTGCTACTAGCCTCACAGTGTCAGACACCAAAAATGATTGAGGAGAGAGAATTTTTTCTCGATTTACAGAGAAAAAAGGTCAGATTAGGCCACTTGGTCTGTTATCGGTAACCGATATAATCTGATATTACCTGTTCATGAACGATCCAGGCAGATGGGGCACGTCGACCTGGAAGAATAGCTCATCTAGGAGACGGTAAACTGATTTCGAACCTCTGCTGCCTTGAGGCCATACCCATCCATGGAAAAGACTTCAGGAGTCAACCCCAAGGAAAATCCGTAGTCAGAGTCCTGAAGCAGACTGACGCTGATTTCGACGCCATTCTTGCAACTCCTGCGACACTGCTAGCACCAAACTGTATTGGCTTTCACCATTCCTTTGGATCCGCCAGCCGCATGGAAGAGAGAAAGGGGGAAGGGGGGCGAAGCCTGCTGCATGGGCAACAGCTGGTTTTCCATATCACCTTGCCCAGACTTGCGTCCTGGAGAGAACACACGATGCTGGCAAAGCAGCAGCGAAAACAACCGACGACTAGGAGGTATCTTTCACAGTCAGCCCTGACCGAAGGAGACTTACTACTGCTATGAAGAAAGGGAGCAGCATCTTCTTCCATCCTGAAGGAGAAAATCACTCAGAACCTGAAGGAAACGACCTACGCATTTCATCCCCAAAGTCTATGGGTCTGTGGCACAAACACCATGGTTCTATGCCCTCTTCTACTATGTAGTAGCCAACAGAGTTGGTTGGCTGGAGATAAGGATACAGTCTAAAAAGAATGAGTAAGACCAGCAGGCAGAGTGCGAGGCAGGAATATGTGTTTGCGTGATGGGAAATGTCTCTGAATACTCTGGATATCACGCATCCACTGGGGAGCAGGATCCCAACTTCCAGAGATGGTTAAAATAAATGTCAACTTTAATGAACCGTTCAGATATACTTGCCAGAGTTTCAGCTGAGCTGTAAAACATGCTGTGAAATCGGAAAACTTTGAAAAGTCTGAAAGCAATTTCCACCTTAGCGACATTCCCATGTCTCAGTGAAATGGCAAAGGAAATGGAGAGTGGTACTTTCAGACGCAGAAACCCCACACAGTTCAGAACTGATTATAGCTTTCTGTAAGTTGTGGTGACACAGCGGATCTTGATGTGTCTGCATTTCAATTAATGGAATCAGACCAGTGTGATTTGGTTTTAGTGCCGGCGAAGTCTTCAGGTCCTACGCATGGGTTTCATGTCTACCTTTGTGGTGAAAAACAAACAGATAAACCAATTAATTAATTAGATAAGTGAGTAAGCAACTAAGCAATCAATCAGTCAACCAACTGATCTATCATTAACTCATAAAAGAAAAAAGAAAAAAATACATAAATGAATTAAGTACGTAAGAAAATAAGTGAACAATTAATCAGTTAACCAATCAATCAATTAAACAGTCAACTACTTCATGAAAAGAAGTAAGTAAGCAAGTAAATAAGTAAGTATGTAAGTAAGAGCAAGCAAGTAAGCAAGTACGTAAGTAAGTACGTAAGTAAACAATCAATCAGTCAACCAGTGTAACAAATAATCTGCCAAATAATTCATAAGTGAAAACAAACAAAAATTGAAACTTGTTGAAAAAAAACTCCCTACCTTCTGTACGAACTGACCTCACTAATAACCTACACAACCAAATGACAGAAATCCATTCCCGAGCAACACCACACATCAGCCTTCACCCACCTATCAGCACGATTTATCGTCTCCATCACAAGACCGTGGAAACGAATGAAAACGAGTGTGTTAACGCCCTATCGGTATACTCAGGCCTATCGGTATATTTCGTTGAAAACAGCATACACAACAATATTTACAAAATCTAAAGTTTAACGTTTCAACGTATTGCTTCGGAAAATTTCAAATGTGTACACACATTAAAAAGTCATGGGTTAAGTTGGAAACGCACTTATTTAAAATTTCTTGGCATAATTTGGCTTCCTCATCCCGACCTACTTTCAGTTTCGTCTGTTTTTACAGCGAACGGTGATACATTTTTTGCACCCCAAACAAATTGTTCAAAGCCATTTCATTGTTTCGGTAGACAGTCCTATTTCGATTTAATTTGCACAAAAGAAAATGTCTTTTTAATTCATTCTATACGAACAAGTTTGTGATGTTTCTAAAACGAAAGGAATGTGTATAAAATATAAAGTGGAATGTATTAATTTTTTGCATGGCTATGTGGGCTGGCTGACCGCCGGTGCCAGTAATGAAATACATGTAACAGACACGGTTGCTAGTGTTAAGTGCTCCTGGGAAGGAGTTGTTAGTCGGGATGGGTGGGATGGAAAACACCTGCTTCCATACCGATAGGGCTGAGCATACCGATGGGGGCTAACAAAGGTGACAACTGTCTGTTACATGTATCTCATCACTGGCACCAGTGGTCAGCCAGCACGCATAGCCATGCAAAAATTAATACATTCCACTTTATATTTTTTGTACATGCCTTCTGTTTTAGAAACGTCACAAACATGTTCATATGGAATGAATTAAAAAGATGGTTTTTTATTGGATATTACATCGAAATAAGGGCTGTTTACCGAAATAATGAAATGGCTTTGAATAATTTCTTGGGAGTGCAAAAAAAAATGTATCACCGTTTGCTGTAAAAACAGATGAAACCAAGAGTAGGTCGAGATGGGATACCAAATTTTACCAAGAATTTTTAAATAAGCGCAGTTGTAACTTAATCGTGACCTTTTTCATTGTCATTATGTGCACATTTATAGTCTTCCTATACAATATGTTGAAACGTTAAGCTTTAGATTTCGTAAATGTTGTGTATGTTGTTTTCAAAGAAATACACCGATAGGGCAGAGTATACTGATAGAGCGTTCACACACGTGCAGCCTTCCAGAACGATCTGACCGTATGAGCACTCTGTACAACTATATCACAGTGACCCACTCTCTGATCAACAGGACACATAGCCTCCATCTGCCTCCACTACGTTTTATCGTTTGTCATTAATGCAGCTCCTCCAACCCCGTCTGTGAAACACACGCACGTGCACACACACACACACACACACACACACACATACACACACACACATACACACACACGGACACACACGTACACATACACACATACACCACACACACCACACACACACACACACACACACATATACAAAATAAACACACACATACACACAAACACACACAAACACATACGAGCGCACGTGCGCACACACTCACAAGCACAAGCGTACACACATGTACTCACTCATACACACACATGCACACACAAACACGTACACGCGCACATACACATAGAGAAAAAAACATACACACGGACACACATACACACACGCTCATACACACACACACACACACATACACACCACACACACACACACACACACACACACACACACACACACCACACATGCACACCACACACACACACACACACACACACACACACACCACAACAACACACACACACACACCACCCGCACCACCACATCACCACACACACACGTACCACACACACACACACACACACACACGACAATAACTCCTTTGTTTGTGTATATGCAATGTGAGTGTGTGCGTGTGGTGTTTTCGCACGCGCTCGCATGTGTGTGTATGTGTTTGTGTGTGTTGTGTTTGTGTGTTTGTGTGTGTGAATATGCATATGTGGTGCGCATGTGTGTGTGAGTGTATGTATGGCTATGTGTGTGTGACCATACATGAACATGCATATTTACTTGTATATTTGCATTGTCATTTTTGAAAATCCATGTGTGTGCTCTCTGAAAAACCATTTGATATTACATCAATCTTTACCTAATCTTGAAAGAAAAAATATTCAGTAACAAAATTGACAGAATACAACTACAAGATCAGTAACCGCATAATTACAGCAATACAGGACAAAAGAAAAGCAGACTGAAACATAGTCAACAAAACTGAACTAACAAATAAATCAACAAAACAAAAGCCAAGTTATTTCACTGAGATGCACACCTACAGAAGAGCGAAGCAACAACAAGAAAATCAATGAGAACAAAACAAAAAGTGACAGCAACAATATCAACAAAAATACACAAAAATAACAAAGAAACCACCAATAAATAAAGAAACAAACAATATATAGACAGACTGACAATATCAATAAGAATACACAAAAATAAGAAACAAAGAACAACGAATACATAAACAACAACAAATACACAGACAGACTAGCATGCGATATGAAACAAACAAAATAGAGACAAACAATGGACTAAAAATATATAAATCGCTCTGAAAATATAAACACCAACAACGATTTCAACAAGAATACAACAAAAAGGGGGGAGGGAAGGCAACAATTATCTATTTTTCCCCCAATACCAAAAACGATATTCACGAGACTACATCAACAGAGAGAAAAGTATGTATTGTGCTTTCCATACATAAGAACCAAGCACCAGCCAACCACCAATAACACAAGCAAGCAACCAGCTATCTAACCAATCAACCAACCAATCATCAACAACCAACCAAAGTAACCAACCAACCAACTAACCAATCGACGAACCAAAATCAAAGCACTTCCTTGGGGAAAATACAGTCTAGACGTTTACACATACTCAGTCGATACAAGCATCGATTTTACTTGTTAATCTTACCCAAATGTTACCCCGACAGTGATGGTTTTAACAATATGGAGTATTCCTCTCAAAGAATACACTCCATTTATCAAAATATGTATACTGCACTGAATATTTGATGAGGGTGATATATCGTACTTGGCATACCTAGTTAAAAGGGTATTTGTCTGTACGGATGGCACTTGCGTGATAAAGCATGATTATCACAAACATTCAGATTCAGTAAGTAATTGTTTTCACTTTGTTCATAAATCTCAGTTGCATGCAGGTACATTGAGTATCTGTTTTACATAATATTTTTTTCAGTTCTGCACAAGTCTTTCTTCACTGGTCTATTTTTCACATTTTTCTCTTTGTTTTCCTCCCTCCCCCCCCCAACCCCCCCCCCCCCCCGCCTCTTATGGCGTTTTCTTCTCATTTCTTTTTCAGCATATTACGTTTGTTACACAACATTTTAAACATGATCAATCATTCAGTATAGAACACAATTTGTGGAATGGAAATTCTTAGGGTATTTTCACTCACTCTCTTTGTTTCCCTGTCTCTCTGTCTGTCTGTTTGTCTCTCTGTTTGTCTGTCTGTCTCTCTCTCTTTCTCTCTCTCTCTCTCTCTCTCTCTCTCTCTCTCTCTTTCTCTCAATTTCTCTCATTTACAAACACACACTCTCACACACAAACACACACACACACACACACACACACACAACACACACACACACAACACACACACACACACACACACACACACACACACGCCGTACACACACGTACGCGCACACACATATATTCACTCACACACATGCATAAACACACGGGAACATCAATCGGGGAATTGTTTATTATGGTGAGACACCACACGTGAATCTACCATTGATTTATAGCCATGACGGATTGTTCTGATTTCTACCAAGAAAAGACCCCTGCCAAAGTTGGCAAAAAAACAACAACAAAAAAGAAAGAAAAGAAAAAAAACTATTTCACTCTCTCACATGAATTACGTCCTGTGAAGGATTTAGATGCCGAGTTTTAAAACTTCTAACGTTTATATGCTTTTCGTTCCTCATCAATGCTTTTCACAAAGGAACAAAAAGCAGCAACATTTATTCAAAAGAGATTCAGTTTCCATATATTTCAAGTCCAATGGATAGAAACTGTATACAAGTATTTCTCTTACCATTTCCACGTAAAGATGCTTTACATTATACATTTTCCAGTGCTGCCCTTTGGCATGAAATAAGCAGATAGTTAAACAGACAAACATACGAACACACTACACGTCAACCGTTACTTGAGTCATACCATAGTAACATTCCTTTCATACCACGATGCTAGGCCAAAAACCGTAGAAAAGAGAAAAATATAGTTTGTTTGTTTTTTTGTGTTTTTTTTTGCATATTATGTTATTGTTTAAGAAGACAAGATACCGATGCTCTTTATATATTCATTAAAAATTAAAGCTTTCCCGTTTTAGACAAAGTGAGAATCGGACGATGATGGAATATTATACCGTCTGCGAATTCAACACGCGCTTGCCCCTGCTGTGTGGGAATGTAAACGTAATTATTGTTTTGATGCTATTTCTGATTTCACGGTTGTTTCGTTGGTTGTTTGTTGGTTGTTGTTGTTGGTTTGGTTGTGTTGGTTGGTTGGTTGGTTGGTTGGTTGGTTGGTTGGTTGGTTGGTTGGTTGGTTGGTTGTTGGTTTGGTTGGTTGGTTGGTTGGTTGGTTGGATGGTTGGTTGGTTGGTTGGTTTGGTTGGTTGGTTGGTTTGGTTGGTTGGTTGGTTGGTTGGTTGGTTGATGTGGTTGGTTGGTTGGTTGGATGATTGGAGGTTGGTTTGGTTACTTGTTTGTATGCTTGTTTGTTTATTTTTTGTTTTGTTTTGTTTTGTCCGCCGTAGTATTTTGAAAACAATGACAAAAATACATGACCTATGGGTAAACAGTACAACTCGACATGTATGAGATACTGACGTGGTGGGTCAGTCTCCAGTCTAACAGTCTCCAGTCCAACTACTTCTCAGTACTTTTCTGACTACGGTCAGATTTGGGGGGTGGGGTGGGGGTGGGGGTGGGGTGGGGGGAAACTAAAGTAGTGCTTGTGAGGAGGAATGGCAACTATCGATATACAGTCAGATCTAGACCAGTGACTTCCCAATGACATTACCGTCTGGGGAGAACTTTTACCATTACTGTTTAGAACTGAGCACTCAAAGATCCCTATTTTAGTGCCAGTAAACTTTTTATAGCCATCCTCGAACTGACCGAGAAGTCAACATAACACATCTAACTTAGTGCAAGGGAAGCAGTAAGTGTGGTGGGCTCTACTTACACACTGACAGACTTAGTTTCGTCTATTTAGGGGTTTTATTATGATATTAGCAGCAAAATCTTCTTTGCATACAGTATAAAAATAAGAAAACTAAACAATGAACGAAAAAAGCGAAGCAAACATAAAAAATAGTCAAACTAACAAAACAAACGTCTTTGGTGTTATAAATTTCTTTTGTCTACAAAACAAAAATACAAACGTTACACGTCTTTGGTGTTATAAATTCCTTTATGTACAAAATGAACATATAAACGGTATATACATATAAACGTTATACGTCTTTGGTGTTATGAATTCCTTTATTTACAAAATATACATATACACATTGTACGTCTTTGGTGTTATAAAGTCCTTTATCTACATTATACAAAAATAAATGCTATACGTCTGTGGTGTTTAAAATTCCTTTATCTACAAAGTATGACTATAAACGTTATGAAAGCTTTTCGGACCAAAACCATATGCAGTGTTATCCTCAAGTATCTAATAACTTGCTTGCATTGAAATGATATGACACTTTTCTTAGAGGGACCACACATGAAAGCTATGAACAGATTTCAGACCTCAGGTTTCATCATCATCATCATCAAGTGCCCTGCCACATCGCGTTGGCGATCATGGCCTTCCATATGTATCTATCCCTTGTTGCCGTAAGCAGATCTTCCGCCCTCTCTGTCTTCAGCCACTATGCAAGTCCGTCCAATATTTTTCCCTGGGTCCACTTGGTGCTCTCTTTCCCTCCTGCTTTCCTGTTGTGACCAGGTGCTCTAGTACCCCTTTCCTCAAAAAATGGCTATAAATGTTGCCTGTCTTGTCCTAATCTTCCTTATCAATGATTTTCTTGTGTCTGCCTCCATCAAGACTGTCACGTTTGTTTTCTTTGCTGTCCATGGAACTCTCAACATTCTTCTTAGAAACCACATCTCGGCTGCCTCAATCTTGCTCTGGCTTTTGCTTGTTGACTGTCCACGCCTTACAACCGTATAACATAATGGGTTCTATATAACATTCAAGAAGTCTCTTCCTGATAAAAATTGATAGGCATTTGTTGGTAAGAATGCTTTTCATCTTCTTGAATGCTGTATAATACTATATTCCACAAGGATAGTAGGATAAGGTCCCACTGGATCCGTCTCACAGCCAGTCCTTGCTACTCTACTCACAAAATATGAGCATATCAAATGGACCATAACCTATAAAATGTGACACAAGTTATAAAGTGAGTTTTGATATAACCGTGTTGTTTAGCAGTTTGTACGTAACCCTTTGACTCCCGCCAACTGCAAAAACTTAACCCTTTGACTCCTCACCCTATCCACCAGCTTCTTTGCAAGGAAGCTGGATGATAGGGTGAGGGAGTCAAAGGAAGCTGATGGATAGGGTGAGGAAGTCAAACGAAGCTGGTGGATTGGGTGAGGGATTCAAAGGAAGCTGGTGGATAGGGTGAGGGAGTCAGAGGAAGCTGGTGGGTAGGGTGAGGGAGTCAAAGAAAGCTGGTGGATAGAGTGAGGGAGTCAAAGGGTTAAGTTTTTGCTTTGCAAGCATTGGTTGTCAATAAAGGATGCTGGTGGATAGGATGCTGGAGTCAAAGGGTTAATATACGAATACTCATCCGTAACAAATGCAGTTTATGAATTTTACGAATCCCTGACGGTACTGGTGGCGCTGACTTGTGATCCAGCAACCCAAATCAGTAGCTGAAGGGGAGAGCACTGGTACATGTTGTCAAGTGGAAGGCAGACAGACGACACTATTGATGGTAGACACGGTCAAAGTTCCTGTGCGATCCGAGTAGCGGGACATGTTACTGTCAGCTTCTGTCTGGAACTCATATCGCCTCAACTAATCTCCTCAAACATTCACCCTCTCTCTCTCTCCAGCCTTCCTTTCTTTCAATTTTTTATGATATAAGTCCTACCCCCTTCATGTTCTTTCTCTCCATCTTCTGAAAATGGTTGTCCTTAACAACAAAATTCTAGTCCTGCTAGTTTTATCTCCATGACAATGCGATGGTTACGCCATCGTCGCATTTATGGACAAGATGCAATCTTATTTATATGCCGGGATAGCACCACCACTGTGAGGCGTGGACAGTCAGCAAGCAAAGCCAGAACAAGATTGAGGCAGCCGAGATGTGGTTTCTAAGACGAATGTTGAGAGTTCCATGGACAGCAAAGAAAACAAATGAGACAGTCTTGATGGAGGCAGACACAAGTAGATCACTCATAAGGAAGATTAGGAAAAGACAGGCAACATTTATAGGCCATTTTATGAGGAATGGGGATTTGGAGCACTTGGTTACAACGGGAAAGCTGGAGGGAAAGAGAGCACCTGGTAGACCCAGAGAGAAAATGCTAGACGGACTTGCAGAGTGGCTGGGGACGAGAGGGGTGGGAGAGATGCTAGGGGCAACGAGAGATAGAGACAGATGGAAGTCCATGATCGCCAACGCCATGTGGCAGGGCACCTGATGATGATGATGATGATAGCACCACCTTTTGGAATATTACGAAGCAAACATTGTTAAGTGTTTTCTTTTGTCATACCGGACGGAGCAGCAAGGAAGTTTCAGTCATGCCACTTCATGCACTTTCATCTGGACATGGTTTTGCGTGCATGTACTTTTACCTTGGTGTGTATGTGTATGCCGGGATAGCACCACCACTGTGTGTATGCTCCAACTACCAGCCACGAAGACCAGGTGGTTGAAGAATTCTATGAGAAAATAGAAGACACCATCGGAAAAGCCCCCAGGAAAGACATCATCATAGTTCAGGGGGACTTCAACGCCAAAGTCGGCCCAGATGCCTACAAAAACTGGGCTGGAACAGTGGGTCAATTTGGCACAGGGGAAACTAATGACAGGGGACTTCGCCTTCTGGAGTTTGCCTGCACCCAACGGCTCACCATTGCCAACACCCTCTACCCCCACAAACTGTCAAGAAGAACAACCTGGCATGCGCCGAACGGAAAGACTCACAACCAGATCGACTTTGTCCTCACACCGCGGCGCTTCAAATCAAGCATTAATAAAGCAAAGACGAGGACATACCCTGGAGCTGATATAGGCAGCGACCACGACCTCGTGCTGCTCACAATGAAGATCAAATTGAAAAAGAAGTACCAAGCTGCGCAGCCACGCATCAAGTTTGACCTGGAAAAGCTAAAAGATCCAGAGATAGAAGAGGCATTCCAGGCACAGCTCGGGGGGCGGTTCGTGGCACTCAACTTCCTGGACAGCGACATCAACGACCTCACAAACAACTTTGGTGAGGCAGTCCGCGAAACAGCAGAGGAGGTACTGGGGCGACAGAGGAAGAAACACCAAGCATGGATCTCAAATGACATCCTTGACCTCTGCGACAACAGAAGATCACTGAAGAAGACGAAAAACTCCAGCCCTGAAGAAGCCGCACAGTATCGTAAAACCAACAACCTTGTAAAGAAGAAAATGATTGAAGCCAAAGAACAATGGATCAACAACCAGTGTGAGAACATCGAGAAAGGCATGAAAAAAGGAAACAGCAAACATGCCTTCACCACACTGAAAAACCTTACCAAGACGCAGCAAAACAGATCGTCAGTCATCGAGGATACCTCAGGCGAGCTGCTGACAGAAAGCTCCGCTGTTCTGAACAGATGGACGCAGTACTGCCAAGAACTATACAACTACCCAATACAGCCAGATGACAGTTTGTTTCAGGGGGACTCAACACCATTGAGGGAATCCTCACCGCTACCAGTGATGAGAGAAGAAGTGGAAGAAGCCATCCGCAGCCTACCAGCAGGGAAATCACCTGGAGCAGACAATATCCCAGCAGAGCTGCTCAAACATGGAGGGAATGATTTGGTCACTCGTGTAACATCGATTTGTCAGAAGATCTGGGAGACAAAACAGTGGCCCACAGAATGGACTCAATCACTCATCATCCCCCTGCCCAAAAAGGGAAATATGCGCCAATGCCAGAACTACAGAACAATAAGTCTCATTAGCCACACCAGCAAGATCATGCTCAGAGTCATATTGAATCGACTGAAGAAAGAAGCGGAAGAACACCTTGCGGAAGAACAAGCTGGATTTAGGGCGGGCAGAAGCACAGTAGAACAGATCTTCACCTGCCGGATAATGATGGAGAAACATCTGCAGCATCAGAGAGACCTGTTCCACAACTTCATAGACTTTAAAAAAGTATTCGACAGGGTGTGGCATAAGGGTTTGTGGCAGGTGCTAAGAAAGTTTGGCATAGAGGAAGGTCTCGTCCAAACCATCCAGGCGCTGTATAACACTGCCAGCAGCGCAGTTCTCCTCAACAACCAGATAGGGGACTACTTCAAGACCACAGTTGGAGTCCGTCAAGGCTGCCTACTCTCTCCCGTGCTGTTCAATCTCTTCCTGGAGAACATCATGCGTGAAGCCCTCCATGACTTCCACTCCACTGTCTCCATCGGAGGAAGAACCATCAACAACCTGAGGTTCGCAGATGACATCGACCTGATGGGAGGCAGCAACGAAGAACTACAAGACCTGACCATGAGACTGGAAGAAAGTGCAGGTGCACACGGAATGGAAGTGAGCACAGAAAAAAGCAAAGTCCTGGTCAACAGCACAACCAACACCCATGCTGAAATCTACATGAACGGGCAACAGCTTGAAGAAGTGGACGCTTTCAAATACCTTGGCGCCACTCTCACCAAAGACGGTCGCTCTACAACAGAAATCAAGACCAGACTAGCGATCGCAACAGCAGCAATGGTAAAGCTAAACAAGATCTGGAAGAGCAGAGAGATCGGCTTTCCATCGAAGATGAAGCTGTACAAGTCCCTGGTGCTCCCCATCCTGCTGTATGGATGCGAGAGCTGGACCATGACAGCAGAGACCACCAAGAGAATCCAGACGTTTGAAACTAAATGCTTCAGGCGCTTGCTCGGGATCTCTTGGCAAGATCGGAAGACAAACGACTTTGTGTGGAGCCAAATAACAACACTCGCAGGCCCACAAGAACCCCTCCTGGCAACAGTCAAGAACAGGAAGCTGTCGTGGTTCGGGCATGTCACACGCCACAACTCACTGCCCAAAACGGTCCTCCAGGGTACACTGGGAGGCGCAGACGAAGGGGACGACAAGCCAAATGCTGGATGGACAACATCAAAGAATGGACCAGGTTGGATGGCCCCACGCTGGTGCGACAGGCGGAGGACAGGACCGGTTGGCGACGGCTGGCTTCAAGAGTGTCTCTCATCTCTCCTCTACGCCCATCACGGGCAGGAGAATGATGATGATGATGATGATGTATGTGTATGCGTATGTATTCGCTCGAATGTCTAGGTATAACATTTCTTGTCCTTCATGTATAATTTATGTTTATACTGCTTGGATGATTTTATGTATACTATTGTCTTCTTTTAATGTGCCCTTGAGTCCATGTATGTTTTATCTCGATGATGATTTACTGAAATAGACCATATTATCACCATTTTCCCATCCCAGTGAGGTATTGGCTTGCGGCTGCACATATGCCTTTTCATTTTTATTTTTATTTTTATGTTTACTTTTATTTTCATTCATGTTTCAAATTCAATCTCCTTTCACAAGATAGGCCCAGCCGCGTCTGACCAAGGGTTTTTTTCTCCGGGGCTCCGGTTTTCCCTTCAGCCCCTTGACTGTTGGTTTAGGATATTTTTCTTCCTATTCCAAGGTCAGACAGGATTCGTTGCACAAGGCATGATCCATTTACATTTGCCATGCCTCTTGATTAAATATTTTCCCATTCTGTCGAACATATGCCTATATTTTCTCTTCTGCATTGTTTAATACTGGTATCCTTTACATTCCAAACACTGCTCTTCGGTAGTGCGTCATAGTTCTCATTTCCGCTCTGGCATCATATTTACTCAAAGAGACATTATGATGTCATCTTAGTCAGGTTATTCCTTTTCGCACATTGGACACAGCAGCAGGGAAGTTTTAGTCTTTTTCTCAAAATTTTTGTATCTGCTGTTTGTTTGTTTGTAATCTTACGTTTGACAAAGGCCACTTGGTCGAAAATTTGCGCCTGTCTTGTCTTGTATTAAATACGCGTTCGTATTCTTCTTTCGTGTTTTTTTTCTGGTTCCTGTTTGCTTGAACGCGGGCGGTCACACTTGTTTCGGATTTAGTTTTTCTCGTAATTTTTTTTATCTGGTGTTTGTTTGTTTGTTTGTGATTTTACGCTTGACAAAGGCTAGTTGGCCGAAAATTTGCGCCTGTCTTGTCTTATTGTATTAAATACGCGTTCTTATTCTTTTTTCGTGGGTTTTTTATTCTGGTTCTTATTGTTAAGTGTGTCGCTATATACACTTTTTTTCTTCTGCTACAAATTGATATCGAAATGTGGGGGAGTTCGTATTATAAGCATGTTTACAACAACGCAGTTTTAAAAACATAACATAGTTTTAAAACACGTGTCATCGTTGAGTCTGCTCCCAGCTATACATAGTTATATATTTTACCTCCAGAGTTTTTATTTATTCATAGTACACTCATATTTGAATCCAAGTTTTTCATACTCAGTATTGAATTTACCAAGAGAAAGAGAGACAGAGGACAGTCATAAATTCACTTTACAAAACAGTACCGGAGTCATCGTAAATCAAACCATTATTGGATCTGTCTCAAAGACAATGCCTCACAGACGTCTGGGCACATTCACATAGCTTGGTTTGGAGTTGCGGTGAGCGCGCACACACACACACACACACATACACATACACATATTCACGCACACACACACATATATACACACACATACGCACGCACACACATACACACACATACGCACGCACACACACATACACGCTCACGTACGCACTCACGCACACACACGGACCTACACTCACACACGCACACACGCACACCCACACTATCTCTCTCTCTCTCTGTCTGTCTCTCTCTCTCTCTCTCTCTCTCTCTCTCTCTCTTTCTCTCTCTCTCTGTCTTTCTGTCTCTTTGTCTCTGTCTTTCTGTCTCTTTGTCTCTGTCTCTGTAGCTGCATCTGTCTCTCTCTGTGTGTCTCTCTGTCTCTGTCTATGTCTCTGTCTCTCTCTGTCTCTCTCTGTCTCTCTGTCTCGCTGTCTCTCTCTCTCTCCGTCTCTCTCTCTCTCTCTCTGTCTCTCTCTCTCTCTGTCTCTCTCTTCTCTCTCTCTCTCTCTCTCTCTCTCTCTCACGCACTCATACACACACGTGCACACACACACACACACACACACGCACACACACACACTCACGCACACCCATACACTCACACACACCCATACACTCATACACACCCACACACACACACACATACATATACACACATTGTTCAAAGTTCACAAGATGCTTTAACCCCAATTTGGGCATAAATAAATGAAAATCCAACGGAATTAGCATATAACATGAAACATATAGAAAAAAGTAAACGTCAAATTGTCTTACGGTAGAGCACTAGAATTTCAGAATATAGATACACAATTTTAGGAAATTTGAAAAAAATTAGCTAATTTCAATTTATCTCTTTTTTTCAATATTTTTAAATTGAAATTACACTATGAGAACGCTGACTCAACTGACTGATATTTCGTGTGGAGTAATATTCATTTGGTCATCACAGAATTTACAAGGTTCAAAATAGAGCGAAACTCATCGCCTAAGATATTGTCATTACAAACCTTGCATAATCTGCTTATGTCTGTCTATTCCTTTGCATCTATCTAATTCAATCTTTGTTTGTGATAGCTGCATCCAAATTTAATTAAAGGAAAAACATTAAATATCCGAGAACTGTGTTACACATTTCTCTATTCCAAAATCGTTTTTGAATTTTTGATATAAAATGCATTTCCTACTACTTTTATAACTACTACTCCTGCTGCTGCTACTACTACTACTACTACTACTACTACTACTACTGCTGCTGCTGCTGCTGCTACTACTACTACTACTACTACTTCTACTACTACTTCTACTATTACTACTACTACTACCATCACTAGTATTATTATTATTGTTGTTATTATTACTTCTACTACTATAACTACTTCTACTACTGTTTTTATTATTATTATCCACACACACACACACACACACACACACACACACGCACGCACGCACACACACACACACACACACACACACACACACACAACACACCACACACACCACACAACACAACACACGTACATACACACACTAGCTTGCACGCACGCACAAACACACACACACACACACACAACTGGACACACACACACACAAACGGACACACACACACAAACGCACACACACACACACACACACACACACACACACACACACACACACACACACACACACACATAAACACATAAACACACAAACACACACACATGCAGGATACACTCAGGTATATATTTATATATATATATATATGTTGATGAACAAACAAAAAAGTCCCAATCATAAATGGAAATCTACTCAGAGAGCTTTCCTTCAGAAAAGAGAGCACTACTTGTCTGTAAGACGACAATCCATCAGAGGGAACAAGAGCAGATTATCTGTGAGCAAACACTAGGTTCTGGTTTGTCACATTTCTCATCTCTTCTGCTCCCTGTCAAGCACGAGTAATTTCACTTCTGTATGATGTTCAATGGAGTGTTTGTCTGCCAAGCTGCAGAGCTGCAGACTAAGGAAAAACGTGAAGATGCTTTGGATTTGATACAGTTTAGCTTTGATGAGTGTCACCACTTCTTCTGCCATTTGTATAATTCCTTATATCGTAAACAGCCCCTTAAAATCAGATGTTGACATTGATTAAAAGACACAAATGTCTTATTTAGTCTGATGAAAGAAAGGAAAGGAATTTAGCTTGTAGTCTGAAAGAGAAAATAACTCGGACGTCGAATGAGAAGAACATTAAAGAAATGGTCTTGAGAAATCTTTCACCTCTACCGTTCGTCTACAGATTCTAGCATTTACACCCTACCATCCCTTGTCTCTACATAACGTATACTGCAGACCAAAACACTATTTTAGGAACTAACACATGTGGAAAAATAGGGATGGATGCAAAATTCAGCTAACAGAGGAATTGGTATTGTATGATTGTAATGGCTGTATGTTATACCCGTACTCTTTTAGCCTGTGGAAAAATAGGGATGGATGCAAAATTCAGCTAACAGAGGAATTGGTATTGTATGATTGTAATGGCTGTATGTCATACCCATACTCTTTTAGCTTCCTGAATAAAGATCCCAGGTTCCAGAGGTGATTGAACAAAAGAAACGTCAGTTTCAATCAACCATTCAGACATATAGGCAAGGATTAAAACATACATTGGAAT
Source organism: Monoplex corrugatus (assembly GCA_030674185.1). Taxonomy (NCBI): domain Eukaryota; kingdom Metazoa; phylum Mollusca; class Gastropoda; order Littorinimorpha; family Ranellidae; genus Monoplex; species Monoplex corrugatus. The sequence continues at coordinate 19,255,586 of CM060306.1, read as the reverse complement.
GGGAAAACTTTGATAAGTCCAAGACCAATTTTTAAC
>CM060306.1:19235550-19238050 GCA_030674185.1 Monoplex corrugatus | reverse complement strand
AGATCTGGAATCTGCAGAGCCAAGACGCGAACATTTCTAGGTACAGATGTGGGTAGTGACCATGACCTGGTGATAATGAACTTCAAGGTCAGGCTGAAGAAGATCAAGAAGCCCAAGAACACCAGACTGAAGTTCAACTTGGACAGACTCAAGGACCCCTCCATTGCAGAGTCCTTCCAAGCAACAATAGGCGGAAAGTTTGCAGCATTGAGCACACAAGAAGAAACTGCGGAGGAAATGACCACCAAGTTTAACACAGTGATGACAGAGACTGCAAATGACCTCTTAGGAAAACAACGCCGGAAAACCCAACCCTGGATTACAGACGAAATCCTTGAAATGTGTGACAAAAGAAGAGAAATCAAGAAAGTCAAAAATACAACAGACGGAGCCCTAGCCTACAGAAACATCAACAAAGAAATCAGAAAAGGCATGAGGGAGGCCAAAGAAGGATGGATACAAAATAAATGCACAGAAATAGAAGACAGCCTAAGCAAGAACAACAGCATAAAGGCGTACAAAGTGGTGAAAGAACTCACCACACAGAGACAGGCAAGGATCAGTACCATTCAAGACAAACAAGGAAAGTGCCTGACAGAAGATAAAGAAATCATCCATAGATGGACAGAATACTGCTCTGACCTCTACAACCACCAGACACAGGGTGACTCAACTGTCCTTACATGCCAGGAATCAACAAATGACGATGACCACCCTATTCTACGCGAAGAAGTCGAAACAGCAATACGATCGCTGAAAGATGGAAAAGCTGCTGGAGTGGACAACATCCCAGCAGAACTGATCAAGCATGGAGGGGAGGCAGTGACTGACATCCTCTGGAAAATCTGCAACAAAATCTGGCAGACGGGAGAATGGCCGACACCTTGGACCCAGTCACTAATCATCACACTTTCCAAGAAAGGCAATTTACAACTATGCCAGAATTACAGAACGATCAGCCTTATCAGCCATGCTAGCAAAGTGATGCTGAAAGTCATTTTGAACAGACTGAAACCACAGGCAGAGGAGATCATTGCCGAAGAACAAGCGGGATTTCGCAGTGGTAGAAGCACAACAGAACAAATATTCAATCTCAGAGTCCTATGCGAAAAATACAGCCAACACCAACAGGACATCTACCACGTTTTTATCGACTTCAAAAAGGCATTTGACAGAGTATGGCATGAAGCACTGTGGGCCACCATGAGGAAGTACAACATGGGAAGGAAGCTTATTGACACCATCACACAGCTATACGCAAAAGCGAGCAGCGCAATGCTTGTTGGGGGCACAGTGGGGGACTGGTTTCACACATCAGTTGGAGTTCGCCAGGGCTGTCTCCTCTCTCCAACCTTGTTCAACATCTTCCTTGAGCGCATTATGACGGATGCCCTTGAAAACCATCACGGCTCAGTTAGTATTGGAGGAAGGACAATCACCAACTTGAGATTTGCCGACGACATCGATGGGTTGGCTGGAAATGAAGACGAACTTGCCAACCTGGTGAAACACCTGGACGAGACATCATCCAGATATGGCATGGAGATCAGTGCCGAAAAGACAAAGTTGATGACAAACAGCACAAAACCAATAGAAAAGAAGATTACAGTCACGGGGAGTGAGCTGGAAACCGTGGCTCAGTTCAAATATCTCGGAGCCATTATCAGTGAACACGGATCGAAAACCGAAGTTCTTGCAAGAGCAGCACAGACAACAGCAGCACTAGCCAAGCTGAAGCTCATCTGGAGGGACAAAAACATCGCCCTCACTTCCAAACTGAAGCTAATGCACGCATTGGTCCTGTCAATCTTTCTCTACGCGTGCGAGTCATGGACACTAACAGCAGAACTGCAAAAGAAGATCCTGGCAGTAGAAATGAGATGCTTTAGAAGAGTGCTTGGCATCTCATACAAAGACCACATTACCAATGAGGAAGTACGAAGAACAATTTCACAGCATGTCAAAAACTATGAAAACCTTCTGACAACAGTAAGAAAAAGGAAACTTCGGTGGTATGGTCACGTGACAAGAACTAACGGACTATCAAAAACAATACTCCAAGGAACAGTTCAGGGGGGAAGAAAAAGAGGCAGACAGAGAAAAAGGTGGATGGACAATATTGACGAATGGACAGGAAAAAGCTTTGCCACGACCCAGACCCTTGCTCATGACAGACAGAGGTGGAGACAGACGGTGCGACGTTCATCCATGTGGAGCCCCCCCGACCCTGGATAGGGTTAAGGGACAGGAAGGAAGGAAGGAAGGATTCATCACAGTTTGGTTTTTTTAACTTAAAACATGTTTTTTTTTTCCAAAATTACAAAATAGAAAATAAAAACATAATAACCCGTGAATGTTTGTTTGTCACTTGGTTCTTGTTAAACAAATGCCTCTCTTGCCTGTTTTGAAACACACATACTCGACCCAATTTGATACTAATATTTAAGGGGGGAAAAGTTGGTCGGGGAGCAAAAATGAGTATGGCATTGTATGTTACGAG
>CM060306.1:19220550-19225550 GCA_030674185.1 Monoplex corrugatus | reverse complement strand
CCCTCCCTCTCTCTCTCTCTCTCTCTCTCTCCCGTTTCTCTCTCTCCCTTCCCTCCTCTCTCTCTCTCTCTCTCTCTCTCTCTCTCTCTCTCTCTCTCCCATCTCTCTCTCTCTACCGTGTCTCTCTTTCTCCCCCTCTGTCTCCTTGCTCAACCGACGATGATGTGTGCAGTCCTGTGTTATTTTCATTATCTATTCATGAATTTACTTTAAAGATATCGGAAATGGTCGGCGTGGAGTAGCATTTCATTTGGTAGAATCGTTTACATTGCTTTTCGTTGATGATGTTGTTCTTCTACTACAGTTGCTGGATTATAAAGGTGCTAATTGCAGAAAGTGAAAGAGACCTACAAAACCTTGTGAATATACTAGAAATAGAAAGCAAAGGTAAGGAGCTGGAACTAAACAGCAGGAAGACTGAAGTCATGGTGATCAGTAAAAAACATGAAATATCCTCATGCAAAATAACAGCAAATGGCACAACCTTGACACAGGTTGATAAATTCAAATACCTGGGTACGATCATTTCATCAGACGGCAGATGCACATCAGAAATAGCCGGCAGAATCGGCCAAGCCAAAACAGCATTCAAGAAGATGACAAGCATTCTTACCAACAAATGCCTGTCAATTAACATCAGGAAGAGAGTTCTTGGATGTTATATAGAACCAATACTGTTGTACGGATGCGAGGCGTGGACAGTCAACAAACAAAGCCAGAACAAGATTGAGGCAGCCGAGATGTGGTTTCTAAGAAGAATGTTGAGAGTTCCATGGACAGCAAAGAAAACAAACGAGACAGTCTTGATGGAGGCAGACACAAGTAGATCACTCATAAGGAAGATTAGGAAAAGACAGGCAACATTTATAGGCTATTTTATGAGAAAGGGGGATTTGGAGCACCTGGTCACAACGGGAAACCTGGAGGGAAAGAGAGCACCGGGTAGACCCAGGGAGAAAATGCTGGACGGACTTGCAGAGTGACTGGGGACGAGGAGGGTGGGGGAGATGCTAGGGGCAACGAGAAATAGAGATAGAAGGTAGTCCATGATCGCCAACGCCATGCGGCAGGACACCTGATGATGATGATGATGATAGCTTGTATACAACAGCAAAGAAACTGGAGTTTAAAGTAAACAAGACAAAAACTAATACGGCTGTCTTTTGAAATGCAGAATATCTATCAAACAATGAAAAACTGACATACGGAAATAGAAATTATATTGCGGTGAATGCATATAAGTATTTTTGGATTTCTTTTCAACAAAACTTAGTTTTAGCTTTGTATGTCATAATTTAGTTAAAGGAGCAAAAAGGACCACGTTGTTTATAATGTTATGTACAGACGTATTTGAAGCTCATGAAACATACTCGGAAAGTTAATTCTCAGGTACAGCTGATTGCGCAATATGGTGATGAAATTTGGGTAATTAGATAAATGCACAAAAATGGAAAATGTACATTTGTTTGCAATGTAACGTTTTTCGAATGTAGACAGTCGAACTCTAAAACAGTTAACTCGAAAGATGAAGAGATTTCTTTCTGGTAATGATCGGGTAGAGAAATACTAAAACAAAGACAAAGACACATCTCTGAGAGATCCACAGATGTGGCCCAATCTCTAGGTTTGATAGCCTCCACGTTTGGAGTAGAGTGTCCACCTTGAAATGTACTGGAACCTGGAACCTGTTGAAAGCTGACAAGTCCATGATGGGACGCCATCCTCTGAATGCCTTGGGGATAATGAAAAGATGCACATAAAACCCCAAGCCTGACGATACTGGAAGCTCCTCTATAGGTCACTACTCGATTATGGTGAGGACCTCCGATTCTAAGGCCACTTCCCGTTCCTGGCTGGTGCGTTTGTATGTAGGAGGCATAGGAAAAATAGGTGACCTGCTCTTCCCCTCTACAGCAGTTATTCTCATCTATTCTTGGAAGCAATTCAAGCAATTTTGCTACAAATACTTAACAGAAGATGAAAGAAAACTGCATAAACATTTGCTCATGAAATATCTTCTACAGAGGGCTAGAGAGAGAAAGGCATAGAGACACAGTGTGACAAATGGAGTAATCAATACAATATGCTTCACAGACGTTCCTGTGGCGTGAAGAATCAATGAAGCAGCAAGATGTCGATTCACATCAAACAGGTCGAGACAACGTTCAGTTTTTAATGCTTCAACAGAAGTTCATTGCGTGGACTGCAAGGTTATCGCCCTTGTGTCAGAGGTCAGCTTGAATACAAATGAGCATCCGGGGACTCGACTCAGGGAGTGGCGGTTCAGAACCTCAGTTCGGCTAGCTCTAGGACGTAGAATGGTGTTTTACAATTTATGATATAAAATATAAATGTGATAAATATTATAGTATGTTATATTGTGTTATAGATATTATAATATTATAAAACAACAACAGTAGACATTCCCAGGGTCAACCCAGCTGTACCCTCTACACTCCCAGGTCCACAGAAAACTTGCTGTTAGTTTAGGACTCTGAACATGAACCTGTACCAGTACAACAAACTGGAGCAATGCAGTCATTTTCGCCACCGAAGTCCAACTTTTCTATCACAAGACGTGGTCGCTTGTGCGAGCCACCAAATTTTCTATCTTATGCAAATGACAATACAAAACCTTATGTTTCCTGTATTCGAAGCCAGTGCATCGATTCTATCCCTTGCAAATGACAATGTAAAACTTTATGTTCGCTGTATTTGAAGTCAGTGCATTGATGTTGTTCTTTTTATTAAACAAATCTTGTCTTTGACGCAAATGTCACTCTACAACCACAGAGCTTGGCAAAGGCAGTTCAAAGTCAAATAAAACAATGGAAATTCCAACCTCATATACATTTTCTCTGTTCCTGTGATAACCAGGAGCCTGGCCAAGGAACATACATTCTTCTTACCACAGTGAACTTTTCCCATACCTCCAACCTCTTCTCTCGTTCTAGAAAGAGATAAAGAATAAGGTCAGGCTCCTAAAACAAAATGGCCACTATCCACATTGGCTTCATCCAATTTTCTTTGCAGTATTGTCTTGGTAATGTTTAACCATCACATTTTACGAGCCATAGAGCTGGCAGGCAGGGAAGTGTACAGAAACTTGTTTCAACCCTCGTGTTTCCCCCCATGAAATTCCCACACTTTTCCCTATAAAGTGTAAACTCATCCATGCGCTCCTGTTTCATAAATCATACACATTTCTTTTCATCCATTCACAGCCTCTATTTTCATTAGTGGACATCCTTTCTAGATTCATCCTTCTCATGAACTCGAAACATACATGCCCCAACATTTTGTCAATCTACATCACTTTATACCTTGTTTATGCCATTATAATCCCGTTTCATTTCTAAGAATTACTGAGTTGTTTTTTGGAGAGTTGGAGCTGCATGCCCGCAGAAATACACGCCCCCCCCCACCCCCCACCCCCACCCCCACCCCCCCGGCAATATCAAATATCTCCTTTGTTCCAAAGCACATCTAAAATGTCTTTAGCCGTCCTCTTCTCTATCACCATTTTCACATTCACTTCACATCTGTTTTCTTTCTGTTCCTTACTATGAGTTGTATGGCCTGATGACTGATGCCTTGGTTGTGATAGCATCTCAGTGTAGATACAAAGACTTGAAATTAAACGTGAGTCCTTATGCACGGGGCCTGGCCAATAGGTTATTATGTTGGAAATTATGGCAGTTCCATGAAATAGAAAAATGTCGTTTGTAGAGTCTGTAATGCTGTAAACAGATTTCTTTCATAATCATTCAGATCACTATCAGGTTACGTTTGCTGAACCTGTTTCATACTTCCATTTTGAATATGTGTTATAATATGTATGGACCAGTATGTACTACAATATGGTGTGCGAAGTATTAACAAAAAGACACAGTGAGAGAGAAGGGGGAAAATGAGGAGAAGAAACGTAGGGGTGAGAGGGGGAGACAGACATACAGACAGACAGAGACAGAGACTGAGACTGAGACAGAGACAGAAACAGACAGACACACAAACATACATACGCACACATACACACACACACACACACACACACACACACACACACAGAGAGAGAGAGAGAGAGAGAGAGAGAGAGAGAGAGAGAGAAAGAGAGAGAGAGAGAGAGAAACAGAAAAAAGAGAGAGCTATGACATGAAGCAATAAATACATTACCACAGAACTTTCCACACATCTTCATGTGTTGAGACATCGCCTCACGGGTGAGATCACTGACCTGACCCAATATATGATGTCAGTTCAATAACAGATAAGTCGAAATAACAATTTGATTTTGTGTTTCAACACATTTCATCGCGTGGGCAACGTCTGTTCGTATTCTGTGTTACGTCAATTGCTTGATAAAAACTGTCTGTGGCTACATGGTTACATACTCTCGGGGCAATACACTAGTTTATGTGTTAATTCGTGTCGACTGCATTACCTCCAACATTAACAAGTCTGGCAAAAATAGACCACAGCCAAAGACAAATAAAACAACAACAATAAACAGAACCAGAAATTGTTTTCTCTCTGTCTGTCTGTCTGTCTGTCTGTCTGTCTGTCTGTCTGTCTACGTGTCTGCCTGTCTGTCTCTCTCTATCTCTCACTCTCTCTCTCTCTTTCTCTCTCTCTCTCTCTCTGTTTCCCTCTTTCTTTTTATCTCTCTCTCTTTCTCTCTCTCTCTCTCTTTCTCTCTCTCTCTCTCTCTCCCTCCCCCTCTTTCTTTCTCTCATGAAATATCGTGCTCTCTCTGTCTCTCTGTCTCTGTCTCTATCTCTCACTCTCTCTCTCTCTCTCTCTTCTCTGTCTCTCTCTGTCTCTCTGTCTCTGTCTCTGTCTCTCTCTCTCTCTCTAGCTCTCGCTCTCTGTCTCTGCCCTTCTCTAGCTCTGTCTCTGTTTGTCTCTCTCTTTCTCTATCTCTCTCAGTATGTTTGTTTGTTTGTTTGTTTGTTTGTTTGTTTTTTTGTGTTTGTGTCTGTGTCTGTGTCTGTGCAGTGTGT
>CM060306.1:19195550-19215550 GCA_030674185.1 Monoplex corrugatus | reverse complement strand
TAAAGGGTTGGAACTAAATAGCAAGAAGACGGAAGTCATGGTAATCAGTAAAAACAACATGAAATCCCCTCATGCAAAATAACAGCAAACGGCACAACCTTGAGACAGGTTGATAAGTTTAAATATCTGGGATCATCTCACCAGGTGGCAGATGCACATCAAAAATAGTAGAATCGTGAAAGCCAAAACAGCATTCAAGAAGATGAAAAGCATCCTTACTAACAAATGCCTATCAATTAACATCAGGAAGAGAGTCCTTGAATGTGATATAGAACCGATAATATTATTCGATCGTGAGGCGTGGACAGTCAACAAACAAAGCCTGAACAAAACTGAGGCAGCTGAGATGTGCTTTCTAAGAAGAATGTTGAAAGGTCCATGGACAGCAAAGAAAACAAACGAGACAGTCTTGATGGAGACAGACACAAGAAGATCATTCATAAGGAAGATAAGGAAAAGACAGGCAACATATATAAGCCATTTAATGAGGAAAGGGAATTAGAGCATCTGGTCACAACAGGAAAGGTGGAGGGAAAGAGAGCACCAGGTAGACCCAGGGAGAAAATATTGGACGGACTTGCAATGAGGCTGAGGATAGAGAGGGTGGAAGATGTGCTTGGGGCAACAAGAGATAGATACATGTGGAGGGTCATGATCGCCAGCGCCATGAGGCAGGGCACATCATGATGATGATGATGATGATGATGATGATGATGATGATGATGATGATGATGATGGTACCTTACTTTGGATAGGGTATTTTTGTTTTGTTTTGTCTTTTTCGTACACAATTTTACTAACCCGCCCTACTGATTTTTTTTCAATATATGTATGTGCTTTTATACATTAAAGAACTAAGAGGAATAGATCTTTGAAATGGTTCTTGAAAAAGTGTATGTAAGTAATCCATTCCAGTTTACTGGAAAGCGTGAAAATATTAAGTAAAGCTGATATGCTGATACAACGAAATAGTTTCCACGAGGATGTTTGATGTCTTGGACTAAATATGTCATCTGATGCCTAAGTTCATTTCGCTGTAAAACAGATTGTTTCAATGACTGGTTGATGCAAGGTCAGTGAGCGGTCATCATCATAATCACCATGTGCCTTGCTGCATGGCGTTGGCGATCATGGCCCTCTATACGAATCTATCATTTGTGCTGCAAGTACATCTCCCACCTTCTCTGTCTTCATCCACTCTGCAAGTCCGTCTAACACTTTCTCCTTAGGTCTATCTGGTGCTCTTTTTCCCTCCAGCTTTCCTGTTTGACTAGGTGCTCTAATTTCTCTTGTCTCATAAATGTCTTTAAAAATGCTGCTTCTCTTTTCCTAATCTTCATTGATGTTCTTTTTGTGTTTGCCTCTTTTAAGACTGTCTCGTTTTTTGTGGGTTTTTTTTCTCTGTCCATGGAACTCTTAACATTCTTCTTAGAAACCGCAATACGGTTGCCTCAGTCTTCTTCTGACTCTGTGTGTTGACTGTTCACGCTTCACATCCGTGCAATAGTATCGGTTCTATATGACTCTGAAAAACTCTCTTCCTAATATCAATTGATAGGCATTTGATAGTAAGAACGCTTTTCATCTTCTTGGATGTTGTTTTAGCTTGGCCTATTCTGAGGGCTATTTCTGATGTGCATCTGCCGTCTAGTGAGATGGTTGTTCCCAGATATTTCAACTTGTCTCAGTGTTGTGCCGTTTTCTGCTATCTTGTTTTACCCTGACTTAGTCTTCTTGCTATTTAGCTTCAGCCCTTTATTTCTGCTTTCTGTTTCTATTATATTCACAAGATTATTTTAGGTCTTTTTCATATTTTGCAAATAGAACGCGAACAGCATATAAAAATTCAAAAACAACATAAAATAATATCAGGTGCAAAATAATAACCACCCCAGCATGCACAGTTCATTTGTAGATTTATTTAGCTGGATAATTTCAAAAATGTTCACGTCATAAGCATGTATGGTGTTAGAGTAAATGGAAAAATTTAAGAGTTGTAGTTGTAACGAAAACTAGCCCCTGAAACTGACTGTATATAGGTGTGTGCATGTTGAGAGAAAAGAAACACAACATGGTGCCTGTGGTGGGATTTTTTCAGGGGAAGCGCGAGTTTATGGTTCGTCCCTAAACAGTTTTTCTTCCTGTCTGCTTTATGGCTGGTGAAATATGATGGAGAAACACGCATTGGGGAATAGCGCGAAGAGAATTGGATGGAGCCAAAATCGATCATGCGGCCTTTCTTCAACACTCTGGCCTGTTCTGACATTCTTGTGATGGCAAAAGGAGATGGGTTGGGTTGTCGGGGCTTGGAGGGGGGGGGGGAAGGAGGGGGGCGTTGATGGTATACAACATCATTCTAGTGGTAACTTGAAATGTAGCGGGGTTGGGGATTGGCATTGAAGGTTTGTTTTTAAAGATTCTGCCATTTCAACCACAAGAAAATCACCCAGAGAGAGAGAGAGAGAGAAAGAGAGAGAGAGAGGAGAAAGAGACACAGAGATGGAGAGAAAGACAAACAGACAGACAGGCAGGCAGACAGACAGGCAAACAGGCAGACAGGCAGACAGGCAGACAGGCAGACAGGCAGACAGACAGACAGAGACAGACAGACAAACAGAGACGGCGACAGAGAAAGAATCAGAGATAAAGAGACAGAGATAGAGAGACAGACAGAGATTATTTTCATCTCTGCCTAAAGGTTTCGTGGAGAGTCCAAAAGCTGCATTGCCTATTCACTGGGCCTTATTCTATTCATATGTTAGAACTTAACGTCATAACAAAGGACGATACTCTTAAGATAGAAGAAGTTATATGTTTTTAATTCCTTTCGTAGGATGAAGAATACAAACAACAAACATTTTTATCATCATACAACTTGGAAGAAAAGCATTAACTATTAAACACAAACATAATAAAAATCAAATAAGACCTTGTAGAATCATATAAACGAGTACATTTTGTTCATGAAGAAACATTCTAATAAATGCGAGTTAGAAATTTACCACACTTTTTATCTCATGCATTCTGCAGATTCAACCATGTAGATTTTTTATGATAAAGATTTACAATCGATAAAAACAAAGAGTAAAGGTCGAAATTTGTCGGTTTTGGACATTTTCTACCAAAATGGAACTCATCACCAAGATTATTCATGTCACAATTAGTATATAATCTTTTTCTTTTTTTTTCTTTGGGAGAGGGGGTTATAATCTCTTTGCCCAAGCTCAGTTTAAGATCTATGGCCACTGTACCTAGATGGCCAGAGATCGCAAACTGAGCTTGGGCAATATTGAATATGTATACACTGGGGTGTAGGGGGCTCTGGATAGAGGTAGTACCTTTGATGTCTGGCTGCTGCACTCTATCTGGTAGGGTGGACGGGCATCACTGGTCCTCGTCCATCCTCTAAATCTCTCACGTGCTGGCTCCAAGCGCCACACCCCGGGACCTCGCCTCAGCAGGCGTGCCAAACCATGTGAGGGGGTGATGTTAACACTGCATCACTGGGCGAATAACCTCCACGATGCAGGTTACCGGCCAAGGCGGACGAAGTTCCGCAAGGAACTCAACGGCTATGTGTTCAAGACCAAGGCGAACCACCTAGATGGAGGACGTCGGCTGTGGTCTGGCATGGAGAGGGATGGGCTCCGCCATGCGACATTGCCCAAGACACACTAAATGAAGATTACAACCGCAACTCAATCCATACCGGCCCGGTCGTCGCCCGGAACAAGGACCGCGCCTTCCGTCGCTGGCCATCAGGGCGGAGGTGAAAAGTATGTGACTGATGGACCAAAATCCCTACGTACAAGAAAAAATGTTACTATCGGCACCTGGAATGTGAGATCGCTGAGAGCAGCAGGAAAAGTTGCAGAACTAACGTATGAAATGAAGAGATACCGATGGAGCGTCCTTGGGCTCTGTGAGGTACGATGGAAAAACCTCGGAGAAACGTCTACCCAGAAGGCCACAAACTCTACTTCAGTGGCAGTGAAGACAAACATGAACATGGAGTTGGATTCCTCATTCACAAAGACACTGTGAATGCCATCATGGGATGCCGACCAGTCTCTAGCAGACTCATTACTATTCGGCTTAAGGCTTCACCTTTTAACATCACCGTCATCCAAGCTTATGCCCCAACAACTGACTATGATGACGAGGCTGTCGAAGATTTCTATGATCAACTGCAGGAAATCGTAGATCAGACGCCAAAGAAAGACATCATTATAGTGCAGGGCGACTGGAATGCGAAGATTGGAGAGGATGAACACAATAACTGGAAAGGGATATGTGGCCAATACTGCAACCCTGAGACCAACGAAAGAGGTTTAAGGCTCCTAGAATTCGCCAGTTACAACGACCTGAGGGTGGTGAACACGTTCGGTCCACACAAACCATCTAGACGCTGGACATGGCACAGCCCAGGAGAAAAATACCACAGTCAGATCGACTACATCATGGTTCAAAGACGCTTCCAGTCAAGTGTTAACATCGCAAAGACCAGGAGCTTTCCAGGAGCCGACATTGGAAGCGATCATGAGCTTGTAATGATGACCTTCAAACTCCGCCTCCAGAGGATGAAGAAACAGGGCAACATAAGAATTAAGTTCAATCTTGAGAAGCTCAAAGACCCCAACATAGTTGAAAACTTCCAAGCAACGATAGGAGGGAAGTTTGCTCCTCTCCTCTTCCTTGACAATATGGACACCGAAGTAGACACTCTGATCAACAACTTCAACACTGCCGTGACCGAAGCAGCCAACGACATCCTTGGAAAACACCGACCAACAAAGATGCCCTGGGTCACGGAAGAAGTACTAAAGCTGAGCGACAAACGCAGAGAACTAAAGCAAAAGAAGAGTACGGATGAAGGTGCTAAACTATACAGAAAAGCCAACCAACAAGTTAAAGAAGGCGTGAGGAAAGCAAAGGAAACGTGGATTGAAGAACAATGCCAAGATATCGAAGCAAACCTGCAGAAAAATAACAGCAAAAAAGCCTACCAGCTTGTGAAAGAACTAGCAAGCTCAAAACAAGGCAGAACCACTACCATACAGAACAAAGCAGGGAAATGTCTCACAGAAGATCAAGAGATTCTGCAGAGGTGGACAGAGTACTGCTCCGAATTATACACACACACAACAACAGGAGATCCCAAGGTGCTAGACGTTCCTCCACCAACCAACAACGACAGCTACCCCATCGTGCGAGAAGAAGTTGAAGCTGCAGTAAAATCATTGAAGAAAGGCAAGTCGGCAGGAATGGACAACATTCCCTCAGAACTGGTCCAGGCAGGAGGAGAGGCCATGATAGATATGCTACTCATCATCTGCAATAAGATCTGGCGGACAGGTGAGTGGCCAACACCTTGGACCCAGTCCCTGATCATCACTCTCCCGAAGAAAGGCAACCTACAACTATGCCAAAACTACCGTACCATCAGCCTGATCAGCCATCCAAGTAAGGTCATGCTAAAAATCCTTCTGAGTAGACTGAAGCCACAAGCTGAGGAGATAATAAAAGAAGAGCAGGCAGGTTTCAGACCAGGAAGAAGTACCACAGAGCAAATTTTCAACCTCAGATTGCTCTGTGAGAAATACCTGCAACACCAGCAAGGCCTTTACCACGTCTTCGTGGACTTCAAGAAGGCATTCGACAGAGTTTGGCACGCAGCCTTGTGGGCAACCATGAGGCTGTACAACATCAATGCCAACCTGATCAGAACCATAGAATGCCTCTACGAAAAGGCGACCAGTGCAGTCTACCATGACAACAACATAGGCGAATGGTTCCGAACCACAGTTGGAGTACGCCAAGGATGCCTGCTCTCCCCCACTCTCTTCAACATCTTCTTAGAGAGAATAATGGCTGACGCACTTGAAGACCACGAGGGAACAGTCAGCATCGGAGGTAGAACAATCACAAACTTGCGTTTTGCCGACGACATTGACGGACTAGCTGGGCAAGAGCAAGAGCTAGTCAGCTTGATAAAACATCTTGATGAGGCCTTCACATCATATGGCATGCAGATCAGTGCAGAGAAAACCCAGTTGATGACAAATAATACCAATGGCATCAGCACTGACATTACCATAGACAACAAGAAACTTGAGACCGTCCATAGATTTAAATATCTGGGAGCTATAGTATCAGATGAAGGATCAAAGCCCGAGGTACTTTCCAGGATTGCACAGACCACAGCTGCAATGACCAAGCTAAAAGTCATCTGGAACGACAAGAATATCGCAATCGGCTCCAAGATCAGACTGATGCGTTCCCTGGTCATGTCAATATTTTTGTATGCATGCGAAACATGGACCATAACAGCAGACATTGAAAGAAGGATACAGGCAATGGAGATGAGATGCTTCCGCAAACTCCTTGGTATCTCGTACATAGATCATATAACCAATAAAGAAGTGAAAACCCGAATCGAAAACGCCATCGGGCCGTATGAAGACCTCCTGACCTCAGTGAAAAGACGCAAACTGAGGTGGTACGGGCACGTCACACGATCATCTGGACTGGCCAAGACCGTCTTGCAGGGAACAGTTCAGGGAGGGAGACGAAGAGGCAGACAGAGAAAAAGATGGGAAGACAATATCAGAGAGTGGACTGGCCTTGAATGGAATATCATTCTGCGGAAAGCTGAGGACCGTGAGGAGTGGAGGAAGTTGGTTGCAAAATCTTCAATGGTGCCCCAACGGTCAACCAGACTACGGGACTGATGATGATGATGATACACATTTTGATAAGAAGCAATGTATTTTTCTTCACAAAAATTCGATTTAAGACTTCTATAAAATGGCAATACATTTTCGTTCTGTGATTTTCCTGTTTAAAATCTTAGTTATAACTTGGTTGTCTTTCTCTCACGGATTTTGTTTATGTGAATTCTCCATTTCATTGTGTATGCAAATGGAATTCAAACATGTAACTGTGGATGCCTTGTGTACATTTCCCAAGGGGTTCCAGCGTAAGAGGCCATGCTTTTGTGTGCAATGCTTGTTACGTGTGGCTTACTTACTTACCGCCCTTTATGCTAACAACACGTGGAGCAGTAAAAACAGTTTTCCACTTCTTGTCTCGTCTTGTCTTGTCTTGTATTGTATTGTATTGTCTTGTCTTGCCTTTGTCTAGGTGTTTTTCTTGGTCTTGGTCTTGTCTGGTCTGGTCTGGTCTTGTCTGGTCTGGTCTTGTCTGGTCTTTTCCTGTCCCTCCAGTTTTCGTTTGTATTGTCTTTGTCTTGTATCTTGTCCTGTCCTGTCCTTCTTGTCTGGACTTTCTTGTCTTGTCTTTGTCTTGTCTTGTCCTGTCCTGTCCTGTCTGCTTTGCCTTTCTTGTCTTGTCTTTGTCTTGTCTTTCTTGTCTTGTCTTGTCTTTGTCTTGTCTTGTTATGTCTTGTCTTGTTTTGTCTTGTTTTGTCTGGTCTGGACTTGTTTTTCTTTTCTTTTGCCTTGTCTTGCCTCGTCTTGCCTTGTCTTGTCTTGTCTGGTCTGGTCTTCTCTTGTCTTCTCTTCTCTTGTTCTCTTCTCTTCTCTTCTCTTCTCTTCTCTTTTCTTCTCTTCTCTTTTATTGTTCTCTTCTTTTCTCTTCTCTTCTCTTCTCATCTCTTCTCTTCTCTTCTCGTCTCTTCTTCTTCTTTTATCTTCTCTTCTCTTCTCTTGTTCTCTTCTTTTCTCTTCTCTTCTCTTCTCTTGTTCTCTTCTCTTCTCTTCTCTTCTCTTCTCTTCTCTTCTCTTCTCTTTTCTTGTTATATCAAATGCGGTTTTTGATTAATTTTTAAGTTCTCTGGTTTACCCCTTCTGTTTGTTCTAGGCCAGCCTCTGCATAGTGCCTCAGGTGTGCTTCAAGACCTTGGTGTCTTCCTCTATTGTTTGTCGCCAAATATTCATGGGTGTTCATCTATTACGTCTTCCATGTGGTGTCCAGTGAAGGGCAGTCTGAGGGTTGTTATCTTGCTGTCTTCCAAACATGTGCCCGGTCCACTTCCATCGTCTTTTCATGATGGTAGTGCCCATGAGGAAAGAGGAATTGGAGCACTTGGTCACAGCGGGAAAGCTGGAAGGAAGGAGAGCACCAGGTAGACCCAGGGAGAAGATACTAGACGGACTTGCAGAGTGGCTGAAGACAAGGAGGGTGGAAGAGATGCTTGAGGCAACAAGAGACAGACAGATGGAAGTCCATGATCGCCAACGTCATGCGGCAAGGCACCTGATGATGATGATGATGATGAGTGCCCATGTCCTCTTGAGCCTTTCCAGATAAACCATATGCAAAAGAAAGAAAAGGAAAACATATAAGAAAACAGAAAAAAGGACGAGTGTACGAGAGAATGGGAAGAAAGAGTGAGGTTTGTGTGTGTGTTGTGTGTGTGTGTGTGTGTGTGTGTGTGTGTGTGTGTGTGTGTGTGTGCGTATGTGTGTGTGTGCTTTGTGTGTGTGTATTTGTGTGTATGTATTTGTCTCTATGTGTGTGTATATGTGTTTGTGTTTGTGTGTGTGTGTGTTTGTCTGTGTGTGTGTGTGCGTGTGTGTATGTATGTTTGTGTGTGTGTGTGTGTGTGTGTGTGTGTGTGTGTGTGTGTGTGTGTGTGTTTGTGTGTGTGTTTGTCTCTGTGTGTGTTTGTGTTTGTCTTTGCGTGTTCGTGTGTGTGTGTTTGTTTGTCTGTCTGTCTGTCTGCCTGTCTGTCTGTCTGTCTGTCTGTCTGTCTGTCTGTCAGTGAGAGAGCTTGGAATGCACAATCAAGATTATGCATCATCACAAACTCTTCCAGACTTGTATTCACCAGCAAATCGTATTATTATATGAACCCATTCCTTCGCACTTCATGTCCTGTTTATTCATCCCTATGACAAGGTATTAAGATTAAATTAAAATCTTGAAACATTTTCAGTGTCTGTGTTTATTGTTCGTTTGTTTCCTTTCAACATTAATCTACATCAAGTTCAAAACTTAATTTGTGTAAAACAATAGCCTTTTATTGAGTTGTTCTCTCGAAACATGACTGGCAAACAAGCTTACACTATGTTTGTGGTTTTCTTTGGAAAAATATCACACGTGCTTGCACACGAAGAAATTGCAATGCATTAATTTAATAAGTACAGCCGTTTGTTACTCAAAATCGTATTTGACGGCTTATTATATTGTGGCAAGAACAAAAACAACGGCAGCAAGCAACAACAGTATTCTTAACAGCAGCAGCAATAACATTCTGGACCACAACAATCATAATTATGATAATGCATTTGCGTGCATGCATGTTTGCGTGCATGTGTGTGCGTGTGTGTCCTGCTTGTGTGAGCGTTTATAGACAGACAGACAGACAGATAGATAGACAGAGAGATAGATAGATAGATCGATAGATAGATAGATAGATAGATAGATAGATCGATAGATAGATAGATAGATAGATAGATAGATAGATAGATTGATTGATAGATAGATAGATACATAGATAGATAGATAGATCGATAGATACATAGATAGATAGATTGATTGATAGATAGATAGATAGATAGATTGATTGATTGATTGATTGATTGATAGATAGATAGATAGATAGATAGATAGATAGATAGATAGATAGATAGATAGACGGACATACATATTAGATAGACAGATACATTAGACAGATTAGATACATGCATACATACATACATATATAAGCTACGCACAAAAAGTTAAGGATCACTATGAGAAAACAGGTGCGTAATAAACTCAGTTCGCTACTGTTATTTATTTCTCAGTCCAGCCAAATTGTTATGAATTCTTGTTCAGCTGTAAGTGGGCGATGTTGTGTTAGTGCGAAAATTGCACGGGATTCTCTACTACTGAGCTTGGCCGCAAACGGAAAAGCGGAAACTTGCGAAAAAGGACCTTGTTTTGGACCGTTCTGCCTGAACACATTGCACAAGCCAGATGGAAAAACCATTATGCACGTGCAAGCACTGCTGTTTATGTGTGAGATGCTGTCTCTTGCTTGGCTTTATAAGAAGACATTCCACCAGTAGTAGGCCTGATCTGACAATGCCTCCACGACGAAAATTGAGCGAGTTTGAGAGGGGACGAGGTGTTGCATGGTTCCAAGATGGTGTTCCCAAGCGAGAAATGGCCAGGCGACTTCAGGTGTCCATCTCAGTCATTGTCAGACTGATTCAACGCTTCACAGCCACTGGGAGGGTCCATGAAAGACGCAGATCTGGTCGACCGAAGAAGACAAACCCACGTGAAGATCGTCTCATTGAACGACAAGCCCTGCAGACAAGAACAGCCTCTTCCAGCATCATTCGAAGGCAGCTGAGGGTGGCTACTAACATCAACATCAGCCAGCAGACCATACGGAACCGCCTTCATGGGTTTAACCTCCGTTCTCGTCGCCCAGCTGTACGGCCACGCTTAACTCCAGCCCATAGGGCAGCACGCCACGCCTTCTGCAGACGTCACGTGAGATGGACACGTCAGCAATGGTTCCAGGTCCTGTTCAGTGATGAATCACGCTTCACCATGAACCACAACGACGGCCGACTGAGGGTCTGGAGGCGCCCAGGGCAACGCTTTATTGACACCACTGTCCAAGAAAAGGTGGCCTTTGGTGGAGGTTCTGTAATGGTCTGGGGGGCCTTCAGCCTTCACCACAGAACACCCTTGTATCATGTACAGGGTAACCTGACTGGCCTCCGATACCTGGATGAGATCCTTCGACCGCTGGCTGTGCCTACACTGCAGCAGATGGGACCGACGGCTGTCTACCAGGATGACAACGCTCGCCCCCACAGGGCAAGGGTGGTCAACGACTTCCTGCAGCAGTCTGGAGTCAACAGAATGGAGTGGCCAGCATGCAGTCCCGATCTCAACCCGATTGAGAACCTCTGGGATGATCTGGATCGCAAAGTGAGGAGCAACCACCCCCCTCCCAGGGATGCCCAACACCTCTACCAGATGCTGCAGGCTGAGTGGCAGGCGCTTCCACAGAGGATCTTCACCAACCTGTTCAACTCGATGAGGACTCGCTGCATCGAGTACCAGAACAGCCATGGCGGTTACACGCATTACTGAACTTTTGGGAGCATCAGAATGCCCTGTCTTGTGATTTCAATGACTTTGGGAAATCAAATTTCGATACGTACACACTTTGATCAAATGTACACACCAAACGATTGCTCGAAATTGAAGGCAATTGTGTATCGTTATCACTAAAGCATGGAATTAAATGTTTGCCAAACTTCAACGCATTGGCTTTCTTATTTTGAAAGTTATGAATTTTTGTGCAAGTGATCCTTAACTTTTTGTGCGTAGTGTATATACATACATACATACATACATACATGCATGCATGCATACATACATTCACACATACATACATACATACATACATACATACATACATACATACATACATGGACAGATAGAGAGAGACACACAGAGACAGAGACAGGCAGACAGACAAACAGACAGGAGGAGGAACAGGAAGAGCTCTCCTAACTGTACCTCTGTTCTCGCTAACAACTTGTGGAAAGAAACCTTTCTCAGTTTTGGCCCATCAACGTGGAATTCCTTCCCAGCATCTTTAAGACAAGGCAGTTGTCTGCCTACTTTCAAAAAGCAGCTCACAACACATATCTTTCAGACATATCTCCAAAAAAAATCATAAATTAATGCTTGCAGCTTTTCTAAAGCCAGTGGTATTGCCATTTGTCATGTGTGTTTGTATACATGCATTTACGTGTTATGCACAGGGTTTGTGTGTGTGTGTGTGTGTGTGTGTGTGTGTGTGTGTGTGTGTGTGTGTGTATGTATGTACGTACGTGTATATGCGTGCTTATAATTATGTGTATGTATTTTCAGGTATGTGATTGTCATTGATAAATTAAAATCATATTCGGGTTCTTTTTTGTTTTTTGTTTGTTTTGTTTTTTGTTTGTTTGTTTTATGTACCATGTTTACGTTGCATTGATGTATTGGTGTGTACATGTATCCCATAAGTTTGCATTGCATTATAGTGTATTGGTATGGAAATGTTTATGTTGCATTGATGTTATTTGAGTATGCATCCGATTGTTATACCGCATTATTGCATTAACATTGCAATGTTTATGTTGTTTGTAAAATGCAACGAGCATTATCTGACATACAAGTTTGGACTTTGTAAACTGAAGAAGAAGAAGAAGAAGTTTGTAGTAGTAGTAGTAGTAGTAGTCGTAGTAGTAGTAGTAGTAGTAGTGGTAGTAGTCGTAGTAGTCGTAGTAGTAGTAGTAGTGAAGAAGTAGTAGTAGAAGTAGTAGAAGTAGTAGTAGAAGTAGTAGTAGTAGTCGTAGTAGTAGTAGTAGTAGTTTGTAGAAGTAGTAGTAGCAGTAGATGTACACTACTACTATTATCATATGTGTACATGCGTGTGAATGTGTACATCTGTCTGTCCGTCTGTCTGTATGTATGTGTTAATGCATGTGTGTCTGTGTCTGTGTCTGTGCGTGTGTAAAAATTTGGGAATCAGATCTACATTGGCATTTTGTTTTGCAGGTGTTCGGAAATGTCTTGAGTAACATAATACACGATCTGAAATTACTGTCTTTTTTGTTTGTTTGTTTGTTTAGTTTTGTTTTGTTTTGTTTGTTTTGTTTTGTTTGTTTTGTTTTGTTTTGTTTTTTGTTTTGTTTGTTTTGTTTTGTTTTGTTTTGTTTTGTTTTATACAAACTTTTGCAAAGATTTCATTTTGGAAACAAGCTGCATCTCTTCTACTGCTAGTGTTAAGGAATCTGCTGTTGTGGAATGTGCTGCTGTTCTAGTTGTTGCTGCTGTTATCGATGTTGCTTCTGTTACAGTTGCCACCTTTCTTGCCACTGCTTATTGCTTATCGTCACTACTGTTGCTGCTATCATTTTTTTCCTTATGCTTTTGCTGCTGTATTTGTTATTGCAATTGTTACTGTCTTTTTTTTTCACCCTTGTTCAGAAGGTTCTTTTCTTTGAAATGTAAACATGACAATATCAAAACATGCAACAATGATTCAGTGTTCAATGTACAATTACACATTTCAAATGGATAATATCATTGCTACTGTCTTCGTTTCTATTAGTAATTTGCCTTTGCTGTTGCTGCTGTCATAGTTCTTTTTGCTGTTTCTATTGTTTCCACTGCTGCTCTTATTACTGTTGCTACTTTCTTTTCTGTGGCGTTTAATTAATCAAAACAGCTAGTAAGAGAAAACTCAAACAAAACCAAAAATTGCTTTACAAATCATATAAAACAGAAAAGAAAAGAAAAGAAAAACACTATCAGACCAGGTGATCGTCTTAACACCACCAGTCTTCTCTGGCAATTTTGGCTGATGTATTCTTTGTGTTGCGGGCCTGAAGTACCACGTGTCCGTTACGTTCCTACACGTCAGTCGTCTATCGATTCGTGACAGCAGGGGCCAGGTCCCGTGTGGTGAGGTCTGAGATGGCAGTTGTGACGTGTGGCTTCGTGGTCCTGCCCCCAGAGGATGTTCAGGTTCCTTGTTGTTGCGTATGCCGCCTTGGAGGCACAGAGAAAGGTCACATAATAGAGGCTGTGGTATTCTCGTTATCTTATGTTATATTGTGTTGTGTTCTTTTGTGTTCTGTTGTGTTACGACACTGATGATGATGACGATAATGATGATGATAATGGTGGTGGTGGTGGTGGTGGTGGTGGTGGTGGTGGTGGTGGTGGTGATGATGATGATGATGATGATGATTATGTGTGTGTGCGCGTGTGTGTGTGTGTTTGTGTGTATGTGTGTGTGTGTGCGTGTGTGTGTGTGTGTGTGTGTGTGTGTGTGTGTGTGTGTGTGTGTGTGTGTGTGTGTGTGTGTGAGACAGACAGACAGACAGACAAACAGACAGAAGGACAGACAGAGCATAACCGTATTTAAACAAGTCTATTTTTAAGAAATTCTGAATATATTATTCCCATATAAATGGTGTCTTTCTTATCAGAAACCACTAAATACTATATGTATATCAGCATAGGTTTATTCACTGTTTCTAAAAGTGAAAACATCTGCTTTTGATCAGCCGTTTGCAATACAAAGGAATAACCATCCTCCTGTTTCAAATTGGACTGGTCTACTCTCAGGACATCGAGTGCAAAGATGGATGTTTACAACAACACTTAAAAATGAGATTATTACAACACCTAGATAATCTTGTATTTCATTTATTCTGACCATATATTTGAGAGTAACAACTAACTCGCACAGAATATGAACTTGGTTTTGTCATTGTTCTATCGTGGAGTTTGCTTTTGAAAGTTCATCCTATTCCTTCCTCCCTGTGCACATTCTGGAATATTGGATTTCCATCATGCAATAAGAGATATTTTGTCTCATTTCCCTAGAGCTTTCTGTGGAAAAGCTATATCTGTATGTGCAATACTTTTTTTTCTGACTAACCACTTGGGAAAAAAAGAAAAACAATGATGGAAAGAAAGTGCGGGAGGCTGTGTAAATTGTCACATTGTTCATGGTGGTAATAGAGACTTGTTTGTTTAACAATGTATGGCCAGAGATGATGGTCATCTTTCCATATCATTTTTCCAACTTGATTGCCATAACTGAAATATAGTAAAACATCGAAGTTCCACGGCATGTTGAAATACGCCAAGTTAAATGATACTGAACTCTGACGTATAGGGAATTTCAAAAACACTTTGTCCACGAAATCTTGTGTATTATTATTGTGGCGAGATAATTTTGTGGGAATGAGTGGGGATTATATCTGCATATACACAATGGAGCTGATATTATGTATGTAGCAGTATTCTAGAAATGTTTGCTCTATATGTATTAAGCGGTGTGCATGTGTGCGGTTTTTAACTTGGGAATGAAAAATGCTATTGAATGGTTTCTCATATGTATTTATTGTGTCTTTTCTTTTTTTAAAAGTGGGGGAGGGGGAAATAGTCCGTTCCGGTGAACTGACCATTTCATTACATCCGAAGCTTATTCTGCGTGCTTTGATCATAGTTCGCGCCAAGGTAGGAGTTCGCACTTTGTTCAAGATGAATTCATCGCGCTCGGACAATTCCATATGTGCTCTAGCCGAATCTACCAGCAATTATCAGGTTGATTCCCTGATCCTGCACAAAACCCTATGCGCTGGCAAAGTCTGGAACCGGGGAGCAGAAATGGAGAAGTGGGGGAGGGTGGCTTTCAAACACTAATCCGACACCATCAGAATGAAGTCAGTATTAACCCTTTGACTCCCGCACCCTATTCACCAACTGCAAAAACATAACCCTTTGACTCCTTCACCCTATCCACCAGCTTCCTGCAGGGAGTCAAAGGGTTAAGTTTTTGCTTTGCTAGCATGGTTGACAATGCAGGATGCTGGTGGACAGGGTGCGGGAGTCAAAAGGGTTAAGATGGGCCTGCTACGCAAAGTTAGACGATATTGAACTCTGAAGTACAGATCGAAATGGGTGATTAATAGAGACTGTAAAATGAGTTCTACCCTCGCTATGGCTCAGATCCTTGAGCCATATGAAACGAGTGTCCAGCCATAGAGCCTAGCATGTAGTGATAATGTCATGGCATTCGAACATGCCTTGGGACTTACAATATTTTACGACAGTTCAGCTATAACAACGAAGTTGAAAAAAAATGGCATGGAAAGATGATCAGCTGAAATATGTCACTCAAATGTACGAACCAACTTAATGAAATATTAGATATTCAAGTTAGGTTTTCTTCTGGGAGTATGTAGGGAGATTGGTGGAGTTAAGTCAACCGTGTTATGCAGGAGAGTGCTGACTGCAAGGTCTGGCAGCGATCACTGTCGGAGGGTACACACTGGGTGACGTCTTAGTGGATGGACATGGGTTTTCCATGTGAAATAAACACGTTGTTGTGCAAGTGTTGCCAGGTGTTAGTGTCGGAGGGTACACAGTGGGTGACGTCTTAATGGATGGACCTATGGTTTCCGTGTCATCTAAACAGGTTGTAGATCAAGTGTTGCCTGGTGGCTTGTGTTTCACCATGTGATGCTGGGCTAGAAGGAGAGCCGAAAGGTGTGTTTAGTATGTCTGTACAGTAGCCAGGCAGGGTTAGATCTTGGGACTTTTGTTGTGTTGTTGTTGTTGTTGCTGCTGCTGCTGCTATTGTTGTTGTTGTCGTCGTCGTTGTCGTCGTCGTCGTTGTTGTTGTTGTTGTTGTTGTTGTTGTTGTGTTGCTGTCGTCGTCGTCGTTGTTGTTGTGTTTGTTGTTGTTGTTGTTGTTGTCGTTGTTGTTGTCGTCGTTTTCGTCGTTGTCGTCGTTGTCGTCGTTGTCGTTGTTGTCGTTGTTGTTGTTGTTGTTATTGTTGCTGTTCAAACTTTAGGTTTAACAGTTATAAAGCTGAACTTGTAAGTTATTTTTCCTTGTCTGTTACGTTTTCTGGCCAACTGTCCCACATTCATTACAAAGTATTTGCCTGCTTCTTTCCTTGCCAATATGATCTGCAGCCTTAGGCTTTTTCCTCCTATAATTGCATTTTCGAAAAAAACGCCTTTAATAAACCCTTTTTTTTTCAAGACCTGACTGATATATGACAATGCATCAAAGTTTAATTTCTCGTAAAATAGGACTAGGCAGAGATGTCAATGCAATAAAATAATAAACATAGTGCGCTGAAGAAGTCGGCCGGATCGCCGATGAAAGCTACGCAGTAAGTAGCTTTTTTTGTCACTGAGAGACAGGTTCAGCTAGGTAGTCATTGTAGTGGTTGTTTTAACAGACGTCATGCGCACACACGTCATTACTACATTTCTGTTACTGCAGGATTTCGTGTTGTTACTGCTGGTGGTGTTAGTGCTTCTGTTGCTATTACTGCTGCTGCTTCGAACGTACGTTTCTGCCCCTGCTTCCTGCGTGTCCACAGTGGAGTCAAAGCGCCCACCAAGAGTGCATGCAAACACTCCAGACGGCCTAATCCTTTGACTCTCGCACCCTGTCCACCAGCATCCTGCATTGCCAACCATGCAAGCAAAGCAAAAGCTTAGCCTTTTGACTCCCTCACCCTATCCACCAGCTTCCTGCAGGAAGTCAAAGAGTGAGGCTGAGGGAGTCAAATGGGTAAGGTTGTTTTGTTTGTTTTGTTTTTTTGGGGGGTGTTTGTTTATTTGTTTGTATTTTGCAGTTGGTGAGTAGGATGTGCGAGAGTCAAAGGGTTAATAATTGAAAGAAAATACGAAAACAGTCAGAGCACTTTAGTATCTCTGCAGTCCCTGTCTGCTTCTGGCTCATTAGCTGGTGCAGCCTTCCTGCCGCAGACCTGACCTATCACGTGACTGTACGTCCCTACACGTCTGCCGTCTATCGATTTGAGGCAGGGATGAAGATGGGGCGGGAGGGGGGGGGGTCAAGTCCCGTATGATGCAAGTTGAGGTGGCAGTTGTGACGTGCATCTTTCTAGTTCCGTCCCAAAGGGGGGCTAGAGTTTCTCACTTATGCAGGTGGTACTTAGTGCACTTGCTCTGACCTCAGAAAGACATAGACAAAAACTGTGGTACTAATCATCACGCTATACATCAACGGTTTGTGTTTAAGCTTGCTAAAGATGGAATTATAACCCTTAGAGCTAATGCACAACAAATACCCTGTGATTGGACGTACAACATAGTCTTGACAAATGCTACGGGCCTGTGCATAAATCTTACGAGCTAGCAAGTCCTTTGGGAGAAAGAAACACAATCCTGATTAAATGCAAACTGGCAATCCTCCTAAGTGAAATTAGATATTTTACACTTGCAAAAAGTGGAAAAGCGTACAACAAAAAAGGTCAGAACCAACTCCGCAAAGCGCTCCACTGAGTGTCGACTATGCAGTCGCCTGTGTGCATCAGACTTTGGCTTGAGATCCCACATGAGGGTACACAAATAAAGTGCAAGTTTGGACTTTATCGACCACGATAGACGACCATACACACACACACACACACACACACACACACACACACACACATACATATATATATACATGTGTGTGTGTGTGTGTGTGTGTGTGTGTGTGTGTGTGTGTGTGTGTGTGTGTGTGTGTGTGTGTGTGTGTGTGTGTGTGTGTGTGTGTGTAGAATGAAAGGAGAGGGTGGGAAAAAAAGAAAACATGTATCTAAAACCTGGGAGCCTGGCTAGTATCTTGTGTTATAATCTATGATGCTACTATCATCAGATAAACGAACAACAGATGCAGAATAGGAAAAAAGTGATATCTAAAAGCGATGGTGCTAACCAACATATCAGCTCACAGCAAATGGTAAAATGATGAGTGTATAAAAGAGAAGAATACGGAAGTTGGGAGCAAGGAAACTGGTGTCTCAAATTAAGATGCTTCAGAGATTCTGTGAGATTCTTTTCCGAGAAACACGATCAGAGCCAAATGAATTGAATTTTTCCTTATAGTCAGCATGTTTGGTGAGAGTGCATGCTGTTTGTCTGTTTGTTTGTTTGTTTGTTTGTTTGTTCGTTCGTTTGTTCGTTCGTTTGTTTTGTTTGTTTGTTTGTTTGTTTCTTTGTTTGTTTGTGAGTTTGTTTGTTTTGTGTATGTTTGTGTTTAGGGTGGGTATTTTTTATGTTTAAATCACAACAGCTGAAAAATTGAATGTATATTTTGTGCTTATCTGGATCGTGTTTTTTCGGTCATCATGACCATATTTATCACACAACGTCCACTTTCGTCTTTCTTTGTCAAATTAAACTGAAATTCAGAATGTTCTCCATACAAAAAATATTATTTGCTGGAAGTCTGTTCTTCACAAATTCGCTGTCTCAAAACATGTCTACATAAATTTATATCACAGCTGTAATTATATTGCAGAAAGACAACATTCACTGACATAGGAAACATTTCGATTACATAAAACAATAAACACAGTGGCTGCCATGATCAAATCATTTGAGCGGCTTATTTTTCGTAGACGAGAACGACGACGACAACAACAACAATTTTTAAAAAAAATTAAGGAACAACAACAAGTGGGATGATAATATAATCCATGCCTGCATTTATAAAGACAGATTGTTAACGTGGTTTCATTCCTGCGTGTGTCTGTCTGTCTTTGTATCTGTGTGCGTGCATGATTGTGAGTGTGTGTTTGTGTGTGTGTGTGTGTGTGTGTGTGTTTGTGTGTGTGTTTGTGTGTGTGTTTGTGTGTGTGTGTGTGTGTGTGCGTATGTGTGTGTGTGTGTGTATGTGTGTGTGTGTGTGTGCATATGCTTCTGTGTATTTTGTTATAAAAACACTAAAACACATGTTCCAATAGCGTCGTTCTGCTTTACGTGCTGCGTCTGATATTGTTCTCATTGCTGCTGCTGCTACTGCTGCTGCTGTTGCTGCTACTGCTGTGCTCTTGTTGCTGCTGCTGCTGCTGCTGTTGTTGCTGCTGCTGCTAAGACTACTACTACTACTACTACTACTATTCTTGGTACAAATATTATTGGTATTGATTTATACTGAAGCTACCTATTGGCCTGCTGCTGTTACAGCTGTTGTTGTTTTTGCCTGCAAAGAGTAAAGTGGCTACTGATCACACACCAGCTTCCTTGGACAGGACACACTGTATGGCAGACAACTACCTCCCAAAGATGCTCATGTGCAGAGAGCCGAAGCAAGGTTACCGGAACCAGGAAGACCACTAAAGCGATTCGAGGATACTTCGAAGGCCAGGTTCAGTAGTTATATATCAACACCACCAATTGGCGTAAATTTTCTTTCACATTATTGATGTTAGTGTTAAGTTTTAGTTCCATTTCTCTATACTCTGCATGTCTCTTTTTTTAAGACCTTGTCTCTTCCATTTACAAAAATGTTTGTCTCTTACTCTGCCATCTGCCTTCCCCATCCACACTTGCCCCTTTATCCTCCGTGCTTACACCTTTTTTTAGTCTAATATCACTCATGGTGAAAGATCAACTCTCTCGCTACGAGCGTCGGGATTTCCCGATCATGTCTCAACAACGTTTGTGTACGAGCGTCGGAGAAATCCGACTTGGGGTTTTGAAAA
>CM060306.1:19183050-19185550 GCA_030674185.1 Monoplex corrugatus | reverse complement strand
TTTCTCTCTCTGTCTCTTTCTCTTCTTTCTCTCTCTCTCCCTCTCTCTCTTTCTCCCTCTCTCTCTCTCCCTCTATCTCTCTCTCTCTCTCTGTCTGTTTGTCCGTTCAGATTTGTTTGTCTTTGTGTTTATCTGTCTGTGGATAAAATATGTTTACATTTATTTCTCAACTGCTTATCGATGGAACTTTTCAAATTGTAGTGCCAGAGGATCCAGTCCTTTTTTTTAACGCAAATGATGGGTGTTGAATAAAAATGACAAATGTCTTGGGTCCGATCGCATGTGGGGGGTGACGGAGGTATAAAGAAATCTTAGCCACAAGGGAAAGAAAGATAAACAGGCAGGCAGGCAAAGAGAAACTGTATGAAAATACGGGTGCTTGGCATCAAGTAGAACATGACTGAATGCATGATCCCGTCTATGAAATATTTTTGTCGCTTGTGATTTACTACAAGTGCATGAATGATTAGAAAACTGTTATGCAAACTGATTCCCTTAGATACTCCAATGAGGGAAATTTCTTCCAAAGTTTTGCTTTTTCACACCCTTTAAAAAAAAACACTTGAGAGGAATAGACTTTTTTTTTTTTTTTTGGTTTAAAGCCCAGCCGACTGCGCAGAGCCATATCGGGGCTATAGGAATACACTAAGTTGGCTGTCATGGACATGAGACAAAGCTGTGTATGTCTTTGTTCTCTTTATCTGTTTGCCTGTCTATTGGTTTGTGCAGGGTTTTTTTTTAATCTGTGAATAAAATGCATATATATATATTTTTCATCTGTTTATGGATTGATTTTTCCAGACTCTACTTTCATAGGATACTCGCAAATTTTAATGCAAAGTACAATTATAGAGGTTGAATGAAAATGACACACGCTTTCAATGTGATTTTTTTGTGTGTTGGGGGGGGTGGAGGGTATGAATAAGTCATTATAAATCTTTTCTGTTTACCTGTTGTGAATAAAATGTGTCTGCATGTATACGTAGCTGGTTATGGATTGAAATTTTCAGATTTTAGTGTCACAGGAGACAATGTTTTATTAATGCAAAGAATAGATTTTAAATTAAAGTTACACATGCTTTAAGTCTGATCATTTTTGGAGGGGTGGTGGTGATGTGAATAAATCTTTGCCACGAGAGAAAGACAGAGATAACCAGACAGACAGACAGACAGACACAGAAAAAGCTTAAGGGCAGCAACTTTGAGTAAAAGCGGATGGTTGACGAGAAACAGAATCAGACTGCAGACACCTGATCAATAAAACATGATCCTGTCTGTCAACTGTTTCTGTTGCTGGTGATCTATTACAAATGCATGTCGTCATTAGAACAATGTCCCAGCTCCCTGATGACGCATAAATCTTGGATACTCTATTAAGAAAATTGTCCCCTATGTTCTGCTTTCTCTCTTTTTTTTTCTTTTGTCTTTTTTCCCCTAAAAACGACGTTTGAGAATAGGAGGGCTGAGGTTCATTTTTCAGGACACTAAACAAGGTTCGGGAAAAGTTGAGGTCTCTGCCACCTCACTCCCCTACTACCCCAGGGTTATGGCACTATCTAGGTAGGACCTTAGGACCTGGCCAGCTCGTGGGTTTATGTGCAGGCTTAAAGGCTTGTGGCGTGATCATTCTGTATCTTTTCCATCACATGGCACCTGTGACGTTTGTGCATATGGAATGCATTCCGAGCGCGGAAGACGTCATGTTGAGAAACTGAAACTGAAACTGAAGCGGTCAGTATGTCTGCCTGTCTGTCATATATCTGTTTCTATATTTGTTTCCTGATATAGCTGTGTTGGCTATTATGGATGTATGTTTCCAAACTTGAACTATGAATCTGTTCTTTTCATTTTAATTATTACAAATGTTTCAAACAAAACTGACGTGCTGTTTGGTTCTCAATGCACATATTTGTCGGGTGTTTATGGATAGATAACTTTGCTATTCCACATTTGCTGTAACTTTAATAAGACAATAAAAGTGTACAGGATGAGCGTCTGTGTGTGGAAGAGTTTTCTGTGAGTGTATGGATGTGAGTGGGTGTTTGACACAGACAGTCAGAAAGAAGGCAGGGAGAGCAAGAGCGATGAACATAAATGAAAATATACAAATGTTTGTATAAAATCTGCAAACGCCAGGTGCCTTCACCAGTTATTCTCACAAACTTAAAAGGGATGATGTTTCTTATGGCTAGATTGTTTCAAAACAGCAACGAACAACCTCAGAAACTCTTTGACAACTGTTGAAATCGCGCAGAGCCAGATGAATATTTCATCGTCTAAATGCCCACCACTCGGGCTTCATGTCATGCA
Source organism: Monoplex corrugatus (assembly GCA_030674185.1). NCBI lineage: Eukaryota > Metazoa > Mollusca > Gastropoda > Littorinimorpha > Ranellidae > Monoplex > Monoplex corrugatus. Next base: position 19,183,240 of record CM060306.1, on the reverse strand, counting down.
TGTCAAACTACCGTCTAACATATAGTTGCCATCAGTTGAATTAATAATGAGGAATTCCAGACGAAACATGAAAATCTGGGGACAAGTTTGTTAAGTGAATAGTCTAAAAGCCTATGATTTATCTGATTTAAAGTTCAATAAAGCATGCAAAATTGATTTGCGCGCATTCTCTTTTGTGAGTGTGTATGTG
>CM060306.1:19173725-19182950 GCA_030674185.1 Monoplex corrugatus | reverse complement strand
TCTGGTGTCTCTCTGTTGTCTCTCTCTCTTTTTTCTTTCTTCTTTTCTTTCTCTCGCTATCTCTTTTTTCTTCTTTTCTTCTCTCTCTCTCTCTCTCTCTCTCTCTCTCTATCTCATATTTTATTCTTTTATTCTCTGTTTCTCTGTCCTGTCTGTCTGTCTGTCTCCTCTCTCGTCTTCTCTTTCTTCTCTTTCTCTCTGTCTCATCATCATCTCTGTTTCTCTCTCTGTCCTCTCTCTCTTGTTTCTCTCTCTGTCTTCTCTCTTCTCTCTGTTGTCTCTGTCTGTCTGTCTGTCTGTCTCGTTCTCTCTTCTTCTGTCTTCTTCTGTCTCCATCTCTCTCTCTCTGTATTTCTTTGCCAGGTCAAATGTCTGCAGGAGGTGAAGTGGACTAATGTCATGGATTCAAAATAGGTGGACAGCGGACAGATAGGTGGCTAAACACTGGAAAGATAGAGATGGACTATTTTTAATTTATGAGTGAGAGAGACACACGAGAGAGAGAGTGAGACAGACAGAAGACAAGACATGACATACAGACAACAAAATCTCAAGGACAACGGCTTGAAGCACAGGGGTGGAGTGGATTAGCAATATCTGAAGCAATCACAAAATGGACACAGATGTCTAAGAGTTTTCAGGGAACAGTCTCCTATTCCGTTCGAATTGCCTTTTACTCTATATTGATTCCACGCCGGTAAAGTGCAAATCGTTCCAAACAGTCCCATTTGTTGACAGAAATATTACGACCTCTGTTTTCCTGTGAAGTGCAATGCGGGTTTTCTCCAGAAATATACAAGGCATCACTAATTTAAGTGATTCTTATTGCAAAGTTTGTTGCTAAACTAGAAGTCAGTGGCACAATAGGCAGTAAAAAAAAAAAAAGGCAAGCAAGCAAGTAAATATGTAAGTAAGCAAGCAAGCAAGTAAGCAAGCGAGTGAGTGAGCAGCCAGCCACCAGCCAGCAAGCAAGCAATTTAATAGTAAGTAAAGTAAGAGTAAGAAGTAAGTCAGTCCGTCAATCATCGTCAGTCAGTCAGTCAGTCTCGCCAGTGCGTACGTGTGTGAGTGAGTGAATGAGTCAGTCAGTCAGGCAGGCAGGCAGTCCAGCAGACAGGCAGGCAGGCAGGCAGAGGGTAGACAAAAGAATAAATAAGTAATGGCAAAGTTCACACACTGGTAATCCTTTGATTTTATATAAACAGGTAAAAATATTGAATTCAACAATTATAGGATCTCCTCGGCTGATTATTGTACAAAAGACGTTATGACATTTGCATAAAACGATTGGGATAATAGTTTGATATTTTAAAGTTTTCTCCAAAACTACGTTGTATTAAAAGATTCTTAGCAAAACTCTGTTTCAGTGTTTACCACATAGATAAAACAAAATAGACTGCGTAACGCACCACACTGGAAAATGATATTTTAAATCGAATAATCTCCTGACCTTTAGTTTCAATACGCTAATTTCCACAATCATATGATATTGACTGAAAAAGGCGACGGAGGATTTGCAAGTTGAAGGCAGGTCTCTCTCTCTCTCTCTCTCTCTCTCTCTCTCTCTCTCTCTCTCTCTCTCTCTCTCTCTCTCTCTCTCTCTCTCTCTCTCTCTCTCTCTCTCTCTCTCAATCTCTCTCTTTTATAGTTCTTGTCTTACTGTGGGGTTATCGTGTGTGCGTGTGTGTGTATGCCTGTGTGGTGTGTGTGCGTGTGTCTTTAAATATGTGTGTATTTGTGTGCGTGAGTGTATGTGTATATGTCTGTGTGTGTGTCTGTGTTTTTGTGTATTTCAGTTTGTTTTGGTTAAGGTTTTACATTACAGTTATTCTTATGACTCTTTTTATCATTTTTTTTAATTTGTAATTGAATCGCTGCATTTTAACAAAAGAAAACATAATTGTCGAATTTAATCCATAACAGATTGTCTTCATTTACTTCCAAGCTGAGTTACGTGTATTTTAATATAACATATCAGTACGACTTTTACCTGTACCTGACAAGACATGGTTTCTGATGATAGCGACGATGATCATCTATATGTATATGTATCTGAACCGTAGTGATCTTTACGAATCACTTCACATCCAGGAATCATGACTTCATTGTTGAGGGTAACGAAAGATTGGACTCTGTGAGACCAAGTACGTGAAAGGTTTACTTGAGCTGTGTGAAATAAATGATATCTCAGCCAGTTGTTCTGTCATGGTTGACATTTAAATGACCAATTGTGACTCCGTGTTTTTGACCAGTTTGGTAATGAACGAGTCAGTATGAATTAATGACCAATGTGACTTTAGCCCGTTGATGAAGAGCAGTATGACATTTAATGACCATGTGACTCGTGTTTTGAGACCAGTTTGTAAGAGAGTCAGTTGACATTTAAATGACCAAGTTGTGACTCGTGTTTTGAGGCCAGTTTGGTAATGAACGAGTCAGTATTGTACTCATGACAACTAAGATAGACATTAAAGTATCATGCAAAGAGAAAACATTCAGCTTGCTAGATAGTATTTAAAATTAGTTTACATTATGCATTTAAAAAAAAACTTTTCATTGGACTTGTATCCACAAAGGCGATTGAACACAGGGAAAGAAAGAAAAGAGAAGAAGAAGAAAAAAGAAGACTGAAAGAAAGAAAAGAAAGAAAGGAAAAAGAAAGAAAGAAAGAAAGAAAGAAAGAAGAAGAAAGAAGGAGAAAGGAAGAAAGAAAGAACTGAAAAAATACAGAACAGAAAGAAGGAAAAAAGGAAAAGATTAAGAAACGACTTAAAGAAAGGACTAAAAAAAAAGAAAGAAAGAAGAGAAAGAAGAAAGAAAGATGACGAAAAATGCAGACACGACAAAAGAAGAGGAAAATAGAAACCAGAACCTAAAGAAAAGGAAAAACAAAAAGAAGAAAAGTAGAGAAAAGAAGTTCGAAAAAATGAGGCACTGCATCTAACTAGAAGCCATAAAGCAAAAAATAAGGTATCCTAGGGCTTCTATCAGCCTCAGGTAAGGTTCCTCAGGCATCCTCTATTCTCAACTAGCTTACGCCCTTTTCGTGGCTAAACTGTACAATCCTTCCTTCCTTGCCTCTCCCCTCTTCTTGACCTTTTTGGGATTAATGATGGTAATCTACTTCTCCTCTCGCCAAAACAGAGTCCCAGCACAGGAGAAGGTAAAGGAAGATAAGATCAGATCAGATCAGATCAGATCAGATAGATAAGGTAAGACGAGATCCAGCGATATTTCTAAGAGTTATAGATAAACACTACACATTCTTGTATTCATCCAGCCTTTGTCCTATAGCAGACTAAAATATCTCATCTATATGACTAAGGATTAAAATGAAAGTACTTGTGTATAAGTCTTTGTTCACATAAACTATTGACAAGATATAATAAACTTATCAAATGATAAAAAGCAAAACATATACTGCTTTGAATGCAAATTACAACACACACAAAAATATTGATAAGAGAAGAATTAAAATATGAAATTATAAAATATGTAAAACAACATAAGGAGTAGATTATACTGATATTTTGAATGATTTGGGGGGTTCTTTATGATAAAATGGAAGGGCATAAGGAGGAGGGCACAAAGCAGGAAAGTACATCATACAAATTGAGAAATTAAATTATCATTGATAGCTATAGGAAGATATCATAGCTAGTGTTTCAAGAATGTTATGCCTGCTTGCCAAAAATGAGGCTGCATATAGAACATAATGTAATCGCTGTTTAAAAAGAATTATGAGTGTTTGAGAAAATGACACATGGGGTGTTTTTGAAGGTTTCAGTATCGTAAAGCGATCTTGCATTTTGGTGGGAGGTTGTTCCAGAGTGCGCTACCTGAGTAAGAAGATTGACTTGATTTACATAAGAACAAACTCTTGAGAGTCATGTAGGAATTATCTCCCATGTTGTAGAACTTCTCAAATCTAACACAGTTTGCGCTACCCATTCAGCTAGCATAGAAGCAGATACAAAGCACAAAAACCGTGTCTGAGCTTACGGTTTTTGTGCTTTGTGTCTGCTTCTATGCTAGCTGAATGGGTAGCGCAAACTGTGTTAGATTTGAGAATTCTACAACATGGGAGATAATTCCTACATGACTCTCAAGAGTTATGTTCTCTGATTAATATTATATAAATTCTCCCTGCTTCCCTATTATTTCTTTGATTTACATAAATCAAATCTCGAAGCAAACATTTGGCGTTTGGCCGGGATGGATTTCGACAAGAGTACATACTGCAAAGCCTGACACTATATTTTGCTTTATTTCTCCTTTTTTCAGCAAATGTCACTTTTACTGGTATCCAGGTTTTTTGTTTGTTTGTTTGTTTGTTTTTGTTTTTGTTGTTTGTTTGTTCGTTCATTTGTTTGTTTATTTGTTTGTTTATTTGTTTGTTTATTTGTTTGTTTGTTCCTTCGTTCATTTGTTTGTTTATTTGTTTGTTTTGTTTATTTGTTTGTTTGTTTATTTGTTTCTTTGTTTTTTGTTTCTTTCTTTCTTTTCTTTCTTTGCTTGGTTTTCAAACTTGACATTTCAGAAAAACTGTTTAGACAGCACGGTTTGTGAATTCTGCGTATGGGGCTCAAGGCATTTGCACTGGATGAATCAGTATTGAACTGTAATTGTTGGATGAAAGAATACAAGCATACAGGAATGTTTTTTTCTGGCATGAAAGTTTAAACATGTTTATTACGATTTCATTCATATACTTTTGACATAATTTTCATCAGTTATCAATTTGATCATTCCATGTCAGATTATATTAATAGCGAAGGCCAGCTTTTTGTGAGAGGGTACTTTTATTAGTTCATTTCCTATAAATATAATTGAAAGGTTGACTTTACAACTGATATCATTTCTGTGTGATTTGTCTTGTCGTAATAAGCGCGAACGTAGCTTTTTGGAGGATTGAGAGACACATGATATAATTCACACCAATCTGTGCATTTCTGATATTATTTCTAACGATTTTGATACGGTATTTACATCAGGATGACTAGTTTGTATAGTTGTATCGTCACAGAAGAGTTCACACAAGTTTTCTTACGTGCAGTGTGAGATCAGTTGCGTAGACTGAGAAACATACAGAACCAAGTACAAAGCCTTGTGGTATGCCATATTGTATAGGTAGGCTTGTTGACAATTAGAAGTGGTGCATACAATTTACTGCCAATCCAAGAAATTAAGAAATTCCTTTGAAAAGGTAATCATTATATCGTATAATGACAGTTTATGCATAGCAATTTACGGTCAGTTACTTCAAAGATTTTTGCAAAGTCAGTGGACAATGCTGCACGAATCTTTCTTTCGTTTATGTTGTAGAGCTAGTGGTCTGTTTAATTAAGTAGTGTTGGAAAGGAGGAGGGGAGATAAACAAAAAACGAACGAGGTAGATAACTGGATTAAGAATAAAGAAAAATGGACGGAAAATAATCAGATAAAACAGAAAGACAACGCCAGAAGCAAGACATCTAAATGCAAAACGTATTTCAGACAATTACGTACATACTGAGACAGACAGGTAATGGTGGTTGCCAAGAAAAGAAAGAGATGGGAAAACAGGGACAAAAGAAATAAGAAAAAGAAAAGATAATAACAAAAAAGTGGGATGACAGTCAGAGAGGAACAAAAAGGAAGAGAGACAAAACAAAGTGAGAGAGCAGACGAAGAATCAAACAGACACCAGAAAAAAACACACGAAAACAGTCAGAATGCGTATTTAGTACAAACAAGAGAGACGCAAATTTTGTCAAGCATAGACATAAGATCACAAATGAACAAACACCAAATACAAAAAATTTTAGTCTTTTTCTCCCACTGGACAAAGCAGCAGAGAAGTTTCAGTCTTTTACTTCTAATCTTTGTATTTAGTGTTTGTTTATTTTGATCTTACATCTACGCTTGACAAAGACCAGTTGGCCGAAAATTTGCACTTGTCTTGTTTAGTTGTATTAAATACCCGTTCTGATTTTTTCATGTTTTTTCTGGTTCCTGTTTGCTTGAACGCGGGCAGTCACACTTGTTTTGAATCAAACAGAAGGTGGAAAACGGAACAAATATACCACACGTAACATCCAACAACACACAAATGAGGATTCGTATCGTTTGGAAGTATGAGTTCATGTGCTGACTAAGATAGACTGGGCACAAATGGAGTATTACAAATAAAACAATACAATAGAAAAAGGTAAATTATATAGACTACTACTGTATTGTCGTATAGAAATGCGCAAAATATAACAGGGGATGCATATGCAGCATCTCGTATGCAAAAGAAGAAAGCGAGACGGTCAAGTCATTTTAACAAATTATCTGTTCTGTTGAACGAAAAAGTGTGAAGTCGTACAACACGTATATACCTCTTTCTTGAAACAGAAGACAGCATGAACGGGACAACTAAAACACCCAGACAAGAGTGAAATAAACTTTTTTGATGTTTCCTGTGAAAACTACGAAGTCTTTTGGCTGCAAATCAGCTGCCGTTCCTCATCTTATAAGCCCAAAAGGATCACACAATGTCAAACATTATCATGAAAATGGTAATGACGGTTCTACAATGTCAGCATCCTTTAGAAATACTTATTAACTCTAAACTTTCGCTTGTCCATCTTTAACGCTCAATGGAATAACTATAAGCCAGTGCTTTCTCAATAAAGAACAAATTCATCTTTATACATGTTTTTAAATCTTGATGCTCACTTTAAAACCTCCGGTGTATGAAATTTTATCACATGTTTTCTATATGTTGTGTGTTGTCAGATGTCCAAAGTGTTCCTCTTATATGCACGAATTGATACTAGTTTTCCTTATTGCATTGTACGTTGATGTTTGTTTATTGTAAAACAAAAATGATAAAGAAGTGAAAAAAATAATAAATTGATAGAGCTCTTGTACATTTTGGGTACAGACACACAGAAACAGACACAGTTTTATGGAAATACACAAATGCTACAGAAAGAAGGCGAAACAAGACAGAACGGTTCAAACAAATATAGAACAGTGTCATCATCACATAATCCCGCCCAGTTTGGTCGCTGGGGGACGTATGAAGTGTAAAGCAGACAGCATTCTCCATCACTGTTTCTGAAGTGTGGCAGTTAACAAACCAAACTCGCTGATATTGGTCCATTATTTGATATTTGCCATCCAGCTCTCCCTCTAAAATATAATCTTGGGACGTGTGTCTCATGGCAGATGAAGTGACCAAGCCAAGTCGGCTCACATTAGTGTGTTGTTTCCAACACTCCAACAACTGAAAAGCAGAGAAGGACGAAGAGCAGACAGACTCAGATAAAAAAAAAGTTATCACATGGAAAACGTGAGAAAATGTTCTGTTTTCAAACCAGATCTGTAACCAGTAACATATCACCAAAAACAAAGAAATTCTGGAAATATTTCAGCCCCGCCGCTGTCTGCTCACAAATTGTGACATATTTTGCAGTAAACGTGTTTATCTCAGTTTTCATGGGTTTGCCGGAAAATCTCTCTCTCTCTCTCTCTCTCTCTCTCTCTCTCTCTCTCTCTCTCTCTCTCTCTCTCTCTCTCAGATTTTGTAGTAGAGGGAAGAGACACTTCCGATAAAAAGTGCCTGTATTAGAGGGGCGGTGTGAATCAGCTGTAGCTCATGCTGTCATAAAATAGACAGAAATGTCTTGGAAATTAAAGGAGAAAGTATGTACTCTCTTGGGACTTCCTTGTGACGATTTCACGCCAGCAATGTGCAGAGTGTTCCATACAATCCCATAGTCGATATAAATATTAAAACCTCTGCTATTTTCTTTGCAGAGCAATACAATCAGTTTTCAGTCGTTCCGATTTTCTTTTTTGATGGTGCATTTCTAGAAAGAAGATAACATGAACACATCATTATTTGTCTCATGCTCTCACAGATATTTTTTACCTGGGCCCATGAATTCTAATTCTCTGTAATTTGGATCGAAAAGAGATCTATCTCATTGTTTTTGTGAAATAGCTAGTTCAATAAGCTCTACAAAACTACGTAGATGACTGTTTACGAGTTATGGTGTTTGTTTGGGTTTCTTGTGGGGTTTTTTTTTTTCTTTTCAATAATACATTTTTTCCTATGCAATATAATATTTCAATTTTCCAACAAAAAGGGAAGTAGTAATGCATATGCACCATCATTCTAAAGTAAGTGACATTTGCTATTATAGTATAATCGTTCATGTTTGTGTATATGACCACAGGTACATCAGTATGTATTATCAGACACTATTAGTACACATTCATGTGCGCATGTCAAAGACAAACATACGCATGCTCCATTCTGTAGCGTGTCATTCTTTTTTTCAGTCAGTTTTGGCTGTGGGGGAGAGATCTCTTGTAGAATGTGTTTCTCGGGTCAGGCGTGTTGAGTGGAATAGTGTGTAGACAGGCTGATTGGTCGACAAGGTAGGTAAGAATTCCTTAGCTTTGTGTGGTACCGTGGGAATCACCTGTGTTTCGTCAGGTACATGCTTCATGGTGCTCAGATGTTGCATGTAACATGTTTAGCTAATACCAAAGGAAATAAGAGGGAAGCAGGGAGAATTTTAAATATCAACTAAGTAACATAACTCTTGAGAGTCACGGAGTTATCTCCCATGTAGAATTCTCAAACCCAACACAGTTTGCGCTACCGTAGCGCAAACTGTGTTGGGTTTGAGAAATTCTACATGGGAGATAACTCCGTGACTCTCAAGAGTTGTTACTTAGTTGATGTTTAGCTAAGTTATTGTCAGTTCTCAAGATATAACTTTGTTGGCCATTTTGTATTGTCACTTGTTTAGAAGTCCTCTTGCTGTACAGTACAGCCACAAAAGTTAAAGATCATTTTCTGTATGAAACCATAACAATAAAGTTGAAACATGTGGAACAGAATTATAATTAAACTAGCCATACTCGACGAGGAAACAGTCCATTTTGTCCACGTAGACTTAACAGCTTTAACTATATATGGAATTACTAAAAAAAATATTATGAAAGAACAAGTGTCCATGTTATGTCTGCATTCTCTGAATGACCATAGCTTCGTCACAACACGAACGTAATTTGCTGCCATTATACAGTTTGCCAGCATATCCCAGCTGCACAAGTTCTGTAAATCACAGCACCAGTGGGGAAAGCGTCGACCACAAAATAATTGAAAAATCACTTACCACCCAGATTTGTGATGGGGGGAATGGGGGGGGGGGGGCATCAAGAACTTGAAAAGTCGTTTAT
>CM060306.1:19156225-19168725 GCA_030674185.1 Monoplex corrugatus | reverse complement strand
TCCTTCCTACCTTCATTCCTTCCTTCCTTCCTTCGTATGTACGTACGTTCGTTCGTTCGTTCGTTCGTTCCTTCATTTGTTCCTTCATTTGTTCGTTTGTTCGTTCGTTCATTCTATCTTTCGTTTATTTGTTTGTTTCTTTCTTTCTTTCTTTCTTTCTTTCTTTGTATACGTATTTGTTTCTTTGTCTTTTATTGTTCTTGTTGTTTTTTCAAAGAGTGAGCTGTGTTTGTATTTCAAGCTGTTAGATGTCGTATCTGATACTCTCTAGGCGTTACGTATTTAAAAGACGTTTTCCTTCGGAACGTCGAAACACATTATTATGTTGTTCAGTACAATCCGAGGGGTCACTATGTTATGTTCTAGTGTTGAGAATGGAACTGCACTCACCTCATCGACCAGTCTGGGCTAAATGACGGTGATCCACTTCATTTTCCACTGTAGGCTGGTCTTAGCAAATATAGAGGGGGGGGGGGGAGGAGTGAGAGACAGACAGGCAGACAGAACTAGATGGAAGAACTCAAAAATAAAGTAATAGAGAGTAAAAGAGAGAGAGGGAGAGAGGTAGAAGTAGAAAGAAACTCTAGGGAGAGCTAGACAACAGAAGGTCTTCAGAGAAGTAACCCCCTTTAGACAAGTGTTTCGGCCCTGAATTCCTTACACTCTCGGGGGGCCGGGCCACATCCAGGTCATGACTCCTGGATGCCCTTCTGCTGTTGTCTATTTTATTTTATTTTTTCCCACGCCCGGGAGCGAACCTGGGCGATTCTGCGCTTCAGAACTGCGGTACGCGGTTTTTACCAATGTGCTAACGGGGCACACATCATCTGTAGGGAATTTAATCCTTATGAAGTTCACTTTTTTCGTTCCTCCTTGCCCAGATCCAGCTTGAGCTCCTTTCTGCTGCCTCTGCCATCGCTTTAAGGGCTCTAGTCCTCTTCTTCCCAGAAATGGCGAGTTGTTTCATGAGATCATAAGCGGAGGTGCCCACAAACCCTCTTGCCCCGACCTCTATGGCGAAGATTTTGACCCGCAGACCTGCTTTCTTCAGGGTGCTGGCAAGACCGGCGTATTTTTCGGTCTTGTAGATATGTGCTTCTTCCATTCTGCTTTCGTATGGCACAGTGAGTTCTATCAGAATCACTTGTTTCGAGGAGTCAGAGTGGAGAGCGATGTCTGGTCTCATGCCTGTCTTGCTGATGACATCTGGGTAATTTCTCCACTCTGGGAGGTCTGCTGTACACTCCCAGTCGACTGCTCCATCCAGAAGACCCTTTGGCAATGTGCTGGTTGTCATAGCACTTTCGGGCCAGACCTGTTTCCCTCCTGCTTTGTAGAACGTTGTCATAGCAATTGGTGCGTTTGGGGTCATGGTTTTTTCGCTAACCACATCTGTGATCACTTTCAGAACTTGGTTGTGCCTCCATGTATACCTTCCTTGGGCTAGCGCTACTTTGCAAGAGCTTAGGACATGTTCCACTGTTTGTTTCTTCTGACAGAGCGGACATGCTGGGTCGTCTGCTTTCCCCCATTTCACTAAGTTTGCATTCGAGGGGAGCAGGTCATATACAGATCTGAGGAGGAAGCTTATCCTTAGAGGAGCCATGTGCCACATATCGTTCCAGCTGAGACTTCTTTGGAGTGCACTGTCCCATGTTGTCCATTGCCCCTGTTGACCTTGCTGGACTGCCTTCTGCACTCTTTTGACATCTTCTTCTTCCTTCAACTCCTGTATGATCATGTCTCTTTTTTCCTTCCCTTTGGCTTTGGACCACCACTGCATTTTTGTTGCTCCCAGTCCCTGTCTGTTGGTTTGCGTGTGTCCAATTATTTCTTTGATGCTGAGGTTTCTCTTGGCATTGTTTACAGCCTCTTGGACTTTCCACTTTCTGCCAGTTCTCAGCTTTGGATGAACTGATCTCACGATATTGTCTTCCGATTCCTCCAGCATGCTCAACAGTCTTGCTTTTCCAACTTTGTATTCCTCCACTATGGATTTGAGAGGTAGCTTCAGCATTGCTTGACGACAGTAGAATGCAACATCAGTGAGACCAGGTGGGACACCGAGCCATTTTCTTGTGTATTTGTTGATTTTGGCTTCCATTGCTTCGACTGTGCTGGTGCAAATGTCATAGATTAGCAGTGGCCACAGCAGCTTTGGTATCAGCATGAACTGTAGACACCAGAGAGAGAGGGAGAGAGATATATAGAAACACATAAACACACACACACATAAACACACACACACACATAAACACATACACATAAACAAACACACACACACAAAAACACACACATAACCAGCATAGACACACACGCACACGCACACACACACACACATACAAACAAGCATGCACACACACATACACACATACACACAAATAAACAGATACACACACACGAACGAACACACACACATACACACAAATAAACAGATACAAACACACACACGCACAGACACACACACACATACACACAAATAAATAGATACACACACACGCACAAACACATACACAAATATATTAACACGTTCGCACACACACACATAAATACGCATACACACACGCGCATACACACACACACCACATACATACACACATATTAACACGCACGCACACTCACATAAACAGGCATACACACAAACTCAAACACACACATACATACATACACACACACACACATACACACACACACACACACACACAAACACAAACAAACACACGCAAACACAAATAAAGAGATAGATACACACACGTACATACATGGGGGCACACGCGTACAATGGGAAAAGATGAACAGTAATGAAAGACCCTGGGGGAAAAACAACTCAACACAGCTCTCCACCTGATCAATAAGATACCACCAGAAAACAGTTCAGCACTGCTCCCAAGTATCGACACTGTTTGGAATTATTATATGCTCATTCAGACATTTATTCAGGAACACAATGGCTTCAAGCTGCTTCTGAATGAATAAATCCATACGCATCCACATAATCACATATATACATGCACACATATTCGTATGCACAGACATGCACAGAGGCACACATTTCCCTGTTCATTTAATAACACACGAGTAATTCATCAAACACACACAGAAAACGACAAACAGATAGACAGTCAGAAGCCAAAGGAACAAATAAGATTAATAATATAAAATAAAATCAATAAAATAAAATAAAATAAAATAGATAAAATAAATTAAATAAAATAAAATAAAATAAACAAAATAAAAATAATAATAAATAAAATAAAATAAGATAAGATAAAATAAAAATAAAGATATAAACGATGGGAGAGAGGGAACGGGTTTTTAACCTTTTGACTCCCGAACCCTGTCCACTAGCATCCTGCAGGAACCATGCATGTTAACCATGATATACACCAACCGCAAAAACTTAACCCTTTGACTCCTTCACCCTTTCCACCACCTTCCTGCAGGAAGCTGAGGAAAGGGTGAGGGAGTCAAAGGTTAAGTTTTTGTCTGCAGGAAGCTGGCTGGCGGAAAGGGTGAGGTAGTCAAAGGGTTAAGTTTTTGCCTGCAGGAAGCTGACTGGGGAAAAGGGTGAGGGAGTCAAAGGGTTAAGTTGTTGCCTGTAGGAAGCTAGCTGGCGGGAAGGGTGAGGGAGTCAAAGGGTTAAGGTTTTGCCTGCAGGAAGCTGGCTGGCGGGAAGGGTGAGGGAGTCAAAGGGTTAAGTTTTTGCAGTTGGTGAATAGGTACGGGAGTCAAAGGGTTAAAGAAAAAAAACCTTTTTAGTAGAGGGATGGAGTGGCGTGGAGTGGGTTAGCAAGATCTGATGCAATCACAAAATGGACAGAAATGCCTTGGAGATTTAAGGAGAAGGTCTACATTCCAGCGTGGCTCTCTTTCCCCTGTATTGATTTCACACCAGTGAAGCGCAAATCAGTCCTAACAGTCCCACGGTTGACAGAAATATTATGACCTCTGTTACTCTGTCCTGTGAGGATCAGTACGACCTGCTTTCTCTGTGAAAATACCAAGCAGTGATTTTTTTTTCTTTTCAGTTAAATAAATGTTTCTCTCATGTGCTGTAATTATAAGATAGGTTATCAAAGCTGAACATTTTTTTACACATCATGATAATCTGTCTTTCTTTTTCGTAATAATTGTTGCCATTGTTGTTGCTGCTGTTGCTGCTGCTGCTGTTGTTGTTGTTGTTGTTGTTGTTGTTGTTGTTGTTGTTGTTGTTGTTGTTGTTGTTGTTGTTTGGATTGTAACGTCCGCACCCATAGAATCTATACGGCAGACGGTTATTGCTGTTGTTGTTTTGTTTTTAACTTTTATATTGCTGATAACGGTGATACTGACGTGTTGTTGCTTCACAGAGATCTCATCAATTCTGCCCAACAAATTCACTTCCATATGAAACATCTGTAGTCAAATAAAGAGGCTGTCATGACAATTTGTAAACAAAACAAAAAACTATCAATATGACCTTTTCGGGGATCCCTCTTTTTCGTAAGCCATTTTTGTTGAATTCCTAAGGAAAACTACATTTCAGCCTTAAGAACAAAGGAAGGAGAAGTAGATTCTAGAATGTATTGTTATTCTGAAGAAAATGCTGTTTTGCAAAGGAACTGACTATCACCTTTACTTTCTATACACTCATCATCATCATCAGTCCCGTAGTCTGGTTGACCGTTGGGGCACCACTGAAGATTTTGCAACCAACTTCCTCCACTCCTCACGGTCCTCAGCTTTCCACAGAATGATGTTCCATTCAAGGCCAGTCCACTCTCTGATACTGTCTTCCCATCTTTTTCTCTGTCTGCCTCTTCGTCTCCCTCCCTGAACTGTTCCCTGCAAGACGGTCTTGGCCAGTCCAGATGATCGTGTGACGTGCCCGTACCACCTCAGTTTGCATCTTTTCACTGAAGTCAGGAGGTCTTCATACGGCCCGATGGCGTTTTCGATTCGGGTTTTCACTTCCTTATTGGTTATATGATCTTTGTATGAGATACCAAGGACTTTGCGGAAGCATCTCATCTCCATTGCCTGTATCCTTCTTTCAATGTCTGCTGTTATGGTTCATGTTTCGTATGCATACAAAAATATTGACATGACCAGGGAACGCATCAGTCTGATCTTGGAGCCGGTAGCGTCAAAACACTACTTTTCCACAAATATTGAGAGATCCGGTCAATGAACTTTGTGAAGGCAATGGGAAGGGTCGGATTGTAGACAGGATTGTGCACGTCTGCCTATAGATGTGACTGTAATTTGTGAAAGATGCTCCAGGATTCACCGAAAGGGGGAGAGAATGATGAATCCATCGGCACTGACTCCATCACGACTGGAAACGCACAACGGATCATGATTAATGACCAGATGGAATTTCCGTGTGCGTGTGGAAGGAGATTCACCACCAAACGCGGCATGAAGATCCACAGGACAAAAATGGGCTGTTTGAAGACACATACGAACCAGCAGCAGCGCACTGCGATAGCAGGTGAGACGTTGAATGACCAAGGCCAGGATTTAAACCATAGTGCCAAGGACATCCACGCTGACGGTTCTGATGCGGATTTTGCACAAGCTCTTAACGCCAAACGTGGAAAACTCAATTTGCCGCCAGCCGGTGCAAAAGAACAATGGGAGAAATTAGATGAGGAACTTGTCCTTAAGCTGAATGCGCTAATAGGGAACAGTACGCTGGAACACAAACTTGACACATACGGAGACATCATATACTCTATCTGCAGGGACACTTATGGAGTGAAGCAGCCAAAGACAAAAAACGCCTCCCCAGAAATCCAGAAGACAGCAACAGATGGAGAGCATCCGGAGGGAGAAAAGGAAGCTTAAAAAGCGAATGAAAACTGCCTCAGAATTCGAGAAGCAAGGGCTCCTGGAACTCTGGAAAGATCTGAAGGCCAAACACAATGCTCTCAGCAAAGTGGAATCAGCAAGGCGAAGAAAGAGCAAAAAGAAGAAGACTCAAGATCGTTTCTTCAAAGATCCCTTTGACTTTGCAAGAAAGCTGTTTGAACAACCCAAATCAGGGACTCTCACAGTGGGCAAGGAAACCCTAGAGCAGCATCTCAGGGAAACATATTCCGATTCTCAGCGCGAGGCACCACTTGAAATCCAGAATCTGGTTTGGCCTGCAGCGCCAGAAGGAAAATTCAATAACAAACCACCAACACTGGATGAAGTGAAGAACGTAGTAAAGAAAGCCAGAGCCAAGTCAGCACCTGGACCAAACGGAATACCATACCTGCTCTACAAGAAATGCCCAAAAGTGCTCGAGTGGCTCCACAAGATGATTCGATCAGCATGGAGGAACCAGAAGATCAGCGACCAATGGATGAGAGCTGAAGGAGTGTACATTCCGAAGGAGCAGAACTCCAGCAGCATCAATCAGTTCAGGCCAATATCACTTCTGAACGTCGAGGGGAAAATCTTCTTCTCTGTTATGGCAGCAAGATTGACAAAATACCTGACTGAAAACAAGTATCTGGATATGTCAGTCCAAAAGGGAGGCATACCAGGAATGCCTGGATGCTTGGAACATGCCACGTTGATTTGGGATGCCATCCAAAAAGCAAGAACAGAGAAGAGAGACATTGACGTAGTTTGGCTTGATCTGGCGAATGCATATGGATCAGTTCCACACGATATGATCCAGCTGGCTCTTAAAATGTATCACATCCCAGAAAACATCCGAACAATGCTGAGGAAGTATTTCCAAGGGTTCTCAATGCGGTTCTCTACCAAAGAATACACCACGGACTGGATAGACCTAGAGGTGGGCATTGCAATGGGCTGTGCAATCTCTCCCATACTGTTCGTGTTGGCAATGGAAGTAATCTTGAAAGCTGCAATGAAGAATTCAGGTCCAGTGAATCTGGGAGATGGATACCAAATGCCTCCTCTGAAAGCTTTCATGGATGACACAACAGTCTTGTCCACGGATGAGGAAGAGACACACCAAATCTTAAAGCAGCTGGATGAGCTGGTGGCCTCTTCAAGAATGAGGTTCAAACCTAAGAAATCCCGAAGTCTCTCACTGCGAAAAGGAAAAGTGGCAGATTCAGTCAAATTCATGGTAGCCAACCAAGCCATCCCCACTGTCACAGAAGAGCCAGTAAAAAGTCTCGGAAGATGGTATGATGACTCCCTGAAAGACGCACAAAGGGGATGTGAAACCAAGCAAACAGCAGAAGAAGGCCTGAAGAAAATAGATAACTGCGGACTGCCAGGCAAATACAAAGTCTGGTGTCTACAGTTCATGCTGATACCAAAGCTGCTGTGGCCACTGCTAATCTATGACATTTGCACCAGCACAGTCGAAGCAATGGAAGCCAAAATCAACAAATACACAAGAAAATGGCTCGGTGTCCCACCTGGTCTCACTGATGTTGCATTCTACTGTCGTCAAGCAATGCTGAAGCTACCTCTCAAATCCATAGTGGAGGAATACAAAGTTGGAAAAGCAAGACTGTTGAGCATGCTGGAGGAATCGGAAGACAATATCGTGAGATCAGTTCATCCAAAGCTGAGAACTGGCAGAAAGTGGAAAATCCAAGAGGCTGTAAACAATGCCAAGAGAAACCTCAGCATCAAAGAAATAATTGGGCACACGCAAACCAACAGACAGGGACTGGGAGCAACAAAAATGTAGTGGTGGTCCAAAGCCAAAGGGAAGGAAAAAAGAGACATGATCATACAGGAGTTGAAGGAAGAAGAAGATGTCAAAAGAGTGCAGAAGGCAGTCCAGCAAGGTCAACAGGGGCAATGGACAACATGGGACAGTGCACTCCAAAGAAGTCTCAGCTGGAACGATATGTGGCACATGGCTCCTCTAAGGATAAGCTTCCTCCTCAGATCTGTATATGACCTGCTCCCCTCGAATGCAAACTTAGTGAAATGGGGGAAAGCAGACGACCAGCATGTCCGCTCTGTCAGAAGAAACAAACAGTGGAACATGTCCTAAGCTCTTGCAAAGTAGCGCTAGCCCAAGGAAGGTATACATGGAGGCACAACCAAGTTCTGAAAGTGATCACAGACGTGGTTAGCGAAAAAAACATGACCCCAAACGCACCAATTGCTATGACAACGTTCTACAAAGCAGGAGGGAAACAGGTCTGGCCCGAAAGTGCTATGACAACCAGCACATTGCCAAAGGGTCTTCTGGATGGAGCAGTCGACTGGGAGTGTACAGCAGACCTCCCAGAGTGGAGAAATTACCCAGATGTCATCAGCAAGACAGGCATGAGACCAGACATCGCTCTCCACTCTGACTCCTCGAAACAAGTGATTCTGATAGAACTCACTGTGCCATACGAAAGCAGAATGGAAGAAGCACATATCTACAAGACCGAAAAATACGCCGGTCTTGCCAGCACCCTGAAGAAAGCAGGTCTGCGGGTCAAAATCTTCGCCATAGAGGTCGGGGCAAGAGGGTTTGTGGGCACCTCCGCTTATGATCTCATGAAACAACTCGCCATTTCTGGGAAGAAGAGGACTAGAGCCCTTAAAGCGATGGCAGAGGCAGCAGAAAGGAGCTCAAGCTGGATCTGGGCAAGGAGGAACCAAAAGTGAACTTCATAAGGATTAAATTCCCTACAGATGATGTGTGCCCCGTTAGCACATTGGTAAAACCGCGTACCGCAGTTCTGAAGCGCAGAATCGCCCAGGTTCGCTCCCCGGCGTGGGAAAAATAAAAATAAAAATAGACAACAGCAGAAGGGCATCCAGGAGTCATGACCTGGATGTGGCCCGGCCCCCCGAGAGTGTAAGGAATTCAGGGCCGAAACACTTGTCTAAAGGGGGTTACTTCTCTGAAGACCTTCTGTTGTCTAGCTCTCCCTAGAGTTTCTTTCTACCTGTATGCGTAAGTTTGTGGTTGGATACCTGCATGCATGTTCATGATGTGTACGTGTTAAAGAGAAGAGGAAGGAAATTGCATGATTAAAATGTTACACGTCATACTTATCTTGAGGAGCACAGAAAAGAAATGGGGGAATGAATGCTATATAACATATCATTCAGTTGTGTATCATAAATAGTACGGTTTGACGAAAGGGAAACATAAAGACGAGAGACAGAGAAACAGACAGACAGAGACAGGCAGACAGACAGAGAGACAAACAAACAGAAAGGCAGAGAGGCAGACTGACAGACAGACAGACAGACATACAGACAGACAGGCACAGACAGACAGAAAGGCAGAGAGATAGAGACAGAGACAAAAAGGGAGACAGACACAGAGAGAGGAGAGAGAGGGGGGGAGAGACAGACAGACAGACAGAGACAGAGAGTGAACAGAAACAGTCTGCAGTTTTCTAAAATACACTTTTTTCTTTATCCTGAGAAATTCCATCCGTGTAATATATTTGAGTTTCCACCATGGAATGAATCGCTTGTCACCAGACGGTCCTTATTTTTAGTTTAATGCAGGCTATGAAAGGTGGTTGCTATGTTATTTCTAACGGCAGACAGAAACTGTTTTAAAATCAGACGCTTACTTTTGAGATATGGGCTTTGAAAGATGGTACTTCTCTGGTTTGCCAATTAAGAAAAACAAGAAAATCCATTCACAAGTTTAGTAATAAAGTTTCTTTTGAAACAACCTAAACACAATCTTAACTCAGGAATGCCTTTTTATGCCTTTCGACGGGTTTATTGCTGAAACTGAAAGGGGTGATAAGTGGTTAAAAACAATCATTTTCTGACATTTTTTTTCTCTTAAAACGTCCAAAAACTGAAAGGTGGGTTATTATAAACAACAGTGTAACCAAGGAACAAAAACTACGTTTTTAAGAATACTCTTTGGATAATATCATGAACAGGAAGAGTTACATAATCAGTTTACATCAAAATCCTAAACAGATCTATGACGCCCATATTTTCTATTTTGGCTGTTAGTGCCAGACAATGTGAGATAAAAAAAAATATGATTCATTCTTTGGTGGAGAGTCTTATGTAAGGTATTGAAATTTGCAAGTCTGGGGGGTACAGCAGAAAAGCAACGAAACCAATAACGAACGAAACAAACAACTCCAAAAACAAAAAGAAAGAAATAGAGCGTAATACTGCATTACATAATTTTGCCTACGTACTAAAAAATAATCAACTCCAAGACTTTTTTTCATTCAAGATGGAAAAAATAGAAAACCATAGAAACCAAATAAATAAAAAAGCTGTTGTGTGACAATACAGTAAAGGCTAATAAGATGTCCTAAGTTCACTTATCTACTATCCTTCAAACTAGCCATCTCTAAGATTAGTAAGATGTCTTAAGATCACTAATCTACTATCCTTCAAACTAGCCATCTCTAAAGGTTAATAAGATTCTAAGTCACTAATCTACTATCCTTTAAACTAGCCATCTCTAAGGTTTAATAAGATGTCTTAAGCTCTCTTAATCCACTATTCTTCAAACAGACATCTCTAAGGTTAATAAGATACTAAGCTCACTAATCCACTATTCTTCAAACAGACATCTCTAAGATAATAAGATGTCTTAAGCTCACTTATCCACTATTCTTCAAACCAGCCATCTCTAAGTTAATACGATGTCTAAGACTCACTTATCCACTATTCTTCAAACAGCCATCTCTAAGTATAAGTTTCCCTAAGCTCTCTTATCCACTATTTCAACTCCATTCAGGTTAATAAATCCTAAGCTCACTATCCACTATCCTTCAAACTGCCATCTCTAAGGTTAATAAGATATCCTAAGCTCACTTATCCACTATCTTTTCAAACCATATACATCTCTAAGATCACTTATCCACATTCAGATTCGTCCTAAGCTCACTAACCACTATCTCTTCAAACTAGCCATCTCTAAGGTTAATAAGATATCCTAACTCTCCTAAACCACTCATCCTTCAAACAGCCATCTCTAGGTTAATAAGATTCTTAAGTCTCATCTTATTCCACTATTCTTCAAAGTAGCCATCTCAAAGGCTATAAGATGTCTTAAGCTTCACCACTATCCTTCAAACTAGCCATCTCTAAGGTTAATAAGATATCCTAAGCTCACTTATCCTATTCTTCAAACCAGCCATCTCTAAGATTAATAAGATGTCCTAAGCTCTCTAAACCACTATCCTTTCAAACTAGCCATCTCTAAGGTTAATAAGATTCCTAAGCTCACTTAATCCACTATTCCTTCAAACCTAGCCATCTCTAAAGCTAATAAGATGTCCTAAGTCTCTAACCACTATTCTTAAACTAGCCATCTCTAAGGTTAATAAGATTCCTAAGCTCACTATCTACTATCTCCTTCAAACTAGCATCTCTAAGCTAGTAAGATGTCTTAAGCCTACACTAATTTCTACTCAAACTAGTCCATGCTCTAAGATATAAGATGTCTTAAGCTCACTAATCTACTATCTTCAAACTAGCCATCTCTAAGGTAATAAGATGTCTTAAGTCATTTAATCCTACTATTCCTTCAAACTAGCCATCTTAAGAGTATAAGATGTCTTAAGCTCACTTAATCCACTATTCTTCAAACTAGCCATCTCTAAGATTATAAGATGTCTAAGCTCACTAATTACTATCCTTTAATCTAGCATCTCTAAGGTTTAATAAGATGTCCTAAGCTCTCTAATCTATCCTTAAACTAGCATCTCTAAGCTAATAAGATGTCTTAAGTCCTAATCCACTATTCTTCAAACTAGCCATCTCTAAGGCTAATAAGATGTCTTAAGCTCTTAATCCACTATTCTTCAAACTAGCCATCTTTAGACTAGTAAGATGTCTTAAGCTCACTAATCTACTATTCTTCAAACTAGCCATCTCTAAGCTAATAAGATGTCTTAAGCTCACTAATCTACTATCCTTCAAACTAGCCATCTCTAAGTTAATAAGATGTCTTAAGCTCACTAATCTATCTTCCTTACTCAACTAGCCATCTCTTAAGAGCATTAAGTTAAGATGTCTTAAGCTCACTAATCCACTATCCCTTCAAACTAGCCATCTCTTAAGACTAGTAAGATGTCTTAAGCTCTCTAATCCACTATTCTTCAAACTAGCCATCTCTAAGACTAATAAGATGTCTTAAGCTCTCTAATCCACTTTTCTTCAAACTAGCCATCTCTAATAGTAATAAGATGTCTTAAGCTCACTAATCTACTATCTTCAAACTAGCCATCTCTAAGACTAGTAAGATGTCTTAACTCTCTAATCCACTATTCTTTCAAACTAGCCATCTCTAAGATAATAAGATGTCTTAAGCTCATCTAATCCACTATCTTCAAACTAGCCATCTCTAAGCTAGTAAGATGTCTTAAGCTCACTAATCCATCTATTCTTCAAACTAGCCATCTCTAAGGTAATAAGATGTCTTAAGCTCTCCTAATCTACTATCCTTCAAACTAGCCATCTTAAGCTATAAGATGTCTTAAGCTCACTAATCTACTATCCTTTCAAACTAGCCATCTCTAAGACTAATAAGATGTCCTAAGCTTCTAATCTACTATCCTTTAAACTAGCCATCTCTAAGGCTAATAAGATGTCTT
>CM060306.1:19143725-19148725 GCA_030674185.1 Monoplex corrugatus | reverse complement strand
CTGTGTGAGTGGTGTGTGCACACATCTGCGTAGATGTATATATACTGCATGTATGTGCGAACACGTACGTGCATGCATGCATGTTTGTGTGAGAATGTGTGCATATGACTAACAACCCAGTAATCTTGATTGATTTCCCCCATTCCTACACGTCCATAATCATTGTCATCATACTTTTAACACACAAAACGCCACGAGCAGCAACGTTATGGAACACAACAGCTGCTGGGCCGATTCCTAGACAGAAATAATTGAACCAGCATCACCACAATGAGGCATTCATACAAACAGACAGTCAGACAAACACTATTGTACAGCACAGCATCACACTACGCTCTCGTAACGATCTATCGATAGCAGAGGTGCTGAACAAAGAGTGGTAAGGAGGGAGAAGTATCACAAGAGGGTACTGGTTGATCGAGCCTCTCAAAATTCCTGGAGTGAAGCACTTGCAAGAAGAATAGATTTTTTTTAATTAATCGACATGTTCATTATTCTGGAAAACATACACAAATATAGTGGTAAACATACCAGCTAAAGAAAACAATTCACTCTCAATGTGTGCTTATTTTCAACCTAGACTGGTTTACATTATTTTTAAAATGTTAGGGGTTTTTATATCATAATTTTTGTACAAAGTAGTTGTTTCCATTTTTTTTTTCGTTTTGTACATTTCAAGGACATATTCACATAAAAACACACAAAAAGACTGGCAAATATGTACACAAGAGCAAGCAACCATACAAAGGCAATTTCACTGCTGTTTTTCCGTGTGTTTCTAAATCTTTAAAATATATAAAATCTTTAAAATTAAATCTTTAGAGAAGTGCGTTGTATCAAACAGGACGAAGAACTACTACATAATTTTATCCTAAATTAAAAAGGAACAAAACGGTTTCAATTATCGAGGTAAACTTGGAAGAGGTCTATACAACGGGCAAAATGTATAAACTCCAGGGAAATGTCTAGGCGGGGAAACTCTTGAGGAAAGTATATATTTCCCTATGTCCACTTCCCACGCATCAATTTCATGCCAGTGAAATTCAGACTTTTGCAAATTGTCCTAAAGTCGGTAGAAACATTAGACATTCTTCATCTTCTAAAGGGCAGTCTTCTCAGTAAAACAATCAAATAGAATGTTTGTTAATGATTCTTTAGTAGGATGTGATCCTAGAATGGGTGACAACAGCATGTACACATCGTAATAATAACTTCTCATTTGTGTTAAACTATCAATCGTTTGTCCCAGCCACGTAGGGCCTAGAGCCTTTACGAGAATGTAACCCACACATCTTGCCACACCCGAGCTCTAATCCAACAACACTTTGATGCAACGGCTAAATATTTATCTTTCACGCAATTGCTAGAACTCAGTTTATACTAATGAAATGTAAAGGTGATGTGGATGCAAATGAATTGAGAATGAACACAAATAAGGACAAAGCCAAACAAAAATAAAAAAACCCAAATTCAAGCATTATTATTCTTATAATCATCAGCTCACAGGTTAAAAGAATCCATACGGTCTACCCAAAACAAAGCCTCAAATAGACTTGTTATCAGGGAAATAAAAAAAGCCATGACTAAATTCTTTGACCATACGCTATCCTCTTGCAAAGAGAGTATGATACACCATAGCATTGGCCCAAGTGTATACTCATGTAAGGACACGCACAGAATGTTAGTATTTAGAGTCTCAATTTATACTGTGAACTGACACAATGATATCTTTATATTTTGTGCCTCTGTTATTACCTAGCTGTCTACATGCCTGTGTCTCACTCCGTCCTTCCTAGCTTTGCAAGGACTTTGTTCCTTCCTAGCTTTGCAAGGACCTCGTTCCTTTCTAACTTTACAAGGACCTCGTTCCTTTCTATCTTTAAAAGGACCTCGTTCCTTTCTAACTTTACAAGGACCTTGCTCCTTTCTAACCTTACAGGGACCTTGTTCCTTTCTAACTTTACAAGGACCTTGTTCCTTTCTAACTTTACAAGGACCTTGTTCCTTTCTAACTTTACAAGACCTCGTTCTTTTCTAACTTTACAAGGACCTTGTTCCTTTCTATCTTTACAAGGACCTTGTTCCTTTCTAACTTTACAAGGACCTTGTTCCTTTCTAACTTTACAAGGACCTCGTTCCTTTCTAACTTTACAAGGACATCGTTCCTTTCTATCTTTACAAGGACCTTGTTCCTTTCTAAATTTACAAGGACCTCGTTCCTTTCTATCTTTACAAGGACCTTGTTCCTTTCTAATTTACAAGGACCTCGTTCCTTTCTAACTTTACAAGGACCTCGTTCCTTTCTATCTTTATAAGGACCTTGTTCCTTTCTAATTTACAAGGACCTCGTTCCTTTCTAACTTTACAAGGACCTTGTTCCTTTCTAACTTTACAAGGACCTTGTTCCTTTCTAACTTTACAAGGACATCGTTCCTTTCTATTTTTACAAGGACCTTGTTCCTTTCTAACTTTACAAGGACCTCGTTCCTTTCTATTTTTACAAGGACTTTGTTCCTTTCTATCTTTACAAGGACCTCGTTCCTTTCTAACTTTACAAAGACCTTGTTCCTTTTCATTTTTACAAGGACCTTGTCCCTTTCTAACTTTACAAGGACCTTGTTCCTTTCTATCTTTACAAGGACTTTGTTCCTTCCTAGCTTTACAAGGACCTTGTTCCTTTCTAACTTTACAAGGACCTTGTTCCTTTCTAACTTTACAAGGACCTCGTTCCTTTCTAACTTTACAAAGACCTCGTTCCTTTCTATCTTTACAAGGACCTGGTTCCTTTCTAACTTTACGAGGACATCGTTCCTTTCTATCTTTACAAGGACCTTGTTCCTTTCTAAATTTACAAGTACCTCGTTCCTTTCTATCTTTACAAGGACCTTGTTCCTTTCTAACTTTACAAGGACCTTGTTCCTTTCTAACTTTACAAGGACCTCGTTCCTTTCTAACTTTACAAGGACCTCGTTCCTTTCTATCTTTACAAGGACCTTGTTCCTTTCTAACTTTACAAGGACCTCGTTCCTTTCTATCTTTACAAGGACTTTGTTCATCTTTACAAGGACTTTGTTCCTTCCTAGCTTTACAGGACCTTGTTCCTTTCTAACTTTACAAGGACATTGTTCCTTTCTATCTTTACAAGGACCTTGTTCCTTTCTATCTTTACAAGGACCTTGTTCCTTTCTATCTTTACAAGGACCTTGTTCCTTTCTATCTTTACAAGGACCTTGTTCCTTTCTATCTTTACAAGGACCTTGTTCCTTTCTATCTTTACAAGGACCTTGTAACTTTCTAACTTTACAAGGACCTTGTTCCTTTCTATCTTTACAAGGACCTTGTTCCTTTCTATCTTTACAAGGACCTTGTTCCTTTCTAACTTTACAAGGACCTCGTTCTTTCTAACTTTACAAGGACCTTGTTCCTTTCTAACTTTACAATGACCTTGTTCCTTTCTATCTTTACAAGGACCTTGTAACTTTCTAACTTTACAAGGACCTTGTTCTTTTCTAACTTTACAAGGACCTTGCTCCTTTTTATCTTTACAAGGACCTCGTTCTTTTCTAACTTTACAAGGACCTTGTTCCTTTCTATCTTTACAAGGACCTTGTTCCTTTCTAAATTTACAAGGACCTCGTTCCTTTCTATCTTTACAAGGACCTTGTTCCTTTCTAATTTACAAGGACCTCGTTCCTTTCTAACTTTACAAGGACCTCGTTCCTTTCGATCTTTATAAGGACCTTGTTCCTTTCTAAATTTACAAGGACCTCGTTCCTTTCTATCTTTACAAGGACCTTGTTCCTTTCTAATTTACAAGGACCTCGTTCCTTTCTAAACTTTACAAGGGACCTCGTTCCTTTATCTTTATGAAGGACCTTGTTCTTTCTAATTTACAAAGGACCTCGTTCCTTTCTAACTTTACAAGGACCTGTTCCTTTCTAACTTTAACAGGACCTTGTTCCTTTCTTAAGACTGTTACTCAAAGG
The DNA here is from genome assembly GCA_030674185.1 of Monoplex corrugatus. Lineage (NCBI taxonomy): Eukaryota > Metazoa > Mollusca > Gastropoda > Littorinimorpha > Ranellidae > Monoplex > Monoplex corrugatus. The sequence goes on along the minus strand of CM060306.1, from coordinate 19,144,739 downwards.
ACCATTTGGTTCCTTTTCTAACTTTACAATGACCTTGTTCCTTTCTACTTTACAAGGACCTTGTTCCTTTCTATTTTACAAGGACTTTGTTCCTTTCTACTTTACAAGGACCTCGTTCCTTTCTAACTTTACAAGGACCTGTTCCTTTCTATCTTTACAAGGACCTTGTTCCTTTCTAACTTTACAAGGACCTTTGTTCCTTTCTATCTTTACAAGGACCTTGTTCCTTTCTAGACTTTACCAAAGGACCTTGTTCCTTTCTAACTTTACAAGGACCTTGTTCCTTTCTAACTTTACAAGGACCTCGTTCCTTTCTAACTTTACAAGACCTCGTTCCTTTCTATCTTTACAAGGACCTGTTCCTTTCTAACTTTACAAGGACCTCGTTCCTTTCTATCTTTCAAGGACCTTGTTCCTTTCTAACATTTACAAGTACCTCGTTCCTTTCTATCTTTACAAGGACCTTGTTCCTTTCTAACTTTACAAGGACCTTGTTCCTTTCTAACTTTACAAGGACCTCGTTCCTTTCTAACTTTACAAGGACCTCGTTCCTTTCAAATCTTTACAAGGACCTTGTTCCTTTCTAACTTTACAAGGACCTCGTTCCTTTCTATCTTTACAAGGACTTTGTTCATTCTATTACAAGGACTTTGTTCCTTTCCCTACTTTACAAGGACCTTGTTCCTTTCTAACTTTACAAGGACATTGTTCCTTTCTATACTTTACAAGGACCTTCGTTCCTTTCTATCTTTACAAGGACCTTGTTCCTTTCTATCTTTACAAGGACTTTGTTCCTTTCTATCTTTACAAGGACCTTGTTCCTTTCTATCTTTACAAGGACCTTGTTCCTTTCTATCTTTACAAGGACCTTGTCTTTCTAACTTTACAAGGACCTTGTTCCTTTCTATCTTTACAAGGACCTTGTTCCTTTCTATCTTTACAAGGACCTTGTTCCTTTCTACTTTACAAGGACCTGTTTCTTTCTAACTTTACAAGGACCTTGTTCCTTTCTAA
>CM060306.1:19123725-19136225 GCA_030674185.1 Monoplex corrugatus | reverse complement strand
ACACACACACACACACACACACACACACACACACACATACACACACATACACACACACACACCACACACACACACACACACACACACACATACACACACACCACACACACACACACACACACACACACACACACACACACACACACACACACACACACACACACACACACATACACACACACGTTTTAGATACTGAATTATAGTATTTTATCTTTCTTTCTTGATTCTCTCTCTCTCTCTCTCTCTCTCTCTCTCTCTCTCTCGGGATGGAGGGATGGAGGGAGAGGGAATAGAGGAGGTAGGTATGTGAGAAAAATAACTGAAAAAAACTGACCATGTCATTTTCTTGGGGAGTAGACCGAATGCTGTCACCACCAATGATCTGTCTTCTGTCAGCATAAATGACTGTTGCTGAAGCAGATGACTGAAGTTGCTGCCCACTCAGATTGTGAATTTCAGCACCTTCATCTCCACTGTCCTCGTCCGTCAATTCATCTGTAGGTGGGGGATCAATGTAGATATTGGCAGTTTGGAAAGCAGTGTCCGCTTCAAGGATATCCAGTACTTCATTTACGTTGTATCGTCTGCAAAGCAGAGATCGTTTTGATAAAGTAAGCACCAAGGAAGTCGAGCATGCACATATTTAGGTTAGTCTGACTGTTGGTTGTTTTGATGCTTTACATCTCAGCCACTCTCGCGGATCAGAGACAACTGGTCACATTGTCCTGACACCAGCGAACCAGTTTCAGTAATGCCGGGATTCAAACCCCTTGACCTTTGGAATAAGAGTCGAACGCTCTACTGACTGAGCTATCCAGCTCTTCGATTAGTGTTACTTTATTTCATCTTTAGAGATAAGCTGAAATAAAAAAGAAAACACATGATGTGTCATGTTTTTTTTTTCGTCTCTCCTGTGCCTGTTTATCAATCCTATAACATAAAATTGACGTAACGAAATAAAAAAAATATATATAATATACATCAAAATTATAACATATCATGAAATGAAATAACAATGTAACACAAATATTTCATCACTGTTACAATTTAGACTGATTTCAAACACAAAAAACTATCACTGGCATGAAATGAAAAACCTGTACCCTCTCGTGCCTTGCGTCCCTATAGTGCAACGCCTATAAAACGCAACAAATTTTACCTATTATAAACAATAAGCTTATATCATCACACACGGTTTTAGTTTATATCCTAAGTGTCACATTTACTTCAATAATATCATTAAAATGTGTTTGACAAAAGAGATATTGACTTACCTTCTGCTTTGATCCATCTTGACTTTTTTCAACCATGTGGTTCATCACAAATGGCCGACAACCGGAAATACATTCCAAGGGAGATGACTCTTGTTTGTATTAGAATTATAGAAGTTGCTTCCATTTAACTAATTATCACAATTTAGTTGCCTTATCTTTAACATTAAGCCAATAAAGGGCAAATAACTATAGCGTCCCACTATAAGGACGCTAGGCATAAATGGGTTAAGGCTTGTGTCGTGATCATTCTGGATCTTCTCCGTCACATGGCACCTGTGACGTTAGTGCATATGGAATTCATTCCGAGTGCGGATTCGTTATCTTGAGAATTGAAACTGAAACTAAAATCATCATCATCATCGTCATCATCATGTGCCATGCCGCATGACGTTGGCGATCATGGGCCTCCATACGAATCTTTCCTTTGTAGCTGCAAATTATATCTCTAACTCCGCAAGTAAGTCCAATATTTTTTCCCTGGATCTACCTGGTGCTCTTTTTCCCTCCAGCTTTCCTGTTGTGACTAAGTGCTCTATTTTCTCTTGCCTCAGAAAATGTCCTATAAAAGTTGTTTGTCTTTTACTGATTTTCTTCATTAATGTTGTTTTTGCGTTTGTCTCTTCAAAGACTGTTTTGTTTGTTTCATTTGCTGTCCATGGAACATTTTTCTTAGAAACCATATTTCAGCTACCTCAATCTTGTTGTAACTTCGCATGTTGACTGTCCACACTTCACATCCGTACAACAGTATCTCTTCCTGATGTTAATTGATAGATATTTATTGGTAAAAAAAAATAGCTTTTCATTTTCTTGAATGCTATTTTAGTTTGGCTGATTGATTCTACTAGCTATTTCTAAAGTGCATCTGCCGTCTGGTGAGCTGACAGTTCCCAGATATTTAAATTTATCAGCTTGTCTCAATGTCGTGCCATTTTCTGTTTTTTGCAAAAGGGTTTTTCTTGTTTTGTTTTGTTTGTTTGTTTGTTTTTTGTTTTTTTACTGATTACCATGACTTCAGTCTTCTTGCTGTTTAGCTCCAGCCCTTTTCTTCTGCTTTCTATTTCCATTATATTCACAAGATTTTGTAGTATTTTTTTTTTTAGTTTTCTGCAATAAGAACGGTGTCATCTGCGTAACGAAGATTGTTTAACATTTTCCTCCAAATGCTTTTAACATGGTGTTAGCCCTGATATGGCTCTAGTAGTCGGCTGGACTATAAGCAATATAAATTTGAACCAACCTTTATCCCAGAGCCTTCTTCTTGTAGATGGGTAGATTGTTGAACTATGTATGGTTGAAATAGCATCAATGAATATGACATGTAATAAATGTAAGGATGATTGTGTCTCCTAAGAAATACCAGTAGATACGTAAATTGTCGAAATACATATTATGATTGATCTTCTTATTGAAACAGAACTAAGAGAAATTTTGCAACTGTGATATTTTTGCATATAATTATGAGATGTGTCAGTATTGTTAATATTTTTCTGCCACATTATACACGTAAATGTGTGATGATTATGAATATTGACGCTATAGTTGAAGTAGGTCTATTTGCTCGTTGTGTTCTGTCTATTTGCTGTTCTACAAAATACAAAAATGAATGAATTATAAGAAATGTAAAAAAAATTCATACTGCTGGGATAGAACTCGGAACACTTGATTTTGAGTCCCTCACTCTATCAACAAAGCCGCTCAGCCACTTAAAAACAAAAGCAAACATTTGCTTCAGTTTCAGTTTCTCAAGATGACATCTCCGCGCTGGGAACAAATTCCATATGCACTAACGTCAAAGGTGCCATGTGATTGATGATCATGATACAAGCCTTAAGCCTGCACATAAACCCATGGATTGGCCAGATCCTGAAGCCCTACCTCGCCTATGTTTTACCTCGTCTATATTTTATACTGGTATTGTATCAGCCTATCATTGGAATAACTTGATTACGTGTAAATGACATGTGTATCTGTGTACCTTCAAAAAATGGAACACGGCTAGCTATTCTGTGTAAACTCGTCTCACATGACAGAAAGACACCCCCTTTGGCGTCTGTGGGAGGGGGGCAAACAAACTGCAAATTCCAAACACCTGAGACCCGCTAGAGGGTCAAACCCAAACCCCTGCCTTGTCTGCTTGGCGCTGTACCCACCTGAGCAAGCAGGGCCACAAAAAACAAAATCAGTGACCAAGGGAAAATTGAAGACTGGGGAAAGGAAGAATCCAGAAAAAAAAACTGCAATATAGGGCTGGAGTGAGTCAGTTATGTTTGATGCAATCACAAAATAGACAGAGATGTTTCGCAGATTTAAGGAGAAGACCCGTAATCCGTTGAGAGCCCTTCCCCCTGTATTGATTTCACGCCAGTGAAGTGTAAACAGTCCCAAACAGTCGATAGAAATATTGCCTTTTCTTGTCCTGTGAAAAGCATAGTGGTGTGATTTTCTCTGTAAACCAACCAGCTGTCCTGATGCTTCTTTCTGCAACAGTTTTACTGTCTGTTGTTGGTAACAATCAATTTATCCGTAGAGATTTTCAAAAACTGATATTACAAACATCATAAAAGACGATTTAAATATCTGTTGGATACACCAACGATTAAAACGATAGTGTGTTTTAGAATCACACCACTTGGCACAAGACTTTTCACTCCGAGAACAAGTAGTTCTTGCAGATGAGGAAAAATGGAGGAATGAAAGTTAGCAAAAGAGACGGAGGGAATGAGAGAGACAGAGAGAGAAAGGGGGGAGGGAGGAGAGAGGAAGAGGAAGAAAACAGACTTACATGTTTAAGACGAGGTGAATGAGAGACTGGAAGACAGACAAAGCCAAAATAATGAAACGAAGAGATATGAGAGACAGAAAGATAGGTGACAGAGACGAAGAGATTTGCCAGTAGAAAAGAGAGACAGATGCATAGAAAAGTAAGACAAATTGAATAACGTCAAACAAATTGGTTACACAAACATTTAAGGAGAGGGGGGATTGTTGGGCTGAGAAAGACAGACTATGACACTAATTAACGAGGCAGAGGGAAAAACATAAAAAGAAGGAAAAAAGCATACACTACAATCAATATTTAAGGACATACAACAGGGAATTAATTTCATTTGCAAGAAAGTGCTTTTACGTGTTGCCCAAGGTAGAGAATGGAAACAGAAAGATATTTTAACAAGCAAACTCAAAAGACAAACAAAGCAAAACAAACAAACTAAAGAAAGTTTGCAGAAGGAACGTCAAGTGTGACAGAATGCTGATGCGGTTTCTCAGGAGAAACTGTTAAACAAGATGGCCAGACCAGACTATCTCTCATTTTTATATAAATGAAAATAAAAAATCAATAACTGAACAATTTCACGAGTAAATGAAAGATAGTAATACAATATTGAAAATGGCTATTTTTTCTGACAAACATCAGCAAAAGCAGCATTGTCAAACGCATAGAGAGAAGGGGAACTTTTGGTGATCATGAAATCTTTCTGCTGATTTCTGTCACTACTGAACTGTTAAATGTTCCTAGCCATTTTCAGTTTCTGTTTCAGTATACTCAAAGAGGCATCACAGCAAGAATCTGATGCTATAATACACTGCACTACACTGTCGCACAATGACAACACATAATCCCATGGCAGATGCCGTTTAATGTGCATAAACCCTTAACTCTTTGATTCCCGCACCTGTCTGCAGCATCTGCATTCACCTGCTAGCAAGCAAAACTAACCTTTGACCCTTTCCTATCCACAGCTCCTCAGGATATGGGATAAGTGAGAGGGTCAAATTTTAAGTTTTTGCAGTTGGTAGATAAGGTGCTTTTGATTTGTCTTTGTCCATCATGATGCCTATTCCTCTTTCATGTGAGTTACCACCAGAGTATATCATTGTGTATTCTCCTGATGTTAAGGAGCTGGAACTAAACAGCAGGAAGACTGAAGACTGGTGATCAGTAAAAACATGAAATCCCCTCAATGCAAAATAACAGCAAATGGCACAACCTTGAGACAGGTTGATAAATTCAAATACCTGGAACGATCATTTCATCAGACGGCAGATGTACATCAGAAATAGCCGGCAGAATAGGCCAAATCAAAACAGCATTCAAGAAGATGACAAGCATTCTTACCAACAAATGCCCGTCAATTAACATCAGGAAGAGAGTTCTTGTATGTTATATAGAACCAATACTGTTGTATGGATGCGAGACGGGTGGACAGTTGGCAAACAAAGCCAGAACAAGATTGAGGCAGCCGAGATGTGGTTTCTGAGAAGAATGTTGAGAGTTCCATGGACAGCAAAGAAAACAAACGAGACAGTCCTTGATGGAGGCAGACACAAGTAGATCACTCATAAAGAAGATTAGGAAAAGACAAGCAACATTTATAGGCCATTTTATGAGGAAGGGGGATTTGGACCACCTGGTCACAACGGGAAAGCTGGAGGGAAAGAGAGCACCGGGTAGACCCAGGGAGAAAATGCTGGACGGACTTGCAGAGTGGCATGGGGGGAGATGCTAGGGGCAATGAGAGATAGAGACAGATGGAAGTCCATGATCGCCAACGCCATGCGGCAGGGCACCTGATGATATGATGAGATAAGGTGCGGGAGCCAAAGGGTTAAACCACACATGTGCCCACAGATACCATAGTTTAGCCATTGTAACGAAGAATTGTTAATAAATTTACACTTACGTGTACTTAACGTTCCCTTCAGTTGGATATTTGATTTGAGTTTCGTAAAGATCCATGTCCAAACTACCAAAGACTCCTTGATGATACAACTCACACGTCGATATACACTGACAGAGACAGACATAGACGCACACAGACATGCAGATCGTATGGGTCGATCTAAACAAATTTGCTTTTAAAGAAATAGGAGAGACTGGAAAAAAAAAGAAAGATAAAGGAGGAGATGCAATTAAAATGGAAAGGACACTGCCTTGCACTCAATGGGGAGAGGTACGATGACAAGGGAAGACTGAGACTGAGAAGAAAATACAACTTGCTGGAGTGGAGAGCAACAAAGTGTTTTGCTTTTGCCCCAGTTTTCACAAATCAATATCATATCACCAGCAAACAAAATCTGAAAGTGCTTTGGCACTACCGTCACCAGATCGGAATGCACACAAACTAGAAATTAGCCTGTAGCCTATATCCAGCCACTCATGTATTAGAGAAGTATAAGAGCTTCATGCTGTTTAATTATCAAACCCACTTGCTCTCATGTAATTACATTTATACTAGACACACTTGCGTATATATGTACAAATATATTCAAATATACATGCTTGTAGTATTTTAACCAAAAAAAAAACACACAAGCTGTACAATTAAAACAAGTCATGTCGGTTCACACACACATGCATACACATTAGTGCACATGCGTGCATGCACACATCATACACAAAATCACTTCCTTAACTTTCAAAGCAAAAGGAACACATCTGTATAGATTTACTTGTTTCTGATTTCACGCCAGTTTTATAAACAGATTTGATTACATTATTACTTGGAACTCACGAGTGTGTGTGTGTGTGTGTGTGTGTGTGTGTGTGTGTGTGTGTGTGTGTGTGTGTGTGTGTGTGTGTGTGTGTGTGTGTGTGTGTGTGTGTGTGTGTGTGTGTGTGTGTGTGTGTGTGGATGAGTGGTGGTAAATGATTTGTTGGTTGATCACTTGGTTGATCAAGTTTCTTTATTGTCATTTCTTTCTTTGTCACATTCAATTATAAGACATTTCATATATCACAGGCTTTAAACTGAAAATAATGACAAACAGGGAGAAAAACCCACACTGTGATGAAACCAGTTTGAAAACCATGAAGAGCAGGCTGACATCAATAAACCTATGAACAAAATCTTAATAAAAACATCATTCCAAAGTATGAAATCTATACTTTCAGGAACGGATTCGCCAACGCATAACACTTACGGTCTCTCAGTGCCTGTGTCGAGCTGGACGTAAGCAGGATTTAGTGTTTGCGCGTGCATACCGTTCTCTGTGAAGAACACGTGCTGCTCAGCACGCACTTGGCACGTTCATTGGCTTAGGAAGCGTCAGAGGGATGAGGCGAGCACTCTTCATTACTAAATCGACAACATCTACACCTTCGTCTGGTTTTACCACAGACAGTCTTGTCCTTTTTGAAAGAAACGTGTCTCGTTCTAATTTTCATTACAAATGTGTACTGATTCAGATCTACCTGTGGCATCCTTCTCTGTTTGCATGTCTGGGTCCAAAATGAGTTTTTTGAGGATGTTCTACTTCTAACAAAGAATACTGTATAACTTCATCAAATACTTCACAACTTTATCAAAGACAGTTACTACTTTTAGTTTTGCATGCTCCCCATGGGTTCCTATTACATGGGCATATTCACTGGCATACAAAGTGTCAGGGGGATGTGACAAGAGCTCTTCCATAACATCCTCCCTTTGTCTGGGTTTCCTATTGGCAGTTATGTCCTTTTCAGAAAAACATGTCTTTTTGGTTTGGTTTGGTTTGGTTTGGTTTGGTTTGGTTTGGTTTGGTTTGGTTTGGTTTGCTTTGCTTTGGTTTGGTTTGCTTTGGTTTGTTTGGTTTGGTTTGGTTGGGTTGGGTTTTACTATAATATATTGATTCTGCTCCAACATTTACATGTTCCTGTCTGTGTGTATGTATCTAATAAAAGTCTTAAGGATTTCTCAATTGTTCAAGAAAAAAATAAAAATTTGGGTCATATACCTAGTCCAAAGGAAAGATACATCAAATGTCTAAAATTGAATGACTTCTGGAATATCAGAATAATCACAATGTACAAATATTCTTACAAGTTTTACCATTCAATAAATGAATTTTTGCAGTATAATAAAGATATGATTACAAAGTTGGATGATGGTGATTTGTTTCAAGTTCATAATTATATATCTAAGATTGTCATCCAAGGACACATCAGAAAGTTGAAAGTTCTGTCATCCCCAACACTTGCACATTTCAATATCAAATGTTTAATAATAAAGAGAGATTATTTCCTATTGAATGGACCATAGTTTTTATATAAACAGTAAGTGTCAACAAAGAATATATTTCAATAGAAATGTTTGGTACCTCTAGAGAGATTGTTTCATATTGAATAAATGGTGGTTTTGCTCATAAAACTATTGAAGCCAGCAAAAGAATCATAAATGTACCTTAAATTAACATCTCGTCATGTGATACATGCAGAAATTGTTTACAACCAAGTGATATTTGTACCATGGTTTGACTTGAATATTGTTGTTTGTTTTGTTTGTTTGTTTGTTTGTTTGTTTGTTTGTTTGTTTCTTCTTTCTTTCATTCATTCATAGTTTAATTGACTGTTTGTTTCAAATCTGAATGACAGAAAGTTTTACATCTTCTTCGTTACTAGTTTGAAAAATCACAAGCTTGTAACACTCGTTGTCTCTCAGTGCTTGTGTCTAGCTGGAGGCAAGCAGGATCTAGCATTTGCACGTGCACACCATTCCCTGTCTGAGGACGCATGCTGTTCAGCACTCGCTAGGCACGTTCAATAGTTTTGGAAGCGTCAGAGGAATGAGACAAGCACTTTTCATTACTATGTCCACAACATCTACACTTTCATCCTGCTTTAATATTGGTAGTATTGTCCTTTCGAGAGAAAAGTGTCAATTTTGAAATTTCTTTGCAAATGTATTGATTCAAGTCTATCTAAGGCATCCTTCTGTCTGCGTGTCTGCGTCTGAAATGAGTCTTTCAGAATTTTCCAATTGTTAGTGTTATTGTTATTTCTGTTCAAAGCCCAGCCGAGTGCGTAGAGACATATCAGGGCTATAACCGTTTCAAAACATGCAATACATCAACAAGAAAAAATGGAAAAGAAAATAAAGCGCTTAGATTTGATTTCTATCAAGATTTTGCGCTATATACATATTGTAATCATTATTATTAATTATATTATTATTATTATTAAAGTACATATATCAATGCATTTGTGCACATAATCTAAGGAGATGCCCCTGGTGTTGATCTCTCCATCCAATTTATCGCACAGGGGAATAAAAACATAAATTTAGACATAACTAAGGACACCAAAACATATATAAAAACAGGCATAAATTACCTAATATTGCTTTCGTATATCTCCTTTCCCCAGAGCCAAATACATATACCAAATTATCAGTCCTAAGAGAAAAATACGTAAGACTGTATAGAACACATACAGGTGAAGACAGCAAAGCAGAAAATGATAGGAAGAAATGTCAGAAAGTAAAGCAACAAGGCAAAAACAAAGAGGGTGATAGGAAAGAGGAAATTTCTAGCACAGAATTTCCAGAATGTGGGAACTCTATTTCTACTGAAAGAGCCCTCGGCGGATTTTCCAGTTACCAGTGAAGAACAATTTAAAGTCGAGATGGCGAATGATTAGTGGAAAAGAATGCTGACTTGGGTGGTGATGGATTTAAATTTTCATCGACACAAAGTTTACATTGAGGTGTTTTAACCCTCACTCTTAACAAAAATTAGGCATGCTATGGGCTTGATGAAAAGACTGGGACAACACAGTTGAGTCTCATCCACTTGAACAAATACGTCGTCAAGGATGTTGCTCTATTTTCCAGACTAACACTGTAAAAGTGTGTCTCAGGTCTGGTAAACACCAGTATATATCAAAAGCAAAATGTGGAGTACAGTCATGTTACGCAGTCTTGGTCTAAAATGAAACAATATATAATAATAATAATAATAATTAATAATAATTACAATATTTATATAGCGCAAAATCTTGATAAAATCAAATCTAAGCGCTGAAGCAGACACACACGTAAGCATGCACGCACGCACGCACGCACACACACGCACGCACACACACACACACACACACACACACACACACACACACACACGCATGGCTATAAATGGGGAGAAAGAAAAAAAGCAATAAAAGCAATGGAAAATTATAGAGAGCATAGCATATACAATTATATATTATAACCATGTGATTCCCTCCGAGCGGAGACAGGCTGCAGAGGGGGGGGGGGGGGGGTTTGAGTGAGGTTAGGATTTTATGCGGAGGAGAAAAGGTGAGTTTTGAGAGCGGACTTGAAGGAGACAAAAGTAGGTTGCTGACGGACTGAGAGAGGAAGTTTGTTCCAGGAGAGTGGACCAGAAACAGAGAAGGCTCGTGGACCATAGGTATTGAGCTTAGTGCGTGGAAAGCGAAAAGTCAGAGGATCGGAGGCAGAGCGGAGGGTACGTGAGGGAAGATAGATCTCAAGTAGGCTTGACAGGTAATCGGGGGCTGCGTTATTGAGGCTTTTGTAGCACATGGTGTCTAGTTTGTACTGTATGCGCTTTGATACAGGGAGCCAGTGAAGTTGTGCCAGGAGAGGAGATATGTGGTCAGCTTTTTTCTTTTTGAGTACAAGGCGTACAGCATTGTTTTGAATGCGCTGTAGGATGTAAATGGTGGAGGCAGGAAGACCAGACAGGAGTGAATTGCAATAGTCAATGCGAGACATTATGAAGGACAGAACGAGTTTTGCAGTTGTTTCGACAGAGAGATACTTCCTGATCAGCCTTATACGATGGAGATGATAGTAGCAGGATCTGGCAGTTTGAGAAACAAAGTTGTTCATGGAGAGGGTAGAGTCAATGCAGACACCAAGGTTTTTAGCTGAATCAGAAATTGGGACTGATGTGTTACATAATGGGAGAGAAAGAGGAGGCAGCTGAGAAAGTTTCTGACGGGTGCCAATGAGGATAGCTTCTGTTTTGTCGTCATTAAGCTGAAGTCTATTGTGTGTCATCCAGTTCTTAATGTCCGAGTAACACTCAGTGGTGCGAGTCAACAGGCGCTGTATATTATCAGGTGAGTCACTGTCTTGAAGTTGGGTGTCATCAGCATAGAAGTGGTGTTTTATAGAATGGGAGTTGATGATGGTGGACAGGGGGGAGGTGTAAAGAGTGAACAGAACAGGGCCAAGGACAGATCCTTGTGGAACACCACAGGTCGGGTATGCAGGTTGAGAGTAAGTGCCATTGATGAGAACGGTTTGTTTTCTGTTGGATAGGTATGAAGTGAACCAAGACAGAGCAATGTCAGAGATGCCAAAAGTATGATGAAGTCTAGAAAGGAGAATACCATGATCAATGGTATCAAAGGCTGCAGACAGATCAAGGAGTGTGAGGAGAGAGACTTTGCCAGTATCAGTTGCAAGGAGGAGATTGTTGAGAATGTGTAGTAGGGCAGTTTCAGTGCTATGGCACTGGCGGTAGGCTGACTGGAAAGGATTGAGGAGATTGTTGGCAGACAGGTGAGAGTTCAGCTGGTTGAGGACGACTTTTTCAAGGAGTTTTGACAAGAAAGAGAGATTAGAGATAGGCCGGTAATTTTTCAGTTCATTTGGATCTAAATTGTGTTTCTTGAGGAGAGGGTGAACAATAGCAGACTTGAAAGAATCAGGGACAGTTCCAGTTTGAAGAGAAGTGTTGATGATGTCAGTGATGAATGGGAGGAGAGTAGGGAGACAGTCGGCGTAGAGAGAACCTGGAAGAGGATCCAGTTCGCAGGTTTTGAACGACATGGATCTGATTGTGTTGAGAATTTCTTCTTGTGAGACTGGGTTAAAAGTAGTAAGAGGTGTGCCAGAGAAGGAAGGGTCAGGTGGGCATGGTTGACAGGGTGTCCTGTCAAGCCTGTCACGAAGAGTTTGTATTTTGGTGGTGAAATAGTTGGAGAATACAGATGGGAGTTCTTCATTTGTATGTTTTGTTGGGAGAGGTAAATCTTTTCGTGTGCCGAGGAGATGATTCATGGTTGTAAAGAGTTCTTTTGAAGAAGAGGCATTCAGGATTTTGGTTTGGAAATAGCTTGTTTTTGCTGATGCAATGAGGGTGGATACTTTTGTTTTAGAGGCTTGGAAAAGTTGCCTGTGTACAGTGAGTTTGGATTTGCGCCAGCGGCGCTCTGCTCTGCGGCGGGCACGTTTTGCACAGGCGATCTCATGAGTGAGCCAGGGGGTAGGGGGGCGGTCAGGTAAAGGACGGGTTGTGGCTGGAGCATGAGTGTCCAGAAGATGGTGGAGAGTAATATAGAATTCATCGGCAAGGTTATGTGACTGTTCAGAAAGGAGACGGGAGGCATCAGATGAAAATGTGGAGAGGTCGATAGATTTGAGATTGCGTCGAGTCACTGTGCGCATGGTACGGGAAGGAGGAGAAATGTCGAGAGAACAGAGAATTGCAGAGTGGTCA
>CM060306.1:19111225-19118725 GCA_030674185.1 Monoplex corrugatus | reverse complement strand
AAGGAAGATTAGGAAAAGACAGGCAACATTTATAGGCGGGACAGTTGCAACAGCCAGAAAGATTGAGCAGCGAGATGTGGTTTCTGAGAATGTTGAGAGTCCCATGGCAAGAACAAACAGACAGTGTTGAGGAGGCAGACCAGTGATCATCATAGGAGATTAGGAAAGACAGGCAATTATAGCCATTTGAGAAGGGATTGGAGCACCTGTCACAACGAAGGGAGGAAAAGAGCACCAAGGGACCTGAGAATGTGACAGATTGCGGAGTGGCTGAAGACGAGGAGGGTGGAGGAGATGCTTGGGGCAACGAGAGATAGAGACAGATGGAAGTCCATGATGCCAACACCATGCAGCAGGGCACCTGATGATGATGATGATAGATGAAGTATTTTACATTTTTCTTCATGATAATATATAAAGCATCATACTACAGCGTAGTTACGATTTTTGTGTGCTATTTTTGTGTTTCTTGGCTATTTTGTTTTTGTTTTCCTATTCTTCCTTTTCTTCATTTTATTACTTTATTTGCTTTTGTTTTTACTGCATGAGACTGGCAGCAATGTTTATACTCATATAAAGCTGAGCAGCCGTCATAGCTTAGGCATATTATAAAAATAATTTTCACGGTGATTTAGGCACATCAGATTCACAACCAACCAAGTTTCTGCGATAGCAGAGCAGAAATCGACTCGGAATCTTTGCAACAGCTTTCATGTACAACCCTGAACCTGAAACACTTCATCATATCAAGACCTGTTCATTCTTGGTAAAAGGTTTCCTTTATATGTCCTGTATTGCTTGTGAACGTAGATGGCTTTTGGACCTGGACAGCTTCCATTAAGGGAATGGAAACCATTTCTTTCGCGTAGGAAACGTCAGAAGAGAAATGATCGTGTTAGGATTCACTCCTTTCAATGCCTCCATCTCTCAGATTTCTGTTAGTGTGGATCGGAAACACTGCGAATCGTAAAGCAGGTTTACTGAAGGGATAGGGAGACATAAAATTCATTCACGAAATGCTGAGTGTGCTGGGTTTCTTTCCACTTCTGTATCCTTCATTCCTTTCGAATTTCAATAAGAGGGTGTGTGTGTGTGTATATGTCTGTGTGTGTGTATGTGTGTGTGTGTGTGTGTGCGTGTGTGTGTGTGTTGTGTGTGTGTGTGTGTGTGTGTGTGTGTGTGTGTGTGTGTGTGTGTGTGTGTGTGTGTGTGTGTGTGTGTGTGTGTGTGTGTGTGTGTGTGTGTGTGTGTTGTGTGTGTGTGTGTGTTCGTGCGTGTCTGCGTAGTGTCTAGATGTCTATGTTTATGTGTGTGCTGTGTCCGTTCGTTTATTTCTTTTAACGTCTACTCACGTAAGTGCTTTTAAACGGGAAAAAGCAAGTAAGTAAATAAATAAATTTGAATTTATAAAAATAAATAAATTAACAAATAAATGAATAAAAATATAAACAAATAAATGCTGTGTCCGTGTGTGTGTGTGTGTGTGTGTGTGTGTGTGTGTGTGTGTGTGTGTGTGTGTGTGTGTGTCTGTGTCTGTGTGTCTGTGTGTCTGTATGTCTGTAGTCTGTCTGTCTGTCTGTGTGTGGTGTGTGTTGTGTGTTGTGTGTTGTGTGTGTGTGTGTGTGTGTGTCTGTCTATGTTTCTGTCTGTCTGTGTGTCTGTGAAAAGAGAAAAAGAGACAGAGACAGACAGGGTGGGAGAGAGAGAGAGCGAGAGAGAGAAAGAGAGATGCATAAACACAGTATTAGAATATAATCAGTTTTCCATACAAGAAACTGAGAGAAGAAACAGTTTAACTCATTTCTTTTTTTTCCTATTTAAATGTACACGCCACATAGCATAAAACTACCTAGCTAATACAACGCTACAGAGGCATTCACTATCATTTCCAAGCCACAAGTCAATCATAATTTAGGCTCTGATTCCTGATACCTATATCTAGAACTACCATTGCAACAACAACGTTGTGGCACTATTGTATATTTACTGAGGTAATGAATCACGTGAGTTTATGGATGTTGAGTATCATTCATTGAGTTATTTGTGCAATAAACAAGTAGTGTCACTAGTAAACTCTTAAACAAAAAATGTGTTATTCATTATCTCCACTTTGAGTAACCAGCACAACAGGGTAATGGCCCTGGTATACTCTTATATAAAGGTAAGTTCTAATTTCTCAAATTGCTGTGGCATCCACACTGTTTTACAGGTTACAATTTTTTCATGCAGCTGCAGACTGCGATGAGGTCAGTTTTATAATTCAAGGTCATCCTATGGAGCGGCAGGCTGTGGGAGGTCAGTCTTATAATTCACAGATTTATGCATAGCTGGCTGTGATCAGCTCAATTCTACTCGTATAATTCACAGTTCTATGCAGCACCAGGATGTGGCAAGGTCAGTTTTATATAATTCTGTTTTATGCAGTAGCATTCAGGGTCAGATCAATTTTGGAAGATTTGATGCAGTGGCAGGCTATTGCAAAGTTAGTTTTATATTTCAGTTTTGCGTAGCAGCAGGCTGCAGTGAAAATACTGTTCCACAAGACACTCAACTCAGGGTAGGAACTGACAGGGTTCCAAAGATCCCATGATGATCTTCCTTGGGCTGATGGGATTCGAACCTGGATTAGTTTTCACGAGAAAGTACTCAAATTTAATGGTCACAATATGTTTCAGCTTCTTCTTTTTTTATCAATGAAACAAACTTTGGGATGAAAAAGACATATATCTAATAGCAGTTGTTTCTACAGTAATCAAAGTTTGATTGATAATCTATATGAATTGGTTTACGATCATGTAAATGCCTGTAATTGTGTAAATGTATGCCAACTATGTTTAAAATTCACTTGATAAGTATGTTGTATCAATTCTGCATTGGTTGGTAGTTGAGGGAATTTCTTACTTCAGGTCCATTGCGTTTGACACTAATTCTGACAAAGATCTGGAGTGATGATTCCCAATTTCTACATCCTGACTGACTACAAGATCAAGCTTGTAACAACATACTTACATGCAGACTAGTCCTACAGTTCTGCAAAAAGAATACAAAGTGCAAGACCACTGACAGATGAACAGTTCAAGCAAACAACCAAATTCGACGTTAAGCAAAGGGTGTGAAAATCTGGACAATCCCCTTACACTTCTAAATGTGCAGCACCATCGACCCGCCCATTCCCATAGGAAAATGCAAACACGTACACGCTAATGGATCTTCGTCTGCCTGACCAACACCCGTCCTGTTTTACTTCTCGAAACATCACGCGTGAGCCTACACCCTTACCCACGAGATGGCCTGTTTTGCATCCAGCTGCACGTGCAACCAACATCCAGATGTGTCCTCACGTCAATTTTGCTTCAGGCAATATTTTTAGCCCACAAACAAGCGCCTAACATATTTGGGCATGCCAGATATACTTCAGGCAATTTCTCTCGTCACAAAATTTACAAACTCCAGGTGGCACAAACTGAAATGCTCATTCAGCCAGATATGACGAGGTGTGTCCTAAGTCTGTAGCCATCTGTAGCAAATTGTCTATGTACCTTTAAGTCATATGCTTACAGTAAAGTATAGTCGTCTTCTTAAAGTATAGTGTAATGGTAAAAATGGGACTCATTTTCAATCGAATTATGGTGTTACAAAAATCATTGCTACTGCTACTATAATTTTTCTTATTATGACTGTTTTGATTATTTTTGATACGCAATATTGAAATGAGCACGCTGATGAAAGATAAAAATGAAAGAATAATATAATTATCAACAGTAAAAGAAATAATGAAGGGAGACTAAACTACTTCTGATACGTAATCCTGAATATGAATATCAATAATGGAAGAAATATCCAAGGTAGGCTTAACGGAGCTGCGTCCAGCTTAGTAATAACTAGAGAGATTATATTGGGTTTTAGTGATGAATGTATAAATAAACGAAAGAATGAATGAATCTTAAACTACCTCGAATTGTGGATGCATATAAAAAGAATGTAAGAAGAAAGAAAGACCAGACTCCACCAGTGACTAACCTCAACAACAACTCACAATTCAAGACGTGTGAACCATGAAGACCAGAAACACATGAGAAGAGGATCCCAGGAAACGCTACACAACCAACAAACAACTGGCACTTGAAGTGTGCTCTCTCTTTTCACAGACAACATGCGATAGACGCCAAACTAAAACTCCCAAAGCAGCCTGCCAGAGAAGAAAAAAGCTCAAGAAAACAAGAAGAAGAAATCACTATAAACACATTACTGAAGGAAAGAAGGGAAGGGACGGTCAAAAGAGAGACAGACCGACAGGTGGACAGCAATGCAACACTATCTGTGTCCATCTTATTTTATGGCAAAAGATTCCCATCACCTCTAAACTCCTTCTCTTGCGTGGAAAAACTGACGTTCTGCTACACGAAAATAGATGAATATAGATATTTTAAAAAAAATGTTACCACAGCTTAGGGACAGGGACCATGCCAAACGCACCGGGTTACATGGGGCATATTGTTCACTCTATAAATATTAGTCTCGTTTCCAGTTATAGGTAATGTCCCATTTCCTGGATGTGGGATGCCACGAATGTCCTCATCTCTGTCTGCTCTCTTGTGTTCTGATCTTCTTTGCCTTTTCTCGTCTCCTTTTTCTGCCTTCCAGTCCACCATTTTCAACCTATTTGATAATTTCCACTGAACTACATGAACTAAGATTGGATAAAATCGAAATTGATACATTATCTTCTCCTACCGATTAAAAACCAAGCTTATCAGTCGATAAGAGTGGTCAAAGTCGTGTGTCCTGCACAGATGTTATTGATAAGTATTTTGGTTGTTTTATTCTGTTATATAGAATATGCAGGAAAATACGATGGAATGACAACATTACGGAATGGACAGAAAATCCCTTTGCAGAGACCCAGGCTTTGGGACACAACCAAGGATAGCTGGAGAGGTCTGGTGAATAGTTCTTTAGTGCACTGCCCCAATGACTCTTCACAGAGTTAACAGAAGAAGAAGAAGAAAGAATGAAGAAGAAGAAGAAAGGAAGAAGAAGAAGAAGAAGAAGAAGAAGAAGAAGAAGAAGGAAGAAGAAGAAGAAGAAAAAGGGAAAAGAAGAAGAAGAAAAGAAGAGAAGAAAGAAAAAGAAAAAGAAGAAAAAAGAAGAAAGAGAAGAAGAAAGAAGAAGAAGAACAACAACAACAACAACAACAAGATACACGTTACACAGAAAATGCATCATGCTGACTGGGCTTGACAACAGACAGAGACGAGACAGACACATGCAAAGAGTAGTTACGATTACATATATGATTAGGCCCACTTAATTGTATAGTCGATCAGTTAGTAGTTAGTTAGTTGTTAGTTAGTTAGCTATTTAGCTAGCTAGCTAGTTAGCTAGTTAGTCAGTTAGTCAGTTAGTTAGTAGTTAGCTTAGTTAGTTAGTTAGTTAGTGGTCGCGCTGTATGACAGGAGTGGTGATGAACGTTGCGTGTCTATCGGACAGCTATCCGCCACACCAGCGGTGCAGTCAGCCCAGCCAGTTCAGTTGCGTCAGCTCTATCAGCCACGAACAGCCTTCTTCATTGGTGCCATAGAAGCCAGTCAGCAGCAGTCACAGTCGCCAGCAGGTCGTTCAAGTTTCAGCACCATAGCAAAAAGCACAATTCATATTCAGTAAACGGATCAGGAAAAGGATCAGCAGTGAAACTGGGCTGTTGGAATGTCCGAACAATGATGCCTGGGCTCTCCCAAGATCTGCAAGACATCAGCGACGCCAGAAAAACCGCCGTCATAAACAGCGAACTAAAAAGGCTCAACGTGGACATTGCCACTCTGCAGGAAACACGGCTGGCTGACTCAGGAACACTAAAGGAAAGGGACTACACCTTCTTCTGGCAAGGAAAGAGTTCTGATGCCCCAAGAGAGCACGGAGTAGGCTTTGCAGTAAGGAACAGCCTGCTGAACATGATTGAACCAGGCAGCGGTGGTTCAGAACGACTCTTGACTCTCCGCCTCAACACCACCGAAGGCTATGTCACTCTCATCAGCGTTTATGCCTCTCCAGACACCAAGGATGAGTTCTACGAAAATCTTGCATCAACCATAAGGAACATCCCCAGGACAGAACAACTTGTTCTCCTGGGCGACTTCAATGCCAGAGTGGGTGCAGACAATGACTCATGGCCCTTCTGCCTCGGTTCCTTTGGAGTGGGGAAAATGAATGAGAATGGACAGCGACTGCTTGAGTTTTGCGCCTGCCATGAACTGTGCATCGCCAACTTCTTCTTCAAGACGAAGCCTCAGCACAAAGCCTCCTGGAGGCATCCCCGCTCAAAACATTGGCACCAACTGGATTTGATCTTAGTAAGACGTGCCGCTATCAAAAAACGTTCTCCACACTCGCTCTTATCACAGCGCAGACTGCGACACAGACCACTCTCTGGTATGTTGCAAGATCAGGCTACAACCAAAGAAGTTCCACTGCTCAAAGAAACAAGGGAACCCTCGCATTGACGTCAGCAAGATGCCTCAGCCAGATCTTGTAGAACAGTTCGCAGAGGCCTTTCAGAGAGAATACGATGCATTGCAGCCCAGAGACTCTGCCACTGAGAGATGGGAAACGCTACGAGACACCATGCACCGCATTGCTATGGCCACCTTTGGGAAGAAAACTGTGAAGTCCCATGACTGGTTTGAGGCCAAATCATCAGAGATGACTCCCATGTTGAGGCCAAGCGTGCCGCACTCACCAAGTATAAGCGGTCACCCAGTGAGAAGAACCTGCAAATCCTCAGGGCTGCCAGAAGTAAGGTTCAGCTTAACGCCAGGCGCTGCGCAAACGAGTACTGGACAGAGCTCAGCGAAGAAATACAGAGTGTTGCTGAAAGAGGCAACATCCGAGGAATGTATGATGGCATCAAGAAGGCACTGGAACCAACACAGAGCAAGATCGCCCCCCTCAAATCCTCTACTGGGGAAGTAATCAGCAATCCTAGCCAACAGATGGAAAGATGGGCGGAACACTACTCCGACCTCTACTCCACACAGAACATGGTGTCCCCCTCAGCCCTCGATGCCATCAAGTGCATGCCGGTAATGGAAGAACTTGACGCAGAGCCAACTGCGGACGAACTCAGCAAGGCCATTGATAGCCTGGCATCAGGGAAGGCACCTGGCAACGACGGAATTCCCCCAGACCTCATCAAGCACTGCAAGACTTCTCTTCTGCACCCTTTGCACGCAGTTCTCTGTCAGTGTTGGAATGAGGGAGCTGTACCACAGGACATGAGGGACGTCAAGATCGTCACCCTGTACAAAAACAAGGGCGAAAGGAGCGACTGCAACAACTACAGAGGTATCTCGCTCCTCAGCATTGTTGGCAAAGTCTATGCTCGGGTCCTCCTAATCCGCCTGCAGAAACTGGCTGAACGCATCTACCCGGAATCACAGTGTGGTTTTCGAGCAGAGAGATCCACGGTAGACATGGTCTTCTCCCTTCGCCAAATCCAGGAGA
>CM060306.1:19101225-19106225 GCA_030674185.1 Monoplex corrugatus | reverse complement strand
TGTTGTATGCCCGAAGAGCTGGATGGTTTAGGGGCATACGTGTGAGGTGTCCGAACCACTTGATCCTCATATGTTCGATGTGTTGTAGGATTGGTGTTGCTCCTACCATGTCTCGTATCACCTCATTTCTGATCTTGTCCCGCCTTGTCTTGTTTACTGCTTTCCTCAGGCATTCATTTCACAGGTGACCAGTTTTCTCTCGAGGACTTTAGTTAGGGACCATGTCTGGCACCGGTATGTCAGCGTTGGTAGAAAAATGGCGTTGATGAGTTTCGCCTTAGTGCTGGGGTGTTTCAGGAGAGGGGCAAGTTGGTAGCTGACTGGTAGAAAATGGCGTTGATGAGTTTCGCTTAGTGCTGGGGTGTTTCAGGAGAGGGGCAAGTTGGTAGCTGACTGCGTTGGCTTTCTGGCATCTGGTCTCGATTTCTCTGTCTAGTTTGCCATTTTCAGTGAAGATGCTGCCCAGGTATTTAAATTCACTGGCTTGCTTCAACTGGGTTCCGTTGATGTTGATGTCCAATTTGTTTGGTCTCTTACTGACAGTCATGACCTCGGTCTTGCTGACGCTGATCTTCATGCCATATGTCTCGCAGCTTTCATTGAGCTGGTCTGTGTGCTCCTGTAGCTGTATCTTGTCATTGTTCACCATTGCCTGGTCGTCCGCAAACATGAGTTCATTGAGTGCCTCAGGGTCTGGGTTTGCCTCCTTGTAATCTGATCCATATAGATCACGAAGAGAAGAGGGGAGAGATTACAGCCCTGCCTTACTCCCGATGTCACTGGGAACCAGTCAGATGTTCCACTGGCGATGCGGACTGCACTCCTGCTGTTGGCGTAGATGGCCCGAATGTTGTCTAGCAGCTGGCCCTTGATGTCGTACTGCTCGAGGACCTTCCATAGCTTGTCTCTGTTGACTCGATCAAAGGCCTTTTCTTGATCAACGAATACAAGATGGAGATCTCGGTCATATTCGATCGCCCTTCTCGCACAGTTGTCGGAGTGCGAAGATTGCATCGGTGCACCCTCTTCCTTTCTGAAGCCAAATTGGGCGTCACTGAGGAGATGTTCTGTTTTCGCTCGAGTGCGCTTCTCCAGGATCTTTGCGTACATTTTCCCTACATGGCTGAGTAGTGATATGTCTCTGTAGATACTGCAGTCTTTCTTGCTGCCCTTCTTCTTCCATATTGGCACCACTATTGCATTTTGCCAGTCTTCTGGTACTTTTCTCTCCTCCCAAGCTTTCTGAATGATGGTGGTGAGCCACTGAATTCCGGTTTCACCGCACACATGGATGGCTTCAGTTGTTATGCCGTCGACTCCAGCTGCCTTGCCTTTAGGACTGGTCTTCACTGCTTTTTTTTACTTCACTCTCTAGGATGGTAGGTTCTGAGTGGTCTGGGTGGCTGGGGTGAACCGGGACTGTGTGTCTTGTGCCCGTACTCCTGATGGGTTGAGTAGGTCTTTGAAATAGTTTTCCCATCTCTTCACTATTTTCTCCTCTTCATGCAATGCTTCTCCTTTTGCATCGTTGATGATAGTGGTCGGATCGAAAGGTTCATCTCGCACTCTCATCGCTTTCACACTCTTGTAAAACTCTCTTGGGGAAGCTTTGCATGTTTCACAGAGTTTTTCGCTATACTGGGTCCATGACTTTTCCTTTGCTGTTCTCACAACTTTCTTGCTGTGTCTTCTTGCAAGTCTGTACTTGATGTAGTCCTCTTCATCCTTTGACTTGACCCAGATCTTGTATAGTTTCTTCTTTTCCTTGATAGCATCCTTCACTTCTTTGTTCCACCAAGCTGTTGTCTTTCTGTTTCTTCCTCCTGTCTTCTTGGTGCCACAGGCTTCTTTTATAGTGTACAGGAGGACTGTCTTGAAGGTGTCCCAAGCTTCCTCTACGTTTAGTAATGAAGGGTCACTACAGTCCAATTTTTCACTGACGGTGCATCTGATCTGAGTCTGCACCTCTTCGTCTTGAAGCTTGTGCATGTTGAGTCTTTCCGGCTGTTTCTTCTTTTTGGTGAACTTCCTCTTCTTCTGAGTGGCCAACATAGTGATGATTGGCCTGTGGTCTGTGTCCAGGCCTGCGTTGGGGATGGCTCTTGAGTCTCTGATGTTGTTCGGCATTCTAGATCTTGCTAGTGTGAAGTCGATTTGAGATGAGACGTCGATATCTTCCATTTGTACCAGGTGTAGATCTGAGTGGCTCTGTGCTGAAGAAGGTGTTGGTGATATAAGATCTGCTTGCGCACAGTTCCAATACGTGGTTGCCATTGTAGTTGTATGGTGTTCTGTGGTCACTGTGTGGACCAAGGTGTTTTGTCCATGGTGTTCTTCTCTCTCCGACTCTGCCATTGAAATCTCCCATGACGTACAGGTCTTCTTGGTCTGGGATGCTGTTGATGGTGTCCGAGAGTTTTTCAAAGAAGGAGTCCTCATCCTCATCTGTGTAGGAGTCATTACATGGTGCATACACTTGAATGTAGTTGTTGATCTTGTTGTCCTCTCTAATGCCGATCTTCAAGAGTCTCTCTGAAATGAACTCCGTACTCACTAGGTCTTTTGCCTTGTCATGGTGTAGGATGAAACCCACGCCATGTGCTGCTCTCTGTTCCTTGCTTACACCTCCCGCTTTCCTTTGTTCCTGTTCCTTTCTTTCTGGTGTCTGCAATGCCCAGTATGGAGATCTTGCGCTGGGTCATGAACTCTACTATCTCTGGTTCTTTGTTCGTCAAACCGCAAATGTTCCAGGTCCCAACCTTTTCGTTTTTCTTTAATCGTTGTCCGTTTTCCTCGCCGCGTCGTTTTCCGTTGTAATCAGTCCGTTTGTATCTCCTTGTATTTTCTTGAGCAATTTGTTTATCCACTGCCGGTCTGCTAAGCCAGTCGCAGCTTCACCAGTGCCCCATTGGCCAGCATCACCTGTTTCCACCTCCCACGACGAGGACGAGGGTTGGGCAGAATCGGCCAAGCCAAAACAGCATTCAAAAGATGACAAGCATTCTTACCAACAAATGCCTATCAATTAACATCAGAAAGAGAGTCCTTGAATGTTATATAGAACCAATACTGTTGTACGGATGCGAGGCGTGGACAGTCAGCAAGCAAAGCCAGAGCAGGATCGAGGCAGCCGAGATGTGGTTTCTCAGAAGAATGTTGAGAGTTCCATGGACAGCAAAGAAAACAAACGAGACAGTTTTGATGGAGGCAGACACAAATAGATCACTCATAAGGAAGATTCGGAAAAGGCAGGCAACATTTATAGGCCATTTTATGAGGAAGGGGGATTTGGAGCACCTGGTCACAACGGGAAAGCTGGAGGGAAAGAGAGCACCAGGTAGACCCAGAGAGAATATGCTGGACGGACTTGCAGAGTGGCTGGGGATGAAGAGGGTGGGGGAGATGCTGGGGGCAACGAGAGATAGAGATGGTTGGAAGTCCATGTCGCCAACGCCATGCGGCAGGGCACCTGATATGATGATGATGATGTTTCTGTTTCACCGTTGCTGTGTGATGCAAGTGGTCTTAAATCACATGTGTGCCTGGACTCAGACTCAGACTCAAATTATTGTCATAAAAGCCATCAAAAGAATTATAGACACCACGGAAACCTAAATTAACGTTAACAAGAAACACATAAGGGTGCTGGATGGGACCCAAGCAACAATCCCTCACCACTGACCAAACAACCACCTCCCAACTCCAGACTCCACACGGTACGCATTTCGCCAAGCACAATAATAATAATAATAATAATGTTTATTTGTATAGCGCATATTCCATATAAAAACATGCTCACCAGCGCTTTACATTTCGCAAGAAAGGCAAAAGGTGATAAAAAATGTTCACAATTACATACACAATAAGATAACAACAAACATTAAAGCTATACAAGTAAGAAGACACATAAGAAACCACAGAATATTAAAATTTAAACACTGACTTATGTAATGAAGAAAGATTAACAGATTTTTCATATGAATAAAGAGGCATACTGTGTTTATATATTGCTGCGTGTGTGTGCTTGCGTACGTGTGTGTGTGTGTGTACGTGTGTGTGCGTTCGTGTGCGTTGCTGTGCGCGTGTGTGTTTGTAAGAATGTGTGTGTGTGTGTGTGTGTGTGTGTGTGTGTGTGTGTGTGTGTGTGTGTGTGTGTGTGTGTGTGTGTGTGTGTGTGTGTGTGAGTGTGTGCGTGTGCTATGTTTGCATGCGTGTGTGTGTGTTTATGCATGCAATAGTTGTACATAAAATTATAATCAATATTTGGAATGAAGATAAGGTGGGAGGAGGGGGGAGCTGTCCCATGCACTGCATGTTCCATTCGAACCTAGTCATTAGTCATTTTTTGACCAAGTAGAAGAAGATTAAATGCAGATTGGTGAATCTCGGTGCCAAGAGATGGAAAGTAAGGTTGTCTACTTTGCAAAAGTAAGCAGACACAAACAAAAGCAAAAACAGATGAACCAGGAAACGAAAAAGGTTCTGCACATATCTTCCTTTCTTTCTTTTGTCCAGATACATCTACCGGAAAGGTCGCGGGGGAGATGAATCCAGTGAATCGCAGCAAGACGGGAGCTAGGACTGGAGGAGCGTCACACTGTGGGTGCAAATGTGTCTGAGACCCCACCACCGGCATGATCTTCCTCTGGTTCTGAAGCCTGAATACTTGGTGCAGCAGGTTTGCAGGGTTGCTGGTTGTGACTGGCATTCTTGTCGGGTGACAAAACCACTTTAAGCATGGGTGGCTATGTACTGGTTGATACATGTAGCACCGAGCATCTGTCTAATGTCATCGTTTTTGACCGGTCCCTTATGGTTCTGCCAGATACTCACTGGAGACTTCTCACCTCACAAGTTTTTTAAGTGTCTGAATTAAATTAAGTGTGCGCTCTGCAACAACAAAAGCAGAACAGACAGTGGTAAAAGAACGGGGTATTTAGGGGGGAAAAATCCCAGATGATCTCCCAGGGTGCTCTGCTAGTCTGAATGTCCTCCACAAG
>CM060306.1:19073725-19096225 GCA_030674185.1 Monoplex corrugatus | reverse complement strand
TAGTTTGTACTGTATGCGCTTTGATACAGGGAGCCAGTGAAGATGTGCCAGGAGAGGAGATATGTGGTCAGCTTTTTTCTTTTTCAGTACAAGGCGTGCAGCTCTACGCAGTTGGCTGGGCTTTAAGCAACAATAAGAATAAAAAATAAACCAAATACTGTCTTGGCGGGACAAGTAACAAATTTTTGTACATTGAAATGCATGGGCAGGGAAAAAATATGTAAAAAAATTATGCTGATTTCGATCATGGTATAAAGGCCCACGGATGAGTCAATATGAATTACACCACAAATGCTCATGTATGCAATGGAGATCAAAATTGATAGCAGTTGATGCTTTTGGCTTAACACTGAAACCTTACGTTTTAGCGAAGTTCTGAAATTGTACACAACTTACATATCGTAAACTGTACAAGCACTTTCGGCCATCTTTGCATCTCCCTATCAGTAGAATCATCCTTGAGTGCACACGTACTTCTCCTCCATCAGTGGCTCCACTAATGTCAGTTCCCAGCCCAGTCAAAGCAAACCTCCAGCCTTTCACCAGAGAATATCTGCCATCGTCATTTGTATGCCAACACACTCATAACCAATCGTAGAAAGGCCTGGTACCTCACTGATACTCACAAAGACCGGAGACTTGGGAACAGCGGACTGGCAACCAGCTCTGTCACACTCTGTGATATGACCGCCTGTCTGTGCCACAAGGTATGAACAACATTACTGTGTCAATTAACTGCTTTCAACTCAGTTTTGTGGCAAATATTTGTCAGTAGAATAACCAGAGATGACAAGGAGCCAACACTCTCACACATGCGCATACACACACACACACACACACATGCAAAAGACGCACACACAAACACACGCTCGCGCGCGCGTGTACATAGCGATCATGTATATATATGAAGACAATGTTAATGTTTCTCATCGGAATTCATCATCATCATCATCAGGTGCCCTGCCGCATGGCGTTGGCGACCATGGACTTCCATCTGTCTCTATCTCTCGTTGCCCCTAGCATCTCCCCCACCCTCCTCATCCCCAGCCACTCTGCAAATCCGTCCAGCATTCTCTCCCTGGGTCTACCTGGTGCTCTCTTTCCTCATCGCAATTAGTAATCAAAAATTTTCAAAACCACCCCCTCTCCCACCCCTCCACTCACACACACACCCTACTCCACGCGGGCATTCATAATCATCTTCTCCTACACAGACATCCACCCATCCCCCACCCACCCACCCCCCTCCATCCCCCTCCCAGACACATTTAGTTGATCGGCACACAGGCTTACTGACAGAACTGTCAAACCATCGCAAGATTCAAATGCTCCACCCCTTTTCTCCCATCCCTCGGCAAAGGCGATAACCACAGACAAGACTTGCTCTGGACATGAATAAACAAATGTTAACTAGTAGCGTATACTGTGACGAGGGACTGAACCTCCCAGACAACAGCATGTACGCCAACTCTGGACCACATGTCTGTATTTCAACCGCAGACATCTTAACCCTTTGACTCCACACACTGTTCGTTAGCATCCTGCATTGTCAACCATGCTAGTAGCAAAGCAAAAACTTAATCCTTTGATTTCCTCACCCTATCCACCAGCTTCCTGCAGGAAGCTGGTGGATAGGGTGAGGGAATCAAAGGATTATGTTTTTGCTGTTGGTGGATAGGGTGCGGGAGTCAAAGGGTGAATACTATGTATAGGATGTTTGTGATTTCAGCGCTACTGTCCACTACTACAGCAGAAAAAAAATCCCTTTTACCAACATCCCCACCCCTGTAAATGTGTGCCATACAGCTCCTTTCCCTCTCTCCATTCACTCCATCTACTTTACTCCCACCTCCATTCTACCGTAGCCCCACATTTCTCTCTCTCTCTCTCTCTCTCTCTCTCTCTCTCCCTCTCTCTTTCCCTCTCTCTCCTCCCTCTCTCTCTCCCTCTCTCTCTCTCTCTTTCTCTCCTCTGTCTCTCCCTCTCTCACTCTTTTTTGTTTCTTTTACAGAATTGTATTTTCTCTGGTTGTGATATAGACAGTTTTAGTAGCAAAGGCAAAGATGTAAACTGGCCTATATATTTGTATCTATACTGATGGAAAGTAAAATTTCATTCTTTCTCTCTTGTAATGTCAGATGGCTTAATCCAATAAAAGCTTTTTGAGTTCTGAATTCTCCCATAATATCCCATCTCACATGTATCCTTATGTATGTTGATGGCATTGTATGGGGGTCGTTTTATCACGGAAACATACTTCATCTTTGTTATAGTATACTTAAACACGCGTGTCTATGTACGTACGTACGTTAATGTATGTATGTATGTATGTATGTATGTATGTATGTATGTATGTATGTATGTATAGTGATTATGTAATGTATGTAGTATTATGTTGTATGTATGTATGATGATGTATTATGTATGTATTATGTAGTATGTATTATGTATGTATGTGTTATTATGTATGTACTGTATGTATGTATGCATATGTATGTATGTAATGTATATGTATGTAAGCATGTATGATGCATGTATTATGTATGTATGTATGTATGTATGTATGTATGTATTATGCATGTATTAGTATGTTGTATGTATTTGTATGTATGCATATGTGTATTATGTATGTATGTATGTGTGTGGTGCATGTATGTATGCATGTATGTATGTATGTATGTAGTATGTATGTATGTGTTGGTGTTGCACGTATGAGAGAGAGAGATGTGTGGTGGTGGTCTTTGATTTAATGTCTATTCACTAAAGTGATTTTAGACAAAAAAACAAAAACAAAAAAACAAAAACAAAAACAAAAAGGGGGGGGGGGTGATAGAGGAGGAGTAAAGAGGATGTTTGAAAATTGTCAATTTTGGTTTTGAGAAAAGATGATCCAGAAAACAACTATTTCGAGGAGGGGAAGGTAAAACTAACAAATAACTTACCATAATTAACGATTTAAACAAATTTAACTAAGTAACAAACAAAATTGATAAATTTCTAGAAGAAATGAATAAAAAATAAAACCAAGAATTGACTAACCATATTAGTGAACAAGTAAATATCATTTTAAAGGTAATTCGCTATAGGACTTTTGATAGGCTAACAAAAAATTCATATAGTAATGATGATGAGGCAAATATGTCAGAAACTGTACTCATAGATAGTGAAGGAATATGTCGTTTTACCTAATGCAAGAAAGAATATGATATGTGTTATCTCTTTCACACAACACACTTCATCTTTTTTTATATTATACTCACACACGCGTGTGTATGTACGTACGTACGTATGTTGTTGTTGTATGTATGTATTATGTATGTAATAGTATGTATGTATGTATGTATGTATGTATGTTGTATGTACGTAGTAGATAGTACGTACGTATGTAGTGTAGTATGTAGTATGTATGTATGTATGTATGTATGTTGTATGTATGTATGTATGTATGATGTATTATGTATGTATTATGTAGTAGTATGTATGTATGTATGTATGTATGTATGTAGATGTAGTATCTTTAGTAGTATGTATGTATGTTTATGTGTATGTTATATGATGTATGTATGTACATGTATGTATGCATGTGTGTATTATGCATGATGTATGTATGTGTGTGTATGCATGTATGTATGCATGTGTGTATGTATGTATGTGTTGGTGTTGCACGTATGAGAGAGAAAGAGATGTGTGTGTATGTGTGTGTGTGCGCGTCTGTGTGTGTCTGTGTGTACATAGATTTATTGCCACAACTTCAGTGTCTATTTATTTGACATTTCTATTTTGTTGCCACATCTTCCACAGCTCTTCAGCGGCACTGCATCCACCAACAAACCAAAGTTCATTCAGACGAAGTCCATGTACCGGGAGCTGCCGTCAGGCCCCCCATCAGAGGAGACTACACTTTTGCAAATCAAGTTGGTAAAGTTCAGCCGTGCCTATTCTGATCCAAATTTCTAAGGACATTGGGTAATGAGCTCCCTACAAGCGACAGTGATAGCTCGGTCACAGAGTGAGGCAAAATGAGCGACCCTTTAGAAAAGAGACAATCACCACATTCCTCCAAACACAGCCTCCATGAACCGCCAACTCTGAGCAACTGGATAATGTTTTGTGTGTGTGTGTGTGTGGTGTTGTGGTGTGTGTGTGTGTGGTGTGTGTGTGTCGTTGGTGTGTGTGTGCGTGCGTGTGTGTGTGTGCGCGACGTGTGTGTGTGTGTTGTGTGCGCGAACGTGTGGTGTGTTGTGGTGTGTGTGTGTGTTTTAAGGGATGCTGGGGGGTGGGGGGGGTGTGGCGGGATGGAGAGAGAGAAGGTAAAAAGTTCACTCCCTCCCCAAACGTCAAGCTCAGGGGAGGCAAACCTGGCGTGTCTCTTGGCCGTGTTTTAACCCGTTTATTCCCTTCGTTCCCTTTGTGATGCGTCGTGCTTGCTGTAGGCACGTACTCGGCAATCATTTTCTGAAATCCATTTAGTACAGGACAGAGTGACTCAGAATGACAGTCACAAAAAGTGAGGTTGTGTGTTGGAGCATGTGTGGTTCTTCATTTACAAGGGTGACCAATGAGGATTTACTTGATTTTATTCCATCTGTGATTATCAAACTTTAACACGTGAGAAAAAAAAACATATTGTAAGAAATTAGAAAGATAACGTCTGAATATTGTTAAAAAAAAAAATTAACTGCTATACCTAGATTTGTAAACACAGAAGGGTTTTTGTTTTAGTTTGGATTTTGTTGTTGTTGTTGTTGAAAGGTAGACCCAGAGAGAAAATACTAGACGGAACTTGCGGAGTGGCTGAAGACGAAGAGGGTGGAGGAGATGCTTGGGGCAACAAGAGATAGAGACAGATGGAAGTCCATGATCGCCAACGCCATGCAGTAAGGCACCTGATGATGATGATGATGTTGTTGTTGTTGTTGTTGTTGTTGTTGATGATGATGATGATGATGATGATGATGATGTTAGTTTTGTTTAAAGCCCAGCTGACTGCATAGAGACGTATCAAGGCTATAATCGTTTCAAAATACACAAAATACTTCAACATGAAAAAAAAGGAAAAGAAAATTAATACAAATATCAATACATTTGCGCACATAATCTAAGGAGATGCCCCTGGCGTTGACCATTCCATCCAATTTATCACACAGGATTTTAAAAAAAACACCTGAATACAAATTTAAACACAATTAAGGACACTAAAGCGTATATAAAAACGGGCATAAATTACCTAAAATTGCTTCCGCATATCTCATTTCACTAGAGCCAAAAATGCACTTTATATATTTACACAATTATTAATCTTAAGAGAAAGTACTTAAGACTTTATCGAACACATACAAGTGAATGGACCAGCAAGGCAGAAATGAAAGCCTACAACACTATCTCAGAGAGCAACTCTACAACATCCTCATATGACAAGTCTCCTCAACATCATAAAAGACAAGTCTCAGCAGAGGGTGCAACCTGCCTATCATCACAGAGTGTGAGAGTAAAAGTGCAGAGGTTAGAACCTCAGAATAAAGAGGTATGGACTTCCATTGTCCCAGAGAAGGGGAGAGAGAGAGTAGGTTTAAATTGCAGAGGATAAAATCTGGCCACGATGGACAGTGGCTTTGCTTACATGCATTCCGTATCATACGACTGTATAATTATGGAGGGCCATGTTCGTTAACGTCATGTGCCGCCGCATGATAATGATGATCATAATTATGATCATGGAATTGAACACTCGTGATCTTACTGGCTATGGCGTCATTTGGGGCCATGGCTATTAGATCAAACAGGCGTTGGTCACATAAGGCAGCCTCCCAGCAATTACAATTGTATGCAGCATATTAGCATATCGACTGTACTGAGTCCGTATTACTGCAAGGGAAGCCGAAGGTTACATTGCTTCAAAGAATCCCCTCAGCGGACATGTTCAATTCTGAGGTAAGCTGTATTTTATTAAACACATCCAAATATTATTATCACAAAAGCCTCAATAACGCAGACCCCGAATTACCTACTTGAGATCTATCTTCCCTCACGTACCCTCCGCTCTGCCTCCGATCCTCTGACTTTTTCGCTTTCCACGCACTAAGCTCAATACCTATGGTCCACGAGCCTTCTCTGTTTCTGGTCCGCTCTCCTGGAAAAAACTTCCTCTCTCTCAGTCCGTCAGCAACCTACTTTTGTCTCCTTCAAGTCCGCTCTCAAAACTCACCTTTTCTCCTCTGCATAAAATCCTGACCTCACTCAATCCCCTCTGCAGCCTGTCTCCACTCGGAGGGGAATCACATTGCAATATTTTATTGTATATAATATGCTCTCTATAATTTTCCATTGTTTTTATTCTTTCTCCCCATTTATAGCCGTGTGTGTGTGTGTGTGTGTGTGTGTGTGTGTGTGGGGTGTGTGTGTGTGCGTGTGCGTGTGTGCGTGGGTGCGTGTGTGCGTGCGTGCGTGCGTGTGTGTGCGTGCGTGCGTGTGTGTGTGTTTCAGCGCTTAGATTTGATTTTATCAAGATTTTGCGCTATATAAATATTGTAATTATTATTATTATTACATAATAGCCAAGAATTCAGGCCGAATGTCTGGCTTGGTCACCTCAACAAGTGTGTGTAAATACCTGAATAAGCGATCAATTAAGACATTAACAAAAGTAATACCTCGCCAACCACCAGGCAGCATAACAAGATGTTACAAAAGTCAAGCACGTCAAAATAACGACCAAGAAGAACACACGAAACTGAAAAGAGAAATACAAACCAAAGGAAAAAAAAGAGACAAGAGAGCACAGCTTCAGCAAGCATGTGCTAAAATCCCCAATTGCAATACAGAAAGAAAATTAAATCAGGTGTTGGAACAAACTAGGAAAGTGAAAACAACCAAATTTCAACCACAAAATCACTTATCAACAGCCAAGATGGTGCCACTCAAACCGAGACACAAGGCATACTTACAGATGGCATAAATATGATAAAAACTTATCCGATGACACCACAGTAACAAATCCACAAGAATCTCCCTGTCTTGATTTTCAGCATTCCAAACCAGAGCCTGGTAAGGCTGAGCAGAGTGCAGAGTACGATGCCGATGGTTAGACATACTGACCAAACGAGGAAAAGCATCACTCAAATTGGAACCGGGTAATGGGATATGTAGATGGGATCGACAGCGAATCATGGTGGACGTCTTTTACCAATTTGTCAACCACCTGGTCGAATATTTTGCAGTTAGTATGGTGTTTCGCATTAGCTGGGCTTATGCACTTGTAAGATATGGTTAAGTTATGTACAACTAGAATTTTTTTGTTGTTGTTGTTAAAAGGTTAATCTGTTACCTGCAGAGCCTTAGGTTCCTTTGCTGCTGAACTTTTCAACCCCCTCACAGTATTTTATTCATGAAGCAACCATTCTGTACACAAAATGAAAAAAGAAATCAAGATTCAGGAACCACTGCTACTCTATAAATGTATTTGTTTTTCACAATTCTGTGTATTTACTATTAGTGACCTTTGTATTCTTTCTCCAAAGTCAGTATTTAATATAAAGTATACATGCTCTTTCACTCCACACATGAGACTCTTCTATACAATCCGTACCTCACTTAAAAACAAAAAAAGCACACAAACAAGCAAAACCCACTGACAAGAATGACATCAGATTATTTATAAGGTCATCACAGCTTTTAATGAACAGTTAATGTCTTCAGCGTAAATTACATAGTACATACATCATAAAAAATCACCAGAATCACTGTCCACAAAATATCCACAGAACAAAAAGTAAAAGCATGTTTTTCGAGCTTTTTAACAAATCTAACACGAATATTTAATGGCTTTGAATGAAACTAATACATCAAAGTTATCCAAGATTATGAGATAAAATAATCTAGCTACATGCACGCAATCCAAATAAACAATAACTTAAATATACAAGCAATGTGGGACTTGCATTCAACAGCAAAACTAAAGGAAACACTTCACACTATACTATGATATTCACATTAAAAACACACCTGCAACATGACAATATTATTTCACTCATAGCATGCATTATAAATTAAAGT
The DNA here is from genome assembly GCA_030674185.1 of Monoplex corrugatus. Lineage (NCBI taxonomy): Eukaryota > Metazoa > Mollusca > Gastropoda > Littorinimorpha > Ranellidae > Monoplex > Monoplex corrugatus. The sequence continues at coordinate 19,088,173 of CM060306.1, read as the reverse complement.
GGAAATGTATGGAACTGGGAGATTTTGGAGTGTACATTAAAAAGACACAAAAGTTTGACAAAACAAGAAAGATAAGTAAACACAACCAACATTTTCTTGGATATCATGCGCACACACACACACACACACACACACACACACACACACACACACACACCACACACACACACACACACACACACACACACACACACACCAACACACACTCCACACACACACACATGCACACATGCATGAAACAAAAATTAGAAACTCGCACACATACAAAAGAGTGACACACTGACAGCATTGGGGTGGGGAGGCAGGGTGGGGGGTGGGAGGGGGGGGGAGGTGGTGGGGGTGGATGCATTTACATACTGACATGGTCAATGATGGTCTGTAATACTCATGGTGAAAAATTTGACAATATTTCAAAGTTGCGCTGAACATGCTGTCCATGTCATCGGCATCCAGATATTCCCATAGTTGTGTGCACTTATCATTCATAACAAAGCCTGTCTTTAAATTTCAAAGTTTAACACACAAACTTACTTGGTACTCTCAGACTGACACTTTACTGACACAAGAGGCAGATAGCGATTCAATATATGGTAACAAAATGGAACAAAAAAAATTCAAAATACTGTGGTGCTGTTTATGGAGAGTAAGAGATTTATGTGAATTTACCTGTAAAATATTTTGCAATTCATCATTTATCTTTATACATACATACATATATGTATGTATATAAGTATCAAAAGTCACTGACAAATTTATTTGGACTAAGTTACAGAGTTATGGTGGTAGTAGTAGTAGTGAGTAGCAGTAATAGTAGTGACACAACGAGTATGGCCTTTTAGCCTTGAAGCATCTTCATTTGTTGGTACTTTTACTAATAACTTTATCTAGACATAAATCAAAGCAAATAGCTCAGTCAAGGGAAACACCAAAGTCCTTTTCTGCTTTACATTTGGAAATGAGACTAATCTCATAACAAACATTAATTGTACTTTAGTGCTCCTTGACAAATTCAAAAACCAAGTAAATAATAATAGTGATTATACTATTTCTATTACTACTACTACTGATGATGATGATGATGGTGATGGTGATGATGATGATGGTGATCAAATACTAGTACTACTACTATTGATGATGATGATGATGATGATGATGATGATGATGGATGATGATGATAATGGTATGACTACTTCTACAGCACCTCAGCTCATAAGAATCCTAAGCGTTTTATAAAAGTATGAAGGCCAGAAACAGACCACACAAAGCAAATGTATGTCAACACCTATAGCTGTGATGAAACAGGCTATAAGACAAACAGCTATGATGAAACAGACTATAAGACAAACCAGCTATGATGAAACAGACTATAAGACAAACCAGCTATGATGAAACAGACTATAAGACAAACAAGCTATGATGAAACAGACTATAGGAAAAACCAGCTATGATGAAACAGGCTTTAAGACAAACAAGATATGATGAAACAGACTATAAGACAAACCAGCTATGATGAAACAGACTATAGGAAAAACCAGCTATGATGAAACAGACTATAAGACAAACAAGATATGATGAAACAGACTATAGGAAAAACCAGCTATGATGAAACAGATTTTAAGACAAACCAGCTATGATGAAACAGACTATAAGACAAACAAGCTATGATGAAACAGACTATAGGAAAAACCAGCTATGATGAAACAGATTTTAAGACAAACAAGATATGATGAAACAGACTTTAAGACAAACCAGCTATGATGAAACAGACTATAAGACAAACAAGATATGATGAAACAGACTATAAGACAAACAAGATATGATGAAACAGACTATAGGAAAAACAAGATATGATGAAACAGACTATAAGACAAACAAGCTATGATGAAACAGACCAACTAAAAGACAAACAATCTTTAAAAAAAAGCAATAAAAAACAAGTTATATTCAAATATCTGCTTCTGTGTGTCAATCGGACTTCAAGAAGGAAATGTTAACATTTAAAGACTGAATGTGAAATGTTACCACACGCAAAAATTAAATAATTAACAGTTAGGATCGAGGAAGTACAAGCAGTACCATGTATCTGGTGGTATGCTTAAAGACTAAAAATAAAATACTGGTATGCTAAAAGACTAAAAAATAAAATAAGTAGTTATTTCATCTTCTTCCGCAACTTCATCTCATTTTACAGGGGACATCCTCACCAACAGACAATCTGCAGCAAAATATACAAAGCTCAAACCATTCAAAAATGTTTTCTGTGAAAAAAAAAAGTCTTTAAATAACAAACAAACAGACTGACGGAAACTGAAATAGCACTCACTAAAACATCTTTTAATAACTAACTAACAGATTGACAGAAACTGAAATAGTACTCACTAAAACATCATCATTCAGACAATGACACTAGCACAACTGAGATCAGTCCATACCACTTCAAAAGTACTTCTGCATGTGTATGCTAATCACAAAACAGGGAAAAAACAATTAGGCCTACAAGCATGTTTTCCTGGATGTAACTATTATTTTCTCTGTATTCTCTACAAGACTACAGCTTATTATTAGTTACATGTTTCTGAAAAAAAATAATAAAATGGTTAAAAAAAATGTATTAACTACTTTGCTTTTCATATACAAAAAAAATTCTGTTCTTCAAACTTCCAATGATGATTGCGTGCATCAACATTTTTCAAGAGATGTGATCATAGCATAGCAATTTCACACACACTTTCAGCTTTCACTTTTCAGTGAATACTTTCTTGATTTTATGTTGTGTTGGTGGTGTTTTTGGGAGCACTCATTTCACAGACAACTTCACCTTTTTAACATTTTCTGTATTCTGTGTAGTGATTTTCACTACACTGATGGGTTGAACTGTATTGGAACCTTGAAGTGCAAGATACACGAGCACACATCAGTAACTGACAGGAAATTAAATACGAAAAGGTAATCTCATGTCATGCCTAATCTTCCCTCTCCTTCAGCCACTTTTACTCTTAGCCATTCTAAACACTACTTCTCAACAGGTTGCCTTTTCCGTGGGCTACAGCATTGTCTTCTGAGACACTTAATCAATGGTCCTAAAATACTTGAGCATACTGTGTTCACAGACAGCCTCATCTGTGGAAATCCGTTCTTAAGTACTAATGACCAGGAACCAAATTTATAAATAATGACAAACCTGAGGTGAAAATGGTCAGCACATGATTGGATTTTGCCTCTCCTTTGTACCATAAATAGCGTAATATTATCTCATTTTACTACATACAAATAAAGCAGCATCTTGAAACATATGTTAGTAATAATAAAGATAAATTATGCTACATTAAAAAAGGACAAGAAAACAACACCAAAACATCACAGAAAGAAAAACCAACAACATCATTTCACCATTTCAAATGAGCAAGAGCAACAGTCAATTCAGGCAGATACGATGACCTGCTGGACCTAAGATCATGCTGAAAGAACTCACACCACCTGGGTTGAGTGGGCATCGTCTTTTGAATGACAACAGTTTTAGTGATCTGCAATTTGGGGGAACTTAATTAATCACTGTGTTAAAATATCTCAGTAGATCCATCTGGCCTTGCAGCAGCCTCTGCTACTGGTTGGGTGGGTGGTGTTGTCTTGGGTTTTTCCGTGGGCTGAATCAGGGACATCTTGAGGCCAGCTTTCTCTGCCAGTTCAATGGAGGAGTTCTTCTGACCGATGGAGGCACTCACTATAGCCACATTGGTCAAACCCTACAAGCACACAAAATAATCACATTCATTGTTATTCGTATTGGTACTTAAAGCCCAGCTGACTGTAGAGTCATATCAGGGCTATAAGCCTTTCAATGCACATACAGTATTTCAACAGGGAAAAAAAGTTAAAGAAAATTAAGGGTACACATATCAATGCATTTGAGCAAGTAATCTAAGGAGATGCCCTTGGTGTTGACCACTCCGTCCAATTTATGGCCCAGGGGATTTAAAAAACATATCTGAATACAAATTTAAACATAACTAAGGACTCTAAAACATATCTAAGAACGGGCATAAATTACCTAACATTGCTTCTGTATATCTCACTTCCCTAGAGCCAAAAATGCACTTAATACATGTACCAAATTATCAATCCTAAGAGAAAACTACATAAGACTTTATCGAACACATACAGGTGAATGGACCAGCAAGGCAGAAAATGATAGGAAGAAATGACAGAAAGCAAAGAAACATGGTAGAAAACAAGAGTGACAGAAAAGAGAAAATTCCTAGAACTGAATTTCCAGAAGTGGGGTTTCTATCTGTACTGAAAGAGCTCCCGGCATCCCCACGGGGGGGGGGGGGGGGATATCACAATAAAAGTACCTGCAAAATGGTAAAACAGTGTCTATGATCTTGTGATACCTTGTAGAATGTTTCACAGGCACACCATCAGAAAAAATCTCACTCACTATTGGTTAACACCATCATAATACCCTTTGTGTAAAACAGTGTTGTCCACCTTTCTATCATTCCCATTTCCATCCAAATCTTAAAGCTAGACAGGGGATTTTACATCAGATCCCCTTTTAATAAACATAGTTATCATATGTTACAAGTGCATAGGCTCGCAGTTGATGCTAGAGATCATCATCATCATCATCAAGTGCCTTGCCACATGGCGCAGGCGATCATGGCCTTCCATCTGTTTCTATCCCTTGTTGTCGCAAGCACCTCTTCCACCCTCTCTGTCTTCACCCACTCTGCAAGTCCATCCAGTGCTTTTCCCCTGGGTCTACCTGGTGCTTTTTTGCCCTCCAGCTTAGCTGTTGTGACCTGGTGCTCTAATTCCCCTTTCCTCATAAAATGACCTATAAATGTTGCCTGTCTTTTCCTAATCTTCCTTATGAATGATCTTCTTGTGTCTGCCTCCATCAAGACTGTCTCATTTATTTTCTTTGCTATCCATGGGACTCTCAACATTCTTCTCAGAAACCACATCTAGGCTGCCTCAGTCTTGTTGTGGCTTTGCTTGTTGACTGTCCACGCCTCACAACCGTATAATATTATCGGTTCTATATAACATTCAAGAACTCTCTTCCTGATGTTAATTATAATAATAATAATAATTACAATATTTATATAGCGCAAAATCTTGATAAAATCAAATCTAAGCGCTGAAGCAGACACACACGCAGGCACGCACGCCCGCACACACACGCACGCACACACACAGACACACACACACACACACACACACACACACACACACCCACACACACGCATGGCTATAAATGGGGAGAAAGAATAAAAGCAATAAAAGCAAGAATAAAAGCAATGGAAAATTATAGAGAGCATAGCATACAATTATATATTATAACCATGTGATTCCCTCCGAGCGGAGACAGGCTGCAGAGGGGAGGGTTGAGTGAGGTTAGGATTTTATGCAGGAGAGAAAAGGTGAGTTTTGAGAGCGGACTTGAAGGAGACAAAAGTAGGTTGCTGACGGACTGAGAGAGGAAGTTTGTTCCAGGAGAGTGGACCAGAAACAGAGAAGGCTCGTGGACCATAGGTATTGAGCTTAGTGCGTGGAAAGCGAAAAGTCAGAGGATCAGAGGCAGAGCGGAGGGTACGTGAGGGAACATAGATCTCAAGTAGGCTTGACAGGTAATCGGGGCTGCGTTATTGAGGCTTTTGTAGCACATGGTGTCTAGTTTGTACTGTATGCGCTTTGATACAGGGAGCCAGTGAAGTTGTGCCAGGAGAGGAGATATGTGGTCAGCTTTTTTCTTTTTGAGTACAAGGCGTGCAGCATTGTTTTGAATGCGCTGTAGGATGTGAATGGTGGAGGCAGGAAGACCAGACAGGAGTGAATTGCAATAGTCAATGCGAGACATTATGAAGGAGAGAACGAGTTTTGCAGTTGTTTCGACAGAGAGATACTTCCTGATCAGCTTTATACGATGGAGATGATAGTAGCAGGATCTGGCAGTTTGAGAAACAAAGTTGTTCATGGAGAGGGTAGAGTCAATGCAGACACCAAGGTTTTTAGCTGAATCAGAAATTGGGACTGATGTGTTACATAATGGGAGAGAAAGAGGAGGCAGCTGAGAAAGTTTCTGACGGGTGCCAATGAGGATAGGCATTTGCTGGTAAAAATGCTTTTCATCTTCTTGAATGCTGTTTTGGCTTGGCCGATTCCCCTGACTATTTCTGATGTGCATCTGCCGTCTGGTGAAATGATCGTTCCCAGATATTTAAACTTATCAACTTGTCTCAAGGTTGTGCCGTTTGCTGTTATTTTGCATGAGGGGATTTCATGTCTTTTACTGATCATCATGACTTCAGTCTTCCTGCTGTTTAGTTCCAACCCCTTATCTTTGCTTTCTATTTCTAGTATATTCACAAGGTTTTGTACGTCCCTTTCATTTTCTGCAATTAGCATGGTGTCATCTGCGTATCGAATGTTGTTTATAATTTTCCCTCCAACCTTTAATCCAGCGTCTTCTTCTAGGTTTCTCATGATGTTTTCGCTGTAAAGTGAAAACAGATCTGGTGACAAAACACAACCTTGTCTGACTCCTCTTTTCTAGAGATCATACTAACTGCAAAATACTTGATCAGGTGGTCGAGAAATTGGTGAAAAGATGCCCATTCCCAGATGCCACTGCCAGTCCACCCCTATCCCCATACCCATTTCCAGCCCGAGTGGCTATTATCCTCTTCGGTGAAGTAAGCTAAACAGGAATATCTGTTGTCAACCAATAAATAGAGGAGAACAAAGAAGGCAGTGAATGTTGCTTGTAACATATGGTAAGTGCACTTATTAAAAAGGGATTTGAATTAAAATCCCCTGTTTAATAGCACATAACTTAAATCATATCTTACAAGTGCAGAGGGGCACTACCTGGAAGACAGGTGACGATACCTGTTATTACTTGGAAGCAGATATGGCCTTCTGGGTACATACAGTTGAGATGACGACATGAGACCCATCTTCACATGTTCATGAGATGTTCCTCAGTAGAATGAGATGAACATTCCAGGAGAGTGCCACTAAGCACCATCTAGATTTCTGGCAGGGAGAAGTTGTGATGGAAAGCTATGGAAGAGGCCCAGGCCTGTGGTTAATGGACACTGGGCCTGGTTGAGTTGAGCTGCTGTGCCCGAGCCCAGTAAGCCTCACTAATGATATCTGAGATCCACCGAGACTGACAGAGAGTTTGATATCGACTGAGTAATCATGGTTGAAAGAGATGAAAAGCTGGCACTGTTGAGGGTGAAAAAATATACATAATGCAGTCACAAGAGAAAAATATTCTCACCTGTAATATGCTGCCTTTGATGTCCTGTATGTTGGCCATGGCTGCCATGTAATCATCAATCATGTCCCACTCCTGCTGACAGACAATAAACACTTAGTCACTGGCTGTTTATCAGGCACTCTCCAAACACTATGACAACATTTTAAAAAATTCAGTTGAATCATTAATTCTTCAAACCCAGATTCTTACAAAAATTACAACATATCTTTTATATACTTCCTTGGCCCCATCCTCCATTCCCATCCTTCCTTCCTCTCTCTCTGTCTCTCCTCTCTCTCCCTCCCTCTCTCTCTCTCTCTCTCTCCAGCTATGCTGGAACTGATATTTGTTTTTAAAAAAATTCAATGCATTTATATATGCACTCCAGCAGATTTCATGACTTCCACCCAAATCTGCCACTGCCTGATTCCTTGAGCCGTGCACAAATCTTGAAATGGGAAAGATTATGGAATTCACATATATATAAGCTGATATCAGAAAACTGACACATAAAGCCAAGCAGAGTACAAGCTAGTGTTTATACTGAAGGTGAGGACAGATTTCAAGATCTCAGCTGAAACAATAAACTGAACGTTAAGTTTTAGTTTTTAAAGGAGAAAAGAACAACACAAAATACAAAAAAGAAAAAAAAAGCAAGCAATTTATCCATGGTTGCTTTCAAGTCTCTGTAAAGTTTGTTTTCCTGTGTGAGTTTTTTTTCTGTTTGCAAACAAAATATATGACATGAACTTCATGACTGACGACAACAACAAGAGATACACAAAAGACCTAGGATGAGAGATAAACAAACATTTGTGTAATGCTGATGGTAATGAAGATGACTACAAGCATTAATAAGATTCAAACAACAAATTCAAATATACAACATGAACTTCATGACTGATGACAACAAGAGATACACAAACACCCAAAGACAAGACACGCAGAAACATTCGTGTAATAATGATGCTGATGCTGATGAGGATGACTACAAGCATTAACAAGATTCAAACAAACAACAAAACACCGACCAGAGCCAAGTTCTCCACTTGCAAGAAGAGTTCAGTCAAGGCTCGGACCACTGGTTGTTGCATGGCACTGGACTCCTCATCCTTGGCGGTCATCTTACTGTACAAGTTCCACAGGGGCCGCAGCAAGCTCAAGTCAATGGAAGGACGGGGTGGAGGGGTCGGATCCAATGGAGGTGGCAAGCTGAGGGGATGCAAGGCTACGTCTGAAGACGCCTTGGCCTTGCATTTGGGCAAGTATTCCTTCTGGGTCATGATGATACACAGTAAGAGCTGAATGGCCTTGAGGCGCTGGGTGGATGTCTGCTTGCAGGCCACATATGCCAGACTTCTCCAGATGTCACTAAGGGGTAATGATCTGGTTGTACACAAAACAAACTACATTAACACAAGGTAGAAAGAAACTCTAGGGAGAGCTAGACAACAGAAGGTCTTCAGAGAAGTAACCCCCTTTAGACAAGTGTTTCGGCCCTGAATTCCTTACACTCTCGGGGGGCCGGGCCACATCCAGGTCATGACTCCTGGATGCCCTTCTGCTGTTGTCTATTTTTTTTTTTTTTTTTTTTCCCACGCCGGGGAGCGAACCTGGGCGATTCTGCGCTTCAGAACTGCAGTACGCGGTTTTACCAATGTGCTAACGGGGCACACATCATCTGTAGGGAATTTAATCCTTATGAAGTTCACTTTTGGTTCCCCTCCTTGCCCAGATCCAGCTTGAGCTCCTTTCTGCTGCCTCTGCCATCGCTTTAAGGGCTCTAGTCCTCTTCTTCCCAGAAATGGCGAGTTGTTTCATGAGATCATAAGCGGAGGTGCCCACAAACCCTCTTGCCCCGACCTCTATGGCGAAGATTTTGACCCGCAGACCTGCTTTCTTCAGGGTGCTGGCAAGACCGGCGTATTTTTCGGTCTTGTAGATATGTGCTTCTTCCATTCTGCTTTGGTATGGCACAGTGAGTTCTATCAGAATCACTTGTTTCGAGGAGTCAGAGTGGAGAGCGATGTCTGGTCTCATGCCTGTCTTGCTGATGACATCTGGGTAATTTCTCCACTCTGGGAGGTCTGCTGTACACTCCCAGTCGACTGCTCCATCCAGAAGACCCTTTGGCAATGTGCTGGTTGTCACAGCACTTTCGGGCCAGACCTGTTTCCCTCCTGCTTTGTAGAACGTTGTCATAGCAATTGGTGCATTTGGGGTCATGGTTTTTTCGCTAACCACGTCTGTGATCACTTTCAGAACTTGGTTGTGCCTCCATGTATACCTTCCTTGGGCTAGCGCTACTTTGCAAGAGCTTAGGACATGTTCCACTGTTTGTTTCTTCTGACAGAGCGGACATGCTGGGTCGTCTGATTTCCCCCATTTCACTAAGTTTGCATTCGAGGGGAGCAGGTCATATACAGATCTGAGGAGGAAGCTTATCCTTAGAGGAGCCATGTGCCACATATCGTTCCAGCCGAGACTTCTTTGGAGTGCACTGTCCCATGTTGTCCATTGCCCCTGTTGACCTTGCTGGACTGCCTTCTGCACTCTTTTGACATCTTCTTCTTCCTTCAACTCCTGTATGATCATGTCTCTTTTTTCCTTCCCTTTGGCTTTGGACCACCACTGCATTTTTGTTGCTCCCAGTCCCTGTCTGTTGGTTTGCGTGTGTCCAATTATTTCTTTGATGCTGAGGTTTCTCTTGGCATTGTTTACAGCCTCTTGGACTTTCCACTTTCTGCCAGTTCTCAGCTTTGGATGAACTGATCTCACGATATTGTCTTCCGATTCCTCCAGCATGCTCAACAGTCTTGCTTTTCCAACTTTGTATTCCTCCACTATGGATTTGAGAGGTAGCTTCAGCATTGCTTGACGACAGTAGAATGCAACATCAGTGAGACCAGGTGGGACACCGAGCCATTTTCTTGTGTATTTGTTGATTTTGGCTTCCATTGCTTCGACTGTGCTGGTGCAAATGTCATAGATTAGCAGTGGCCACAGCAGCTTTGGTATCAGCATGAACTGTAGACACCAGACTTTGTATTTGCCTGGCAGTCCGCAGTTATCTAATTTCTTCAGGCCTTCTTCTGCTGTTTGCTTGGTTTCACATCCCCTTTGTGTGTCTTTCAGGGAGTCATCATACCATCTTCCGAGACTTTTTACTGGCTCTTCTGTGACAGTGGGGATGGCTTGGTTGGCTACCATGAATTTGACTGAATCTGCCACTTTTCCTTTTCGCAGTGAGAGACTTCGGGATTTCTTAGGTTTGAACCTCATTCTTGAAGAGGCCACCAGCTCATCCAGCTGCTTTAAGATTTGGTGTGTCTCTTCCTCATCCGTGGACAAGACTGTTGTGTCATCCATGAAAGCTTTCAGAGGAGGCATCTGGTATCCATCTCCCAGATTCACTGGACCTGAACTCTTCATTGCAGCTTTCAAGATGACTTCCATTGCCAACACGAACAGTATGGGAGAGATTGCACAGCCCATTGCAATGCCCACCTCTAGGTCTATCCAGTCCGTGGTGTATTCTTTGGTAGAGAACCGCATTGAGAACCCTTGGAAATACTTCCTCAGCATTGTTCGGATGTTTTCTGGGATGTGATACATTTCAAGAGCCAGCTGGATCATATCGTGTGGAACTGATCCATATGCATTCGCCAGATCAAGCCAAACTACGTCAATGTCTCTCTTCTCTGTTCTTGCTTTTTGGATGGCATCCCAAATCAACGTGGCATGTTCCAAGCATCCAGGCATTCCTGGTATGCCTCCCTTTTGGACTGACATATCCAGATACTTGTTTTCAGTCAGGTATTTTGTCAATCTTGCTGCCATAACAGAGAAGAAGATTTTCCCTTCGACGTTCAGAAGTGATATTGGCCTGAACTGATTGATGCTGCTGGAGTTCTGCTCCTTCGGAATGTACACTCCTTCAGCTCTCATCCATTGGTCGCTGATCTTCTGGTTCCTCCATGCTGATCGAATCATCTTGTGGAGCCACTCGAGCACTTTTGGGCATTTCTTGTAGAGCAGGTATGGTATTCCGTTTGGTCCAGGTGCTGACTTGGCTCTGGCTTTCTTTACTACGTTCTTCACTTCATCCAGTGTTGGTGGTTTGTTATTGAATTTTCCTTCTGGCGCTGCAGGCCAAACCAGATTCTGGATTTCAAGTGGTGCCTCGCGCTGAGAATCGGAATATGTTTCCCTGAGATGCTGCTCTAGGGTTTCCTTGCCCACTGTGAGAGTCCCTGATTTGGGTTGTTCAAACAGCTTTCTTGCAAAGTCAAAGGGATCTTTGAAGAAACGATCTTGAGTCTTCTTCTTTTTGCTCTTTCTTCGCCTTGCTGATTCCACTTTGCTGAGAGCATTGTGTTTGGCCTTCAGATCTTTCCAGAGTTCCAGGAGCCCTTGCTTCTCGAATTCTGAGGCAGTTTTCATTCGCTTTTTAAGCTTCCTTTTCTCCCTCCGGATGCTCTCCATCTGTTGCTGTCTTCTGGATTTCTGGGGAGGCGTTTTTGTCTTTGGCTGCTTCACTCCATAAGTGTCCCTGCAGATAGAGTATATGATGTCTCCGTATGTGTCAAGTTTGTGTTCCAGCGTACTGTTCCCTATTAGCGCATTCAGCTTAAGGACAAGTTCCTCATCTAATTTCTCCCATTGTTCTTTTGCACCGGCAAGCGGCAAATTGAGTTTTCCACGTTTGGCGTTAAGAGCTTGTGCAAAATCCGCATCAGAACCATCAGCGTGGATGTCCTTGGCACTATGGTTTAAATCCTGGCCTTGGTCATCCAACGTCTCACCTGCTATCGCAGTGCGCTGCTGCTGGTTCGTATGTGTCTTCAAACAGCCCATTTTTGTCCTGTGGATCTTCATGCCGCGTTTGGTGGTGAATCTCCTTCCACACGCACACGGAAATTCCATCTGGTCATTAATCATGATCCGTTGTGCGTTTCCAGTCGTGATGGAGTCAGTGCCGATGGATTCATCATTCTCTCCCCCTTTCGGTGAATCCTGAGAGCATCTTTCATTTAAAGAACTCGTGGCATGTTATCAAAGGCAAGGTGGGAAGCCAACCCACAAAGCCCGCAGATCTAGTCTTTCCCAGTGTCCTTCGGTCTTTCCCGAATGTCCTCCGAACTATTCCCGGAAGTCAATGGATTGACCATGTGCAGGTAGAAAGAAACTCTAGGGAGAGCTAGACAACAGAAGGTCTTCAGAGAAGTAACCCCCTTTAGACAAGTGTTTCGGCCCTGAATTCCTTACACTCTCGGGGGGCCGGGCCACATCCAGGTCATGACTCCTGGATGCCCTTCTGCTGTTGTCTATTTTTTTTTTTTTTTTTTCCCACGCCGGGGAGCGAACCTGGGCGATTCTGCGCTTCAGAACTGCGGTACGCGGTTTTACCAATGTGCTAACGGGGCACACATCATCTGTAGGGAATTTAATCCTTATGAAGTTCACTTTTGGTTCCCCTCCTTGCCCAGATCCAGCTTGAGCTCCTTTCTGCTGCCTCTGCCATCGCTTTAAGGGCTCTAGTCCTCTTCTTCCCAGAAATGGCGAGTTGTTTCATGAGATCATAAGCGGAGGTGCCTACAAACCCTCTTGCCCCGACCTCTATGGCGAAGATTTTGACCCGCAGACCTGCTTTCTTCAGGGTGCTGGCAAGACCGGCGTATTTTTCGGTCTTGTAGATATGTGCTTCTTCCATTCTGCTTTGGTATGGCACAGTGAGTTCTATCAGAATCACTTGTTTCGAGGAGTCAGAGTGGAGAGCGATGTCTGGTCTCATGCCTGTCTGTTTAATCAAAGGTTTATATTAATGAAAAGATTCACAAAAAAATAAACATAAATCTTCACTGAAAAGATATATATTATAGCTATACTCACACAACATTAAGTATAAAAAAATTAATCCTTCACATATAAAAAAAAACTCAAACCAATCTTCACAAAGTTATCAAAATTTTCAAGTTTACAAAGTGAAGAAAAAAGTGTGTGTTCACAATGATTTCACATGAAAAAGACTTTTACACTGACAAAAGTTTGATCAGAAAAAGATGATATAAAAAAAGATTCACAGGAACAGACCATTTTATAGACAAAAGATTACAGACTGACAGTGCTTACACTTCAGCTTACAAAAGCGTTCTTATAAGCCTTTTGCTGCCCAGCAACAGAGTATTCCATTGGCAGTTCTGTGATATTTGTACATAAAGTATCACCACTCATCAACAATACCTTTGAATTCTCTGAAAACCTAGTAATACTTGTGTGAATCTGTGATGTTCATAACTAAAACAACAACTTCACCTTTATTTCCTTTCAAATGTCTGAAAATTCAGTATTAAACGCCGCAACAAAGAGGGTCAATACCAAAGACTATCTTGCAGTACACCTCTTTGTTTAGAAATATGACAGTATACACAAAAGTCAGACTTAAAGTTGTGGATGAAAATGGTAAACATGGTAACTTACAGTGCCATCGGGGAGGCCAGGATGGACTCCAGGATGGTATGGCCAGTCTCAAAGCTGTCACTGATGCCAGCAACCACTGTGAACTTGTATCCCCAGTAGGACACTGAGAAACTGTCTCCCTCCATGATGAACTTGTAGTAGATTGTATCCCCTGTGTAGACAGACACACAAACACACACACACACACACACACACACACACACACACACACACACACACACACACACACACACACACACACACATCAGTGTCTGTATATGGGTGGAAGGACTCTTGACATCAAAAGACAAAAAAAAAAAAATCCAGCATCATAATACCAACAGTTATCACATGTTGATGTACCCTTACCTTTTTTTTGTCTTCAAATTTTGTGAGAAGTGCTTTTCAAGATTAAAACACTCAAGAACACAGATGCATCTTCTTCACTTATTTACTGTATTCTGCAGGATGAGTCACAATTTGATCACAAGTTTCTATGCTCACACTGACTGAGCCCTTAGGAGTATATATACTTTTTTGAATCAGGTTCATGGAGAATGTAAGGAAAATGCTGTCCTATAATGACAAGACCACTGTGGAGTGAGACAGTAGAGACTTCAACTTTTCTCGGGATCAGCACTATCCCTTGCCCCCTGCAATTTACTTTCTCCAATCCTAAAGAAGGTCAAGTCCTCATTCACAGCTGGACAGATTAGAAG